>OY740802.1:27216510-27523367 GCA_963514005.1 Raja brachyura
CCATCTGTGGCAATTAATTCCACAGATTCACCACCTTCTGATTGAAGAAATTCCTCCTCATCTCCTTTCTAATGGTACGTCCTTTTATTCTGAAGCTATGGCCTCTGTCCAAGAGGGTTAAAGGTAAGTGGGACTTCTATAAATGGGGAATCTTGGTCAACATGTGCAAGTTGGGATGAAGTACTCGTTTGCATGCCCATGTTTGGATGTTTAATCCTGACTGTACTGGCTGTGTGGAGTTTGCATGTTTTACCAGCCATTACAAATCCTTCTCTTTGTTGAAGAGGAGATTAGAGGGTTGATAATGTAGAATGAGGAGAGAATGTGATGATAAATAGTGGCAGCAGAACCGCGGATTGCTAAGGCAGCATGAAAGGCCAGCTAAAGAGAGAGAGAAGTCCGGTTGGATTTGTGATGGGGAGAAGGGAGTGCGATCCTTTTGACCAACTGCGTCAGCATGGTGGCACAAGGGGAAATGTTGCTGCCTTACAGCGCCAGAGACCCAGGTTTGATCCTGACCACGGGTGCTGTCTCTACAGAGTTTGTATGTTCTCCCTGAGACCACGTGGATTTTCTCCGGGTGCTCTGGTTTCCTCCCACATTCCAAAGACGTGCTGGTTTGTAGCTTAATTGGTTTCTACAAATTGTCCCGAGTGGGTTGGATAGAACTAGTGTACGGGTGATTGTTGGTCAGCACTGACTTGGTGGGCCGAAGGGCCTGTTTCCATGCTGTATCTCTAAACTAAACTAAACTAAACTAAACATAACCAACCATTTAGATGGTGATGCATGGGTGGAAAGAGCTGCCAGAGGAGGTAGTCTAGGCATGTCCAATCACGGCGTTTATAATGGAAACACTTCCCCACTTACTGCATTGAAATTTGAACTCAAGTTCAATAGTTTAACCACCATGTTACAAAGATATGGGGATACAAGGAACTGCAGATGCTGGGATCTTGATCAAAGCGCAAAATACTGGGGGAACTCAGCGGTTCAGGCAGCATCTGTGGAGGGAATGGACAGGCGACATTTTCGATCGGGACCCTTTAATATACTCCATTTAAGCGGCATTTGAAAGTCAAAAGACAGGAAACATTTTGTAGAAATATGTAAAATATGCTACAATAACATGGAGATTCAAGAAACTGCAGATGCTGGAATTTTGATCAAAGCACAAAGTGCTGGAAGAACTCAGCAGGTGAGGCAGCGTCTGTGGAGTGAATGGACCAGTGACATTTTGGATCGGGGCCCTTTCACAGACTCCATTTCAGCTGCATTTTACAGACACTTCAGACAGGTACATGGACAGGAATAGTATGTAAGAATATGCAGAGACAAAGAATTTCTGGTTAATACACAAAAGGACACAAAGTGCTGGTGTAACTCAGCAGGTGAGGCAGCATCCCTGGAGAACATGGGTAGGTGACATTTCAGGTTGAAGAAAGGCCCTTCTGCAGTCCATTTGTAGGAATATGGGCTGGTGCAATCAAGTGGGATTTGCTCAGTCAGGTATCAGAGGCGGCAGGGATATGTTGGGCCGAAGGGCCTATTTCTGTGCTGCACTATTCTGTAATTCTACGATCTAGGTATTAATGACACATTTGGGTTTAACAATAGCAACACGGACGAGGCAGCCAGTGGCAATTCTAACCAGCTAACAACGGTTCAAACAGATGTCACAGGAAGAATCACATTAGCTGACATTTTAAATTAGTGAGAAAACAATGACTGATGAAATATTAATGTTACCCAGAGCGGGATCATTCCTTAACAATTGTTTTATTGGTCAAAGTAAATTCTAATCGTGGGTTCCAGGGCACAAATAAAAAGAAGTGGATATTTTTGTTAGACAAACTGTTAGTGGTACGGAACAAGCTGCTGCAGTTTAACACATTTTCATGGACAATTCAGGGTTGGCGATAAATTGATTGAATTGATTGGAAGATACAGCATGGAAACAGACTGTTCTATCCACCAGCACCATCCCTGGCAGTGCATTCCAGGGCCCCACCACACTCTGTGTAAAAAAGTTGCCCCGCACACCTCCTTTAAACTTTCCCTCTCTCACCTTATAGCTATGTCCTCCAGTGTTGGACATTTCCACCTTGGGGGAAAAGGTTCTGACTGTCTACCCTATCTATGCCTCTCATAATTCGATCAATCCTCTATCCTCCAGCACTTTTCTTGCCAGTAGATTTACCATTCTCTTCTTTCAATATGATCTCACCTCAACTTTGACTTAAAACTAAAGTTGTTGGATAGTGGGATAATATAACATGGAACTGGATGAACACCTGAAAAGGAATCGATAGCTGGAAAGGTCAAGTGGTTGAATCGGAGATATTTTAATGAAATGCCTAGTACGTGTCACAATGGGCCAAATGGCCTTCTGCACTCTTCAATGAGTTGCGTAAGAAGGGGATAGTCTGGGACCACTTCGTTTTTTCTGGTTTTGGACAGTGAGCTACTGTCTGCAGAGGCAATATGATTTCATCATGACCCAGTTGCTAAAATATCACATGTGGGACCGATTATTCAAAGCACTTGATTGCAAAATGATATTTGACCATATTTCTACGGGGTTATTATTACACAGGCCAGTTCTTTGGATAATGCAAACCACCTGGGACAATTTCTACTGTGAAATCTGGCAACTATTGAATTAAGTCTAAGTGGAGAAGATGAACACAAAGAAAAACTACATTTTATTACCGTTAAATGAATACATTTCAACCAAAAAAGCAACCTGTTCAGGTCATGGGGAGAGGGACCCCACTGTCACAGTCAGCATTTATTCCCTACCCTTAATTGCCCTTGGGAAGGTAGTGTCAAGATGTATTCTTGAACTGCTAAAGTCATAGAGTCCTTCTGGTACACCAAGTGCTGGAGTAACTCAGCAGGTCAGGCAGTATCTCTGGAGATCAGGGATAGGTGACGTTTCAGGTCTGTTCTTAAGACAGAACCTTCTCTAGCGCTAATACTGAGTCCATGTTAGCCGACCCAGACCCAACGAATATGCAAACATTTTTGGCTGGCATGATAGTCTCCACTCATGCCAGAGGACAGGGGGGATCTAAACTCTACTGTGTCCGACGGAACTGTAGTTGCTGGTTTAAACTGAAGAGAAGGGTCTCGACCCGAAACATCGGCCATTCCTCCTCTCCAGAGACGCTGCCTGTCCCGCTGAGTTACTCCATCATTTTGTGTCTAAACTCTCCTCACAGCCTCGCCCAGCTCCTGACTGACCACACACCCTCCACAGACAGAGCACACACTCGAGTCCGAGCCAGGCAATTGTGAGTTCAAGTCTCACTCCAGACACACAAAAGCTAAACTAAACTAATCTAAAACTACAAACGTGACAGTAAACGAAACTAAAACATTGGTCGTCACTCCAGCACACGAAGGAGTGCTGGTCTGTCTTGAGCTGCCACCATTCAATTGCACCTCAAACTGAAACATGACATGTTCTCAATGGTTCAAGGTTCTTCATTGCCATATGTGCACAGCACAGTGAAATTCTTTTGCACAGCCCACAAATGCCATGTTCTGGTGCCGTTTACAAGGAAAAAGTCCAAAGTCCGGACATGCTGGAAGTACTGGATGTAATAGGTCTTGTGATACAGGTACAAGATAAAGGGAATTCCATTTAGTGCAATGGAAAGACCAGGTAAAGATAGTCCAAGAGTCCCCAATGAGAAAGATGGTACTGCTCTCTAGTTGGCGATAGGATGGTTCAGTTGCCTGATAACAGCTGGGAAGAAACTATCACTGAATCTGAAGGTGTGCGTTTTCACACTTCTGTACCTTTTGCCTGAGAAGTTGGTGAAAGTTGTTGGAGACATGCCAAACTTCCTAAATTGGGCCGAAGGGTCTGTTTCCACATTGTGTGACTCTTTGAGTCTCTCTATGACTCTATGACTGGGCCTTTATGTTGTTTCTGGTCAATTTCCTAGGAGTCATTTTTACCCATTACTGCACATTGGCGCAGTGGTAGAGTTGCTGCCTTATAGCGTTAGTGACCCGGGTTCGATCCTGACTACAGGAGCTGTCTGTACGGAGTTTGTACATTCTCGCTGTGACCGTGTTGGTTTTCTCCCGGTGCTCTGGTTTCCTCCCAAACTCCAAAGATGTATAGATTTCTGGTCAGCACGGACTCGGTGGCATTTTGTACAGGTTTCTACGCTGAGTCTCTGAAGACTAAAGAGTTTGAAACATATATCCACACACAAAGCAATAAAAAAACAGAGACTTTCTGGCCTTTCAAGATGCTTGCCATGTGGGTTCAGGTTGCTGGGCTGAAATAGCACTTGACGTCCCACAGATCTGCTTCACCCATTACTGCCTTGTAAAATCTTGGGTGCTTAATACTTTAGACAAGCAGCTGGCAGTTATTCAGGGAAAGACAGCAGTCTCTAAAGGGCTGAATCTATTTGTTCCAATTAATATAAACTAACCCAGCAAACAGGTGCCTGGTTTATTGAAAGCCCCCTCCCCCGTCCCCCCCACCACCTTCTCCACCCTACACCAGCGTACAAGTATAACTCTGTTTGCAATTTAAACAATTTTGTTTTACAAAGAAGAATGTGTGTTTCTTTCCCTAAATTTATTTCCTTGAAGTTATGGATTTTTGATGAAGTGCAGCTTCTGTGAAATGTACAGCCACACCTTGCCTCTCACTGCCTCTGCAGGGGCGTGAGGGCAGCAACAGTGATTTGCATTTACGTGGCACCCTTAATGTAGTAAATTGCCTTAGGCGCTTCACTGGAGCCCAAAGCGTGCAGAGAGGAATGTTTTAAAGCCTATGTGGAAGACGGACGCGGACACGGAGGTGTTTGATGAAGGTACTTCCAAGTTTGGGGGCAGGACGGTGGCGCAGCGGTAGAGTTGCTGCCTCACAACACCAGAGACCCGGGTTCGATCCTGACTATGGGTGTTGTCTGTATGGGATTTGTACATTCTCCATGTCACCGTGTGGGTTTCCTCTAGCTGCTCCAGTTTCCTCCCACATTCCAAAGACGTATAGGTTAGTAAATTAATAGGCTTTTTAAAAAAATATTATTTTTCATTAGAAGTCATATACAATAGGGTACATTAAGAATAATATAATACATTTCATATACAACCTCTTGTTTTTTAAATTTAATACTAAAAAAAGTAATATAAGCAAAAAGAGAGAAAAAGAAAGTTAGGTAAGGTGGTGACAGTGATAGTTCGTGAAAAGTACAAGATAAAGAGAGAAAGGAGGAGAGATATTTAAAAAAAAATTAACATGAAAGTAAAGCAAAAAAAATAATAAAAGGAAAATAAAATGAAAGGGATAAACCTACTTCATATCTTTGCGCGCCCCTAACCCGGTTCTGAAACAGTTTATTTTCAGGATTATGTTGCACCGTATGCTTGTAATACATCGATAAAGGGAGACCAAATCTTCAAGAATTGGTCTGGTTTGCCCGCTAGGATGAATCTCATATCTTCTAGGTGTTAACAATGCGGACATGTTTGAAAACCACATTTTAAGCGATAGGCTTCTGTAAAATTGTAAATTGTCCCTAGTGTGTAGGATGGTGCTAGTGTGCGGGGTGATCGCTGGTCAGGGTGGGCTTGCTGGGCCAAAGAGCCTGTTTCCACGCTGTATCTCCAAATCCTGCTATAATCAGTCTGAGAAAGGGTTCTGGCCCAAAACATCACCTGTCCATTTCCTCCACAGATGCTGCCTGATCCGTTGAGTTCCTCCAGCACTTCGTGCTTTGCTCAATATTCCTGCATCTGCAGTTCCTTATGTCACCAAAGGTGAGATGGTTGGTAGGTTAATTAGCTGCTGTAAATTATCCCTGTTGGAGGAGGATGGTGAGAGAATAAGGAGAGGGAATTAAGGGGCAGATGAGAGGTAAGTAAGTGGGGGACTTGGATTGTTGGGATGGGCTCTGAAGGTTGGCATATTCCTGATGGGCTAAACGGTCACCTTCTCAGTCGTAGAGTGATATTGTCACACAGCATGGAGACAAGCCCTTCAGCCCAACTCATCCATGCAGACCAATATGCACCATCTAAGCTTGTCCCATGTGCCCCCAATTGGCCCACATCCTTCAAAGCCTTTCCTATCCACACACCTGCCCAAATGTATTTTAAAGGTTAGAAAATGACACAAAGTGCTGGAGTACCTCAGCGGGTTAGGCAGCTTCTCTGGAGAACATGGATAAGTGACCTATATGTCCTTTTTTTGGCAAGCAGCTTGGCTATGCTTGGCCATTCCTTTACTGGGCACATCCTCCACAATGACACCAACCAGACACTCCCTCCTCTCCGCTCTCCCATCAGGCAAGAGGCGCAGAGGTGTGAAAATGCACACCCCCAAATCCAGGGACAGTTTCTTTCCAGCAGTTATCAGGCAACTGAGCTACCCTATCACCAGCTAGAGACGGGTCCCCAATTACCATCTACCTCATTGGAGACCCTCCGTCTATCTATTAACGGACTTTTCTGGACTCTACCTTGCACTAAACATTATTCCTATATATCTGTACACTGTGGATGGCTTGATTGTAATCATGTATAGTCTTTCTGTTGACTGCAACAAAACAGCTTTTCACTGTACCTCGATACACTTGACAATAACTATACTAAACTAAACTAAAGAAGGCTTAACTGTACTAACAACTAAACTACACTAATCTAAACTAAAGCAAAGTGAGACATTAACTGGCGTTTACGCCTCACTAACGTCCCCCCCGCTCGCGGACAGACTTTAGCTTAGTTGAAGGAAAAGTAAAGAAAAATAAGTGAACGGAATCAAATCCTCAGAGTGTTGGAGTGGGTCACTGGCTTTACCCTGCTGTAAAAAATATCCTGCAATAAAACATCTTGCCAGAAAACATCTTGCCGACATCATGTGGAAGTGTTCTGAAGTGTTCGAGGAAATATAGGTTTCCGTCATTAATGACAATCTAATTATCTGTAATTTATGTTGATTGATGAGATTGATACAAAATGTGCACCAGTTTTCATCTTGTACTGTTTCAGCTACAGATTTTTATCCCATGCTTTGGAAATATGTCTCCTACTTCTTCTCCCATCTCCCCATGCCCAGAAGATACAGAAGCTTGCAAGCGTGCAGGGTGTTGTGTTAGTAATGGATTTAGGTTCAGGTTTATTATTGTCACATGTACTGAGGTACAGTGAAAAGCTTTGTTTTGCATGCTATCCAATCAAAGCAAATAATACCACGCATGTAACTCAAGTACAACAGCTAGAGCGATGGGAAAGATACAGAGTGCAGAATATAGTTTCTCAGATTCTAGCGTAACAGTTCCAGGGACTAAATCCAATGTCCACAATGGGATAAATGTGAATCTGACTGCACCCAAGTTTATGGAAGGACTCTTTAGAAGCCCGATAGCAGAGGGGAAAACATTGTTCCTGAGTCTTTCAAGCTTCTGTATCTTCTGGTTGTTTGGAAAAGCAAGCTAATCCCTATTACAATCGGTCTGAAGAAGGGTCCTGACCGGAAACATTGTCTAGCCATGTTGTCAAGAGATACGGCCAGACCCCTTGAGTTACTCCAGCACTTTGTGTCTTTTTTAAAAATAAACCAGCATCTGCAGTTCCTTGTTTCTACAGGAATTTCATTGTTCTGTTGTCAGAATATAATAATTAAACACGCTTGATTCTGGACTCCAACCACCCTCTGCATGGAAAGCTGCTCCTCTAGTTTAGTTAAGTTTATTGTTACATGTGACGAGATGCAGTGAAAAGCTTTTGCTGCATGCTAACCAGTCAGTGAAAAGACAATACATGAATACAGTCGAGCCATCCTCGGTGTACAGATACAAGGTGATAATGTGAATAATATTTAGTGCAAGATAAAGTCAAGTAACGTCCGATCATAGATAGCCCAAGGGTCTTCAATGAGATAGAACTGCTCTCTAGTTGCTGGTAGGCTGGTTCAGTTGCCTGATAACAGCTGGGAAGAAACTGTCCCTGAATATGGAGGTGTGCATTTTCACACTTCTGTACCTCGTGCCTGATGGGAGGCGGGAGAAGAGGGAGTGGTCGGGATGGAGTCAATGGAAGTGTAGATGGAGTCAATGGAAGGGAGGTTGGTTTGTGTGATGGTCTGAGCAGCATCCACAATTCTCTGCAATTTATTTCGGTCTTGGATGGAGCTGTTGGTGTGATACATCCATGCTTTTTACGGTGCATCAGTAGAAGTTGGTGAGAGTTGTTGGCGACATGCTGAACTTCCTAAGCCTTCTAAGGAAGTAGAGAAACGTACCTCTCACATTAAATCCATGTCCTCTTGCCTTTGACAACACCACGAGAAAAATATTGTTTGTATCTATCCTATATATTTTACTCATAATTTTATATACCTCTTGTATGCCACCCCTCAACTTCCTCTGCTCTAACCCCTTCCACTTTGATTGATTGTATCTATTCTCCCAGGGAATAGAGTTTGCCCTCGTTGGTATGCTCAGATCACCAGCTTCTGCCTTCCCAGTGAGCGGCAATTCTTTTAACCTAACAACACGGGGTGTTTTAACACGGGGACGGTCCGTTTGTGATCGTAATGATAGTTAAGAGGGAAGTGGGTAAATAAACAGTCTGCGGATGGAGCAGCTGATGGTTGTTGTTCCGGACACATTGAGGTGCTTTTTTGGGAAAAGGCTCGTAAACAGACAAATGGTTTCCAGACTTTCAGCTCTTAAAGCAGTGCTGCCAACCCTGGTGCATTTTAGAGTTAAGCTGAACTTCTGTAGATTCAACACCACCACCGTGCAGGCAAAGGCTCAGCTATATAATATTCCAGCCACAAATACCACGGAAGGACGTGCAGTGGTAGAGTTGCTGCCTCGCATCGCATGTGAATTTATGGAATTCCCTGCCACAGAGGGCAGTGGAGGCCAAATCACTGGATGGATTTAAGAGAGAGTTAGATAGAGCTCTAGGGGCTAGTGGAGTCAAGGGATATGGGGAGAAGGCAGGCATGGGTTATTGATAGGGGACGATCAGCCATGATCACAATGAATGGCGGTGTTGGCTCGAAGGGCCGAATGACCTCCTCCTGCACCTATTTTCTGTGTTTCTATGTTTCTATGAGCCCCAGGTTCAAACCTGACCACTGTCTGTATGGAGTTTATACGTTCTCCCCATGACTTATGTGGGTTTTCATGTCCTACAATTTATAGAAGCCAATTATAGAGTCAGAGAGTCATACAGCGTGGAAACAGGCCCTTTGTCCCAACATGACGACCAACACGTTCTATTTACACTGGTTCCAACTGCCTGCGTTTGGCCCATATCCCTCTAAACCTATCCTGTTCATGTACCTATCCATGTACTTACACTCACTGCCTAAGTCCTGCCCATGTGAGACTTCTCAAAATACAACACCCCACATTTATCTGTATTAAATTCCATCAACCATTCCTCAGCCCCAGTGCCCAACGGATCCAGATCCTGATGCAATTTGTTGATAACCACCTTTACTATCTACAATACCATCCACTTTTGTGTCAATTTCCCTACAAACCTGCACGTCTTTGGAATTTGGAAGGAACCCAGAGCACCCAGAGGAAAGCCACGCAGTCACAGAGAGAAAGTACAAACTCCACATAAATAGCACACAAGGTAAGGATCGAACCTGGATCTCTGGCACTGTGAGGCAGCAACTCTACCAGACGCACCGCTGTGCCGCACAAAAACTAGGTTGTAGTCCTAATCTTCTAACCTACCTCATTGCAGATATTGGACTTTGTTTCTCTGAAGCTGTAACACTTCTTCTTGTGTATGGCGTGCACAGCCTAAAATTGTAGATCAACTTGTTCTATTTGATCTTCTGTTTGTGCACGTCAGGTTGATTGGATTAGTCAAAACAGGGTGGACCACACGATGGTTGCAATCTCCCACCCCACTGTAACACTACAATGCAGTAAACAAAATTCTGCACTCTGGTATTTTTCTCTTTGCAAAACCTGTTTTACAGGTGTCTGGTTTGACTGTACTCATGTATAGTATGGTCTGATTTAATTGGATAGCAGCAAATATAATCCTTTTACTGTACTTCAGTACACATTTACAATAAAAATAAACCATTAAACCTCGCTCTGTGAAGTCAGGCAATGACTACCAGCAAGGTTTTTGTAAGCATTTGAGCCATCACTGTCTGATCCTGACCTGCCCTTAAGTAACAGCTGCGTAGGCCATGAAGGCCAGAGAGGGCACTGGGGGGGGGGGGGGGGGGGTCTTAGTTAATTACCCCCAGTGGAGACGGAGCAACGGCAACCAATTCCCAACCTAAGCTTTCAGTTCAAAGCTCGATAGACAATGACAGAGGACAAGAATCCTATTAAATCACTATGGTTTTACAGACAATCCAAGTGAAGTCATCACACTAACACAGGCCCGTGATATAACTTGAGCCTTTCCTGTCTCTGGAATTAAAATGGCAGCACAAGTAGTGCATTTACTTACTGAATCATTGAATCAGCAATGGAAAATAATTTAAAATAAATGTCTGTGCCGAACATGATGCTAAACTAAACTGATCAGATCTGCCTGTACGTGATTCATACCCATATCCATATGTCGATCTAAAAGCCTCTTAAATGCCACTCTCTTATCTGCCTTCACCACCACCCCTGATAAAGCGTTCCAGGCACCCACCGCTGGGTAAAAAAAACTTGTCCTACACGTCTCCTTTGAACCTTACACCTTTCTCCTTAAAGCTATACCCATTGGTCTTTGCCACTTCCACCCTAGGTATAAAGGTTCTGACTGTCTACCCTATCTATAATGGCCCTGTCCCATGGTACGAGTTCATTCCAAGAGTTCTCCCGAGTTTGCCCTGATTCGAACTCGGAGATTTACGGTAATGGCCGCTCGTTGGTACTCGGGGCTCTCGTGGACATTTTTCAACATGTTGAAAAATCTTCACGAGTCTTCCCGAGCTTACCTGCCATTAGCAAGTCTTCCCGAGTACCTGCCGTTAGCGTAACGAGCCGCTAAGTGACGTCCCCGAGCTCCGACGTACCCGCTACGTTCATTCTCCGTGCTTACCACAAGTTTGATTTGTTTTTAACTCGGGAGAGCTCTTAGAAAGTACTGTGGGACAGGGCATTACACTCATAACTTTATGTGCTTCAGGTCTCCACTGAACTGGCATTCCTGAGAAATCAATCTAAGTCTGTCCGACCTCTCCATATAGCCAATACCCTCTAATTTAGGCACCGTACTGGTAAACCTCCACTAAAAGTACAATTCGAAAATGTCACTGTGTCTTCAGATCACTAGGCTTTCAGGTCTGACAGACCCTCCCAAATCCTTTCCACTTCTGTCACCTTACTTAAGATCTTCCTCTATGGCCAAGCCTGTTGAAGTGCCCTCGTCTGTTTCTTAGTTTGTATGTTCTCCCCGTGACCATGTGGGTTTGTAGGTTAATTGGCATCTGTACATTGTCCGTAGTGTGTGGATAGAACTAGTGTAACGGTGATCGATGGTCAGCACGGGCTCGGTGGGCTGAAGGGCCTGTTTCCACGCTGTACCTCTAAACCAAAAACTGAAGAGTGACACTAAATAACATTGGCACTATATTGTATACTGCGCAGAAACAGGCCCTTCGGCCCACTGAGTCCGTGCCAGCTAGCGATCCCCATACACTAGCACTATCCTACGCACTAGGGCCAATTTTACAATTTTTACCAAATCCAATTAACCTACATACCTGTATATCTTTGGAGCGTGGGAGGAAACCACAGCACCCGGAGAAAACTCATGCGGTCACAGGGAAATGTACAAACTCAGTACAGACAGTATTCGTAGTCAGGTTTGAACGCGGGTCTCTGGCGCAGTGAGGCAGCAACTCTACTGCTGTGCCACCGTGCCACCCCGTATATAAGCGGAGGTTCTTTTCTCAGTGGCTCATGACAGCACAAGAGAGTGGGAAACATTATTGGCACGATCCTGGGAAAACTCATCTCGTTATAATTCGCTCTACTTTTTTTTTTATCCCCCTCCTCACCTGAAATTCAAGCTCCCCATTGTTCCTGAACTTTGCCACAGTGCATCAGCACAAGGTCCCTTGAGGGAGGGCTTGCTTTCCGACAACCCCTAGGTTGGCCTTTTGAGGCGAGGGTTCTCACGGTTGATTGATGTCGGTGGCATGATGTTTGATTGGTGATCCTTCAAGTTAAGGGCTGTGTCCCCGTCTGGTGGAGATTACACGCTCGTTGTGTGGTGTGAGCGGCTCAGATTCCAGAGCTGATCCTACGAAAGCTGGCCCAGATTAACACACCAACTGCAACACCTCACGCAGCTCAACCAGAAATTTTTATAATAATCCTGGTAACTCGCGCTGAACTAATGTGCTCAAAGACCCTTCTAATTCCTCATTCATGTTTACATGGTTTTAAACTTATCATCCAAATCTGCCTAACTGAGCCATTTAAAGGATCTACCTTTAACAATCATAATCAAGCTTGGAGCACACTGCACCATTTTCTTCATGCTGCAACCAGTATATTTTTTAACCATTCGGTTTTCCACACAACGACATGTGAAAACTCCCTTAACTTGCATGTTCGTCCTGAGACCGCGAGGGTTTTCTCCAGGTCGGGCAGTTTCCTGCCACATTCCAAAGACATGCAGGTTTGTAGGTTTTTAAAAATATATATTTTTATTAGAGCTAAGTAATAAATTGGCAAACACATATTATGGTAGATTATTTTGTGTACATCAATCATACATTATTAATATTAGCAATTAAATCATTCTGCCTCTAATAGTTTTTTTTATAGATTAAGAGTAATAAAAAAAGAAAGAGAGAAAAAAAAGAGAAAAAAAAAAAAAAAATCATAAGGAATGTAATAATTTACCATTAATACATCATTGGAGATAAGATCAAGGAATATAGAGCATAACTTTTCATCTGATCCTGCGTCCAAGTTTCAGTTAGGTTCCCCTGACGAACCAATCTACCCTTTTAAGTAGTCGATGAAAGAAGACCATATTCTAACAAAGAGTTCTTGTTTGTCCGACAGGTTTGTAGGTTTAACAGACTTCAGATAATTGCCCCTGGTGGGTTGGATTTGAAAGTGGGATAACATAGAAACTAGTGTACAGGTGATCGACGGTTGGAGATAGACACGAAAAGCTGGAGAAACTCAAAGGGGCCAGACAGTATATTTGGAGAAAAGAAATGGGTGATGTTTCAAGGTTGAGACCCATCTTCAGAACGATGGCTGGTATGGACTCAGCGGACCGAAGGCCTTGTATCCATAATGTATTTCTAAACTCTAAACTCTATGAGCAGAACGTGTTGGAAGAGTCACAATCGCAAAAGGGTTAAATGAAGAGGAAAGGGACACAAAGTGCTGGAGTAACTCAGCCGGTCAGGCAGCATCTCAGTAATACATGGATAGGCGATGTTTCGGATGGAGACCCTTCTTCGCACTGAATGTAAGGTGAGAGAAGGAAGCTGGAGGAGAGGAGAGGCAGGACAAGCTGTAGACAAAGGTTTCCTACGGCACTCGATAGACGTACATGTTTGTGGGTTAATTTGCTTCGGTAAAATTGAAAATTGTCCCTAGTGTGTAGGTTTGTGCTAGTGTACAGGGTGATCGCTGGTCAGCGCGGACTCGGTGGGCCGAAGGGACTCGGTTTCGACACTGCCTAACGTTAAAGAGTTGGGGGTGCACAGGGAAGATTGACCTAAGAGGTCATACAAGCACTTGTTTATTCCCTGTAAGTCCTAGCGTGAAGAAGCAGGACAGTGCTCCAGCTTCATTGACAAATATCCTGTCACCGTAGTCACCATTGTAAAGAGAGCCTGTTCTGGGAGCGGTCACGACAGTTTGGTGCCGAGAGCAATTAGGATTTTGACTTCCTTGATTATCCATTGTAACCGGTTGCTGACTGGGAAGCTTCTCCCTTTTGTCTTTGCATTAGAGAGTGAGGCGTGTGTGAGCGCACTACCAGTGACCATGGGAACAGGAGAACAATATCCCCCATACCTTCTAACGCTTTCTAAACTGATCAACCATCAGGCTCTTAAACCGCCCTGCACAACCCGACCTCTGCACCAAACTACTATGGAGGCACCATGGTGCAGCGATAGAGTAGCTGCCTTAGAGAACCAGTTACCCGGGTTTGCTCCTGACCCCGGGTGCTGTCTGTACGGAGTTTGTACGTTCTCCCCATGCCCGCATGGGTTTTCCCCGGGTGCTTTGGTTACCTCCCACACTCCAAAAACGTACAGGTTTGTAAGTTAATTGGCTTCGGTGAAACTGTAAATTGGCCCTAGTGTAGGATAGTGCTAGTGTACACGGATCGATAGTCGGCGAGGTCTCAGTGAGCTGAAGGACCTGATCCCGTGCTGTACCTCTAAAATAAAAACTAATGACTTTGCGATACATTGCACTATGTACGTTAGCTTGCACTACTATGGTTATTTCGAATAACTGTTCATTTATTGCTTATTGGATATTTATTGCATTGATTGAAAGATACAGCATGGAAACCATTGATCACCCATTCACACTAGTTCTACGTTATCCCAGTGGCAGCTAGGAATAGACTGGGTGACAACCAAGAATAGTTTGGTGACTACTGGAGAGACAGTTGAAGGCACGGAAAGACGGCACCCGGGAAAGACTGGCATTAGCAACCCAGTCTGTGTCTTTCATGAGAAAGACACCCAATACAGCTACAGAAAGGCCTAATGAACCACCATGGCCTCAAAATCCATCAGGCGAGAATGAAGTGCTCGGAGAAGGAGAAAGAGGTGCAGCGCACAGGCCTTGAACCTGGTGAGACGCAGGAAGAGTAGGTATGTTTCAAAACTTACCTTTAGTGGCGCTGCAGTTCTGCCATTGCCCGTGTGTGTGACTTTGGCGCCTATGAGAGGGGGGCAGGTTTAAAATGTGATTTTTTTCAGACTATTCAAATCAATTTTGAACAGGCTTTTTAGTTGCTGAAGAAAAATCGCTTCGACTGTCGTTTTATTAAGTTTATTAAAATTAGAGCTGGAAAAATTAAAAGCAGGAGTAAATTAAAAATAATCTTCTAATGCCGTCAACGCCGACAACGTGACGGATCTTACGTAGGGGACAAAAGAAGGTACACAGTTTATTTTTACATAAAAACGTGCTTCTTAGGAAGCCTTTAATCAAAATTTCATGTTGCGAAAAGGTGACTTAAAAATATATGAACTGGCAGTATTTTTCCTGCTGATATGGGGGTTAAATTCACCGCAAACGGCAACGTTCCAATCCATCGTGTTCCACAAAAACCCACTCGCAAGTTGATTTAAATGGCCATTAATTTACAGGAATTAAACACTAAATTCCTTCAATTTGGCCTATAAGTTCATGACAATGAGATTTAAAAATCATGTTATATTGTGAGTTCTTGTGTGACTGTTATTTGGACACTTAGGCTTTTTAAAAAAAGATCTAGTAATTGAATTTTGTAATTAGCTACAATTAGGTAACTAACTAATTATATGCTTTAATTTCAGGTCATCCAAGTAAGATTGTTTCATATTTCAGAATGCTTCAATCTATAATAACTGAACATTTCATTCAGTTCTCTTAATTTTTAAGAAAGTTAAGGGTTTTTGACTGATCTTGATCACAGCTTTTGTGTTAAGTCAATGGAAAAGCAATAGGGAACAAGATGCTAATTTCCGAGTATGAAAATGGCCATCACTTTTTTAATACTGAAGATATGAAAGTGAATTAGGTGTTAAATTAAACTTCTTTTTATGCTTTATCTGATGGGATAAATTGCAGACTTGATTTTTTAAATCTCAAAATTTTGTAACATTGCTAGGAAGAGCCCAGCCAGGACTCACCCCACAGAGCCCAGTCCCTCCACGCACTAGAATCTCCCAACTCCTGCAGAGTAGTTATTAAGATGGCTGATCCGTGGGCGGTTGCTGCTGGGATGTAAGTCGGGGCCTGATCAACCCCAGCTGGGTCGCCTGGGCGAGGGTGTCTGATGTTGTGAGACCCGAAACACCCGATGACCCCAGGTCACATCACTGAGGATGCATCCCAGTGCATCTAGAAGATGTTTATTTTTCACCCGGTACGTATGCCAATAATAAACTAAACTGAACTAAACTATAAACCTGCACATCGTTGAGATGCGGGAGGAAACCAGAGCACCCAGAGGAAACCCACACAGTCATAGGGACTAAATATTAAACACTATTATTAATTAAATACATTTTACACTCATACATTTATATAGCGTATATAAATATATATATTTAATGCAGTAGGTTTCGGTTTAAGTTTATTATTGTCACATGTACCAAGGTACAGTGAGAAGGTTTGCGTTCCAATCAGATCAAATATACTATACATAAATACAATCAAATGACAGACACAGTGCTGGATGCTGGAGTAACTGGGCGGGTAAGGCAGCATCTCTAGAGAAAAGGAATAGATGATATTTCAGATCGGAACCCTTTTTCAGACTAAAGTATACTATGTAGAGCAAAGGGAAAGATACAGAGTGCAGAATATAAATCTCAGCATTGTAGCACATCAGTTCCATATACTAAGTCCAATAACCTCAATGGGGTAGGTGTGAATTGGACAGTACCCCAGCTTACAGAAGGACCGTTCGGAAGCCGGATAACGGAGGGAAGAATCTGTTCCTGAGTCTGGTGGTGCGCGCTTTCAAACTTCTGTACCTTCTGCCAGAGGGTCGCAGGGAGAAGAAGGAATGACTAGGCTGTGACAAGTCTTTGATTATGTTGGCTGCTTTTCTAAGACAGCGCGAAGTGTAGATGGAGTCAATGATGTACGTGTGATGGTCTGGGCTACATCTACATCTCTCTGCAATTTCTTTGTGGTTTTGGGCGGAGCTGTTCCAAATCCAAGCTGAATGAATGATCGTGATATGTACCTAAAGTGTACCTGTGATGCAACTCAACAGTATGCTTTCTATGATGTATCTGTGGAAGTTTGTTTTAGCTGGGGGACTGGACCCTAGTTCATGGAAGGGCCGTTCAGAAGCATAACAGACACGATTTGCAGAGATTCAATATCAGATAACAATTGCAGAGATTAAAGGCTGGACAATGAGAGAAATGTCCATTGATGGTTGTCTACAGGGTTAAGAATATATGGACACATAAGAAATAGGAACAGTAGAAGATCATTCAGCCCTTCTACTCTGAAGTCCCACGGGTTTTACTCTGAAGACCTGCGGGTTTGTGGGCTAATTGGCTTCTGTAAATTGTCCCCAGTGTGTAGGATAGAAGTATTAAAGAAGGAACTGCAGATGCTGGAAAATCGAGGGTACACAAAAGGCTGGAGAAACTCAGCGGGTGCAGCAGCATCTAAGGAGCGAAGGAGATAGGCAACGTTTCTGGCCAAAACCCTTCTTCTGACCCTTCTTCAGTCTGAAGAAGGGTTTCGGCCCGAAACGTTGCCTATCTCCTTCGGTCCTTAGATGCTGCTGCACCCGCTGAGTTTCTCCAGCCTTTTGTGTAACCCTGTACGATAGAAGTAGTGTGTGGGTGATCAATGGTCGGTGTGGACTCAGTGGGCCAAGGGGCATATTTCCATGTATCTCTAAATTATATTAAGCATAACCTAAACACTAGGGGCAAGTTACAGAGGGCCAATTAACCTACAAACCCCCATGTCTTTGGAATGTGGTAGGAAACCGGAGCACCTGGAGGAAACCCATGCAGCCAAAGAAGAACGTGCAAACTCCACACAGACAGCACCCGAGGTCGGGATCGAACCCAGTCTCTGGTGCTGGAAGGCAACATCTCTGCCAATGTGCTACTGTGCCATCCCATTGTTGGATTTATTTCTTTCACCATCTCATTTTCTCTCTCTATATTGCTTTCTCTCACATTCTCTCTTTCTTTCCCCTGTATTTTTTTCTTGTGCCTCAGTCCTCATCCAATCTCATCTTTGCGGTCCGAAGAAGGGCCCCAACCCAAAAGGTCATCTATCTATTTTCGAACCTTTTGGCGCTTTGGCGCTGTGAGGCAGCAGCTCAACCCACTGCGCCAGAGCTTGTGAGAGGCTGTAGGTAGGTATGTTACAAAACTTACCTTGAGCAGCGCTGCAGTTCTGCCACTCCCCGTGTGCATGACTTTGGCGCCTTTCAGAGGGGGGCAGCTTAAAGTGCCGTGTTTCTTCAGACTGGGCAAATCGATCAATGTTGGGCGATTTCGTTGCGGAAGAATAATCGCTCCGACATTTCATTAATGAAGGTATTTTTAAATTACGCTAGATTATTTATTATCTAGAGTAATTTAAAAATCACCTTCAAAAGCCGTGAGCGCTGATAATGGGAAGGATTTTGCATAGGGGAGAAAAAAAGGTACACAGTTTATTTTTATATTGAAAGTTGGTTTTTATGGAGGCTTTAATAATATTTTCATGTTGCGAAATGGGGTCCAAAAAAAATGTATGAACCAACAGTATTTTTCCCCCCGACTTCACCACAAACCACAGCGTTCCAATCCACCGCATTCCACTAAAACCCACTCGCTAGTTGATTTAAATGGCCATTAATTTATAGGCATTAAACACTAAATTCCTTCCATTTGGCCCAGAAATTCATGAAAATGAGATTTAAAAATTATGTTATATTGTGGATTATTGTGTGAATGTTATTTGGACACTTAGGCAATTAAAAAAAAGTTTATCTTTTCTTAAGAAATGGATAGATGTTTAGATCTACTCATTGAATTTTGTAATTAGCTACAATTAGATAACTAATTAATTATATGCTTTAATTTCAGGTCATCCAAGTAAGATTGTTTCATATTTGTTTCAGAATGCTTCAATCTATAATAACTGAAAATTTCATTGCGCTCTTAATTTTTAAGAAAGTTATGGGCTTTTAACGGTTCTAGATCACAGCTTTTGAGTTAAGTCAATTGAAAGGCAATGGGGAACAAGATGCTAATTTCCGAGTATGAAAATGGTCATAACTTTCTTAATACTGAAGATATGAAAGTGAATTAGGTGTCAAATTAAACTTCTTTTTATGCTTTATCTGATGGGATAAATTGCAGACTTGATTTTTAAAATCTCAAAATGTTGTAACATTGCTACTGTAGGGCTGGAGGAGGTTAAGCGGATAGAGAGGGAGGGGAACACAGCAGACTTCATGTAAGATTCTTATACTAGTGCTTTAAAATGACTGGGAGCCAACAAATCCAGATGTGTGCCTTTAAATGAACTCATTTGAATATTAGCAGACCGTAGCATTCCAAATATATGTAATCTTTCAGTAAAGTCCAGAAACACTGTCAGTTGCCGATCACTTGACATTTTGCAGAGCTCTGGAGAATGCAAATACACATGAAGGATTCCAGGTAAATGTTGATCTGCTTTGCTATCTACTATGTGAGCAGGGAGAGTGTTGATATTATGATGCATTAGGCAACATAACCATTTGAGACATGCTGCTTGCAATGGGACTCTTTTACTGAAGGCATTTTCCACGCTCCAGATTAAGATTTTAGAGGTGTGATGAAATATTATTCTTGAAAGCATTTTAAAGATTGGTCATAAGTGATAGGAGCAGAATTAGGCCATTCAGCCCATCAATCTACTCCGCCATTCAATCATGGCTGATCTATCTCTCCCTCCTAACCCCATTCTCCTGCCTTCCACCCATTACCCCTGACACTTGTACTAATCAAGATTCTGTAACTGTATGAACAAGACACAAAGTGCTGTCTTGACTCAGCGGGTCAGGCAGCATCCGTGGAGAGCATGGAGAGGCGACATTTTGGGTCGGGACCTTTCTTCAGATTGATTGTAGATGGTTGAATAACCATTTCATCTTTCTCCTTGTCTAATGCTAGAGGTGAGAAGGGGCATGAAAGTGGGACAGGTTACAGGTGAACAAAGGTGAGGGGGGGGGGGTTGATTCGCAGTTGGTTGGACAAAGGCCAGAGATGGGGAAAAAAGTGCCAGACAAAATGGTTGTAGAGTTGTCAAATGTGAAGCCAGACGAAGGAATGTATCAAGGGGAGGGGGGGTGAGGAATAGGTGTGAGTCTAAGTGGGGCACAGGGGAGGGGGGGGGGTGGAGAAAAAGGGTTATGGGGGGGGGGAAGGGGAGGAAAGGGTTGTTTGACGTTACTTAAAACTGGTGAAATCAATGTTCATACCTTTGGGTTGTAGGCTACCCAAACAGAATATGAGGTGCTGTTCTTCCAGTTTGTGTGTGGCCTCACTCTGGCAATGGAGGAGGCCCAGGACAGAAAGGTCAGTGTGGGAATGGGAATGGGAGTTAAAATGGTGGGAAGCGGGAGATCCCATAGACCTAGGCAGTCCGGGCGTAAGTGTTCAGCGTAACGGTCGCCGAGCCTACGCTTGGTCTCGCTGTTATACTGGAGCCCACATCGGGTACTCCGGATGCAAGTAGATGAGGTTAGAGGAAGTGCAACTGAACCTCTGCCTCACCTGAAAGTACAGTCGGGTGTCCCTGGATGGGGTCGAGGGAGGAGGTATAGGGACAGGTGTTGCATCTCCTGTGGTTGCGGGGGAAAGTACCTGGGGAGATGGTGGTATGGGTGGGAATGGACGTGAACCAAGAAGTCACAGAGGGAGCGGCCCCTCATCATACCGCTGGGTTGTAAGCTGCCTAAGTGAAATATGAGGTGCAGTTCCTCCAGTTTGCATGTTGCCTCACTCTGGCAATGGAGGAGGCCCAGGACAGAAGGCCACCATTGGAATGGGAGTTAAAATGGTTGGCAACCAGGAGACCCGGTAGGCCTTACAGATAAACACTCTTGACTCTTCACTCTTGCTCAAGAGGTGGAACAATATCATGTCGCATGAATAAAAGAGCGACATTTTTCTTTGAAGTTACAGCGTCCAATTTAGATTTAATGCCAGAATTAATTACTCCACCATGTTATTAATGACTAGATTTTAAAGTTAACTGTGAAACACTTGCCCAGACCATCACACGAACCAACCTCCCTTCCATTGATTCCATCTACACTTCATGCTGCCTCGGCAAGGCCACCAGCATAATCAAAGACAAGTCGCACCATAGACACTCTCTCTTCTCCCTCTCCACTCTCCCATCAGGCAAGAGGTACAGAAGTTAGAGAACGCACACCTCCAGACTCCCAGCAGCTATCGGGCAACTGAACCCTCCCACAAACAACAAAAGAGCAGTCCTGAGCTTCTATCTACCTCGTTGAAGACCCTCAGACTATCTTTGATCGGACTTTACTGGACTTTACCTTGCACTAAATGTTATTCACATTATTCTCTTTATCATTCATCTGTACACTGTTGATGGCTCTATTTTCATCATGTATTGTCTTTACGCTGACTGCTTACCATGCAACAAAACATTTCCACTCTACCTTGGTACATGTGACAATAATCTAAACCCAAACTCAAACTTTCTGTCACCTCAGCTTCATGGAAGGAAGAATGAGGGACACAGCGGGAGTGTTGGAAATGGCCAAACTTGGAAACAACAAGAATGTAGATCAGCAGCACATGTCAGACACAGATATCCTGAGTAGATGGAAATTGCTAGTTAAATGCGTACGAAGGAACTGCAGATGCTGGTTTAAACTGAAGGCAGACACAAAAAGCTGGAGTAACTCAGCGGGTCAGGCAGCATCACTGGAGAGAAGGAATGGGTGACGTTTCAGGTCGAGACCCAACTTTAGACTAGTTTAATGTATTTGATTCCCTTTCTATTTAGAGTGATAAGCTTCATACGGCACAGAAATAGGCACCTCGATCCTACTTGTCAATGCCCACCAAGCAATGCTAATCCCATTTGCCCGTGTTAGCCACATATCCCTCTAAACCTATCCTCAGGAGTCAAGTCAAGAGTGTTTTATTGTCATATGTCCTGAAACAGAACAATGAGATTCTTACTTACAGCAGCACGACAGACATGCAAACAGAGTACTTTATATACACCATAATAAACAACATATATATATATATATATTAGGGTGGAACAGTGGTGCTGTGGTAGAGTTGCTGCCTCACAGCACCAGAAACTTAGTTTTGATCCTGACTACGGGTGCTGTCTGTACGGAGTTTGTACATTCTCCTTGTGACTGCGTGGGTTTTCACCGGGTGCTCTGGTTTCCTCTCGCACTCCAAAGATGTACAGGTTTGTAGGTTAATTGGTTTCAGTAATATTGTAAACTGTCCCTTGTGTAGACCCATGCAGTCACGGGGAGAACGTACAAACCAGTACCCAGTCAGGATCGAACCCGCGTCTCCGGCACTGTGAGGCAGCAACTCTACCGCTGCGCCACTGTGCTGCACTTACGCCACAATGCCGCCCTAGTGGGTGGGTGATGGGTTTAGATGTTGTGATGTTTCCACTAGTGGGAGAATTTCTATAAAGGGGACATGCTTACAAGAATCGAGGTAGTCATTTAAAACAGGTGTGTAGGAGGATAGTGGGTTTATGGAATTCTCAGGGCTACATATAAGACTGGACTACATCCCCGATTCTCTGCGATTTCTCATGGTCTTGGGCAGAGCTGTTCCCATACCAAGCTGTGATGCAACCCAACAGTATGTTGTCCATGGTGCATCTAGAGACGTTTATAAGACTTGGTGGAGATATGCCGAATTTCCTCAGTCTCATTGAGGAGAGGAAAATGCTAGTTAGGCAGGAAAACAAAACTCCAATAGTTTAAAAAAAGCATAACTAATATAATACCTGAAATATTAACTTGAGCGTTATCTAAATAGCAGATAATTGTCAAGGGTAAATGATGAATGCACCTATATTAATAGACGGCAAATTCCAACCTGTAAAAATCCTCAATCAGATTGTTATTCCTATGCATAAACAGGAAATTGCCGTAAGTGGTAGCAATCTATAAAATTAATTTATAGTCCCATTGGGAGGTATCAAAAGGTGAGACTCCATTATAGAACAATTCAGTGGCAGCATTCATGGCTTCCAACTGGGTGGAGGGAACTGAACGTGATATTCCATTATCCTAAAGTGTGGAGAACTGTCAGTTAGGGTCACCGTCCAAAATTAGCCGGACACCCTGCTTTTGTGTGAATGCGTGTTTTATGCGTGCTTGCGTGTGCGTGAGCATATGAGTGCATCGCCAGGTGCACAAACGCAAACCTGTGCGTTTGAACAATTTTTGCACGCATGTGATAGTGCATGTGTGTGTATAAATGCATGTGTATGAGTGCACGTGTGTGAGTATATGCGTGTGTGTTTCTGTGTGAGTGTGTGTGAAAGAGAGAGAGAGTATGTAGTGAGTGTGCATGCGTGTTAGGCACGTGTGCCTTCATGGTCATATGTTTGCACACATGTGTGCATGGAGGGTGCTGTTGATAGACATGTCATATATATGAATTATAAATGTGTGGAGGTATTTGAGGCAGGCACTATTGCTACGTTTAAGAAACATTTAGACAGGTACATGGATAGGACAGGTTTGGAGGGATATAGGGCAAACACAGCTGTTGGGACTAGTGTAGATGGGGCATGTTGGTGATGTAGGCAAGTTGGGACAAAGGGAGTGTTTCCACGCTGTGAGGCTCTGTGGCATTATGACTCTATAACCACTGCCATCACGCTCGGCCTTGCAATAGTGAGGTGTTTATGCAGGGACAGGGTTCAGAAGATGGAAATTTAACACAGCGTCAATGAGTCGCTGGCATCCTTCCCATTCCTTGGAGCACATTCTAGTTTTCCCTTTTGTAATCTCCTCCGAAACACAGGAGCTGCCAACAAATATTTCCATTCAGTGCGAACACACGCTGAACCCTTCACTTGGCAGTTTCCATATTTTATACCTCGGCACAGGGACACTGAGCCAGAGGAATCGGGGCCAGCTGCTCAGAGCAGCTCCTCACAGATCAGGTCCGAGCATCGTGTATCGCTTTCTTCCTCTCGCTTCTACCGAGCAAACCCAGGAGAGTGTCAGTAAAACCCTTCCCCAGGCAAGGGCAGAATTTCCATCATGTTGGGTGAGTTCTCTGCCTCATCAGGCCACGTTGCGTCAGTCCTGGGAGAAACCTCCAGCATTGTGGTGCAGCCGTAGAGTTGCTGCCTTAGAGCTCCAGACTCCCGGGTTCGATTCTGACTATGGGTGCTATCTGTACGGAGTTTGCATGTTCTTTCTGTGATTGCGTGAGTTTTCTCCAGGTGCTTTGGTTTGAATTGAATCGCATGCAAAACAAAACCTTTCACTATCAATTGCAGAGAATTGTGGTTGCAGCCCAGGCCATAACACAAACCAACCTGCTTTCCATGGACTCACACAGGCCACCAGCAATATCAAGGATGCATCGCACCTTGGCCACGCCATCTTCTCACCTATCCTATTGGACAACAGGTACAGAAGTGTGAAAACGCACACCTTCAGATTCAGGGACAGTTTCTTCCCAGCTGTAATCAGACAACTGATCCATCCTACCACGACTAGACAGCAGTCCTGAATTATTATCTACCTCATTGCAGACCCTTGGATTATCTTTGATTGATCTTTATTGGCTTAATCTTGCACTAAACGTTATTCACATTATTCCCCTTATCATGTATCTGTACACCATGAATGGCTCGATTGTAATCACGTGTTGTCTTTCCACTGACTGGTTAGCATGTAACAAAAGCTTTTCACTGTGCCTCGGTACATGTGACAATGAACTAAACTAAACTACACTCTACAATATTAAGCCTGAACCTAGAGTGACAAAACATGGTTTACACGAAAGAGCACAAAGTGCTGGAGTAACTCAGCAGGTCAGGTAGCATCTCTGGAAAACATGGATAGACCACATTTTGGGTCCGGGACCTTTCTGATGGAAATATTGAGAATAGATCCAAGATTGATCAGTGCATATTTTACGGATATTTATTTTCAACGGGCAAAGGAGAAGCATTCTGCTCTTTTAAACCTCTACTCTTATAAATCTCTCCTCCAACGGCAACATTTCTTACTCTAACTATGCTCACTTAACGTTATTCCCTTTATGTGGAAGGTGAATGCAATGCTAGAATACAAACACAAGGATGTCACACCCAGGCTTCATAAGATCAGACCACATTTGGAGTATTGTGAGCAGTTTTGGGTCCACATCTGAGCAAGGATGTGCTGGCTAGAAGGTTAGGAGGTTAATAAAAATGATCCCAGGGTTATGAGTATGGTTGGGTTAACAAGTAATGAGCAGTTGAAGGCATGGGCTGGGTACTCGCTGGAGTTTGGGATGAGGGGGGACCTCATTGAAACTTACTGAATAGTGAAAGGTCTATACAGAGTGTGGAGAGGATGTTTCCATTACTGGAGGAGTCTAGGACCAGAGGCCATAGCCTCAGATGTACCTTTAGAAAGGAGATGAGAAGGAATTTATTTCGTCAGAGGGTGGTGAATTTGTGGAATTCACCGCCACACACGCCTGTGGAGGCCGTCAATGGATATTTGTAAGGCAGAGATTGACAGATTCTTTATTAGTAAGGGCGTCAGGGATTATGGGGCGAAGGCAGGAGGATGGGGTTGAGAGGAAAAGATAGATCAGACCAAATGGGTTGAATGGCCTAATTCTGCTTCTGGAACATGAACTATCCTGTATCTGCACACTGTGGATGACTTGATTGTAATTATGTATAGTCTTTCCAATGACTGGATAGCACACAACAAAAATATGTATTTATATTTGACAAATGTACATGTGTAGTAGCACCTGGGTTGTTCATCCTGAAGTGAAGCATGTTGGACGGAGCATTGATAGAGGTGGACAAGTTCATGATGGCATTTGGCAGGATAATGAGAGCAATGGTCTTACCTTCAGCTGAATGCTCAAGGGCGAGTGAGCACAGGTAAATCAAAGGGCCAGGAATCTAGAATGATGCGAGGGGAAACTTTATATAGAGCATGATAAAGCGAATGGAAGTAGGTCAAGGATTTCCAAGAGAAATTGGATTGTAATTGAAAAAAAAATAACTGGCAAGACTACAGAGAAAATAGGAGAATGAAGCAGTTAAAAGTTAGCATTAACTTATTGAAGTAAGTTCCACGTTATGTTACACAGTGATCCCATAATTCAATGATTCTTTCTCACATCCCTCTCCTTTATGCATTTATCTTACGTTCCCTGCATCATGTTTTACTCAGATTAATGCTTCAATGATTCTTTATTATCACATGAACCAATGCACAGTCAAATTATTTTTGTGTACATATCTGGGCGGCACGGTGGCGCAGCGGTAGAGTCGCTGCCTTACAGCGTCAGAGACCGGGGTACGATCCTGACAGCAGGTGCTGTCTGTACGGACTTTGTACGTTCTCCCTGTGACCTGCGTGGGCTTTCTCCGGGTGCTCCAGTTTCCTCCAACACTCCAAAGACGTGCAGGTTTGCAGGCTGATTGGCTTGGTGAAATTGTGATTTTTCACTGGCGTGAAGGATTGTGTTAATGTGCGGGGATTGCTGGTCAGCGCGGACTCGGCGGGTCGAAGGACCCGTTTCCTCACTGTATCGCTAAACTAAACTAAATCAGTAAGATTACTGCCATACATAAGTATAACCCCTTGACTAGATACAGAATGCATAGAAACAGCCCACTGAGTCCATATGCAAGAGTCGCTGGTTTTGGTGCCATTTCATGGTCCCAGCTGCAGCTGGCCATAAAGGCCCATTGCAGCCGTCGCCTCCATATGGATCATCCTGCAAACCGTCATCTCTCTCCTCACCCGGCCGCGTCAGCTCACCTGGAGCGTTCGTGCACCTCCCGCAACTGACCTTGAGGGCATGGAAGATCTTTTTTTTTATAGAACTAGTGCATGTGTGATGGTTATTCAGCGCAGACTTGGTGGGCCGGTAGCCCTGTTTCCATGCTGTATAAATAAACTAAACTAAACTAAACTAGACAATGGGGTAGAGAAGTGGTAACGGGGTGATATGGCACGGGTTACGAGGATAGACTTGCCCTGAATAAAACTGTGGCAAACCACAACTCTGGTCCGGTCCCTAGAACCACCCTGACGAGGAGATAATTGATACTGACTGGGATGAGAGTTTGACAGCACTGGGCTTGTACTTGCTGGGGTTTGGAAGGAGGAGGAGACCTCATTGAAACTTCCAGAATAGTGAAAGGCCTGGATAGAGTGGATGTGGAGAGGATGTTTCCACTGGAGGGAGAGTCTAGGACCAGAGGAAAAGAGAGTCTAGGATCAGAATAAAGGAGATGAGGAGGACTCTCTTTAGTCAGAGAGTGGTGAATCTGTGAAATTCATTGCCACAGATGGCTGTGGAGGCCATGTCATTTGGTACTTTAAGGCGGAGATTCACAGGTTCATGGTGAGCAAGGGTGTCAGTGGTTACGGGGAGAAGGCAGGAGAATGGGGTTGAGAAGGAAACATAGATCAGCCATGATTGAATGGCGGAGTAGACTAGATGGGCCGAATGGCCCAGTTCTGCTTCTATAACCTGTGAACATGAAGTTAGATCTACACTGAGGGATAAGGGACGAGCACATTGTTGTCCTTCAGTGACATCATTCCCTGTCGATATTCTCAGGAAGGTGAAGTCACCAGTTCCTGAGGATGTACTCTGAAGCACCGGTCCGCATTCCTACTCAATTACTTACAATCCTCGCCTGAGTTTCTGCAGTCTGCTCTGGCAGCCAAAGGGATTTGGCAAACCACCCACTCGAGAGTTTATGACTGGTTTTTCTTTCAAACTAATTTCCCCTGCTGATGGATTATTTTTCCACCAGCTTCTACTGGAGTCGACGGTTGAATTTTCTTTGACATGCCACTGACCTGGGTGGGTGGGTGGAGGGGACAGGCTGGGTGGGAGGGGTGAAAGGGAAGAGGGGGGACTGATTGTTGTAATTGAGAGCTTTGGGAATATACAGTGTGCCAATTCCAAGTGGCCCCCCAATGGCATGGTGAGAGCCATTCTCCGAGTCTTGCAGTAATGATGCAAGGAGCCATAAGGTATATAAATCAATGGCTTCTATAATGAGGCAGTACAGACGTAGGCAGTTCTGCCCAACATGCCTCTCTGAGTGGTGTGTGGGAAGGCAGGAGCCAGCAAATTGGTAGAAACCAGGAAGTACAGGTGCTGTTTTACAAAGAAGATACACATTTCTGTAACAGTTCCACAGGTCAGGCAGCATTCCTGGAGAACATAGATAGGTGATGTTTCGGGTAGAGACCTTTCTTCGTTCCTGACCCAAAACGTCATCTATCCATCAGAATCAGAATCAGATTTTATTCGCCAAGTATGTTTTGCAGCATACAAGGAATTTCATTGGCCAGGTCAGTCATACAATTAAAAGCAACAGACTCAAAAACACATTTTAACATGAACATCCACCACGGTGACTCCTACATATTCCTCACCATGATGGAAGACAAAATAAAGTTCAAGTCCTTCCCTTGTGTTCTTCCTTGGTTGGGGGCCTCGAGCCCCCGTTGACGGGACGATCTTGACTCCCGTAGCCAGTGGCACTCGGGCCCTCCACGTCGAGGCGTTCAGCTCCCGCATCAGGGGATTGTCAGCTCCCCGTGCCGGGCGCTCAAACCTCAAGTCGGAGCTGGTCGAACCTTCTGCGACGTTGGAGCTCCCGAGACTGCGAGCCCTTGACGGTAAGTCCGCACGCCGCGGTGGGAGCGATCCCAGACAAGGGATCCTCTCCGATGTTAAGTCCGCGCCCCGCGGTGGGGCTCACAACAGACCGAGGCGGTTTCCAGCTCCAGCGATGGTGGGCCGCAGAGCCCAGAGAATGTGATCCGAAAAATGATCACATCTCCGGGGAGGAAAGAACCTGGAAAAAAAACCGAAGTACATTAAATCAAACTTTTAACAAACACTAAAAATAACAAAAAGATGAAAAAAACGAACAGACTGCCGGCATCCATGTTCTCCAGAGATGCTGCCTGACCCGCTGAGTTACTCCACCACTTTGTATCTACCTTCAGTAATAACCCTAAACCTGCACATAAACCATTGAGAGGAGCCTTGCCAATCCTGAATTCTGTAGTACATTGACTCATGTCCTGACCTCATTACGGATAAAAGTAGACAATAACATTTTGCAAAGCTATTTTTTTTTAAATGAGGATATAGGAAATGTGGGACACCTCCGTTATCTTTCTCTTAAACATGGCCCTCACACAACATCCCTCCACCACCCTGTCTGAACATCTGTTTTGCATTAGTTAGCCAAGGGTTAGGGGTGGATTTATAAATTACAAAGGGTCCCAACCTGAAACATCATCAGTCTATTCCCTCCCCATATGCTGCCTGACCGATCGAGTTCCTCCAGCACATTGTGGTTTGCTCAAGATTCTAACATCTGCAATTCCTTATATCTGGATTTCATATCCCCCCGCTGTTGGTTCCCTACACATCCAACGCTGCCTTTCCTATGACTATGGCAACAACGTCTCTCTGTCTACTCTGCCAGGACTTTGGGATCCTTCTTCAGACTGATTATACTAGGGGGCAGAAAGCTTTATAAGAGAGGTGAGTGTGGGTCAAAGCCTGGCAAGTGTTCTAAAGAAGGGTCCCGACCTGAAAATGTCTGTCCATTTCCTCCACAGATGCTGCCTGACCGACTGAGTTCCACCAGCTCTTTGTAGGTTAATCGACCTCCGTAGATTGCCCCTAGTGTGTTCAACTAGGTTCAATATCTGCAGCTCCTTGTGTCCCTTTAGACATTAGACTTGAGAGATGCAGCGCGGAAACAAACCCTTAGGCCCACCGAGACCGCGCCGACCAGCGATCACCCCGTGCATTATCCTACACACACTAGGGGCAATCTACGGAGGTCGATTAACCTACAAGCCTGCACATCTTTGGAATGTGGGAGGAAACCAGAGCACCTGGAGAAAACCCACGCGGTCACAGGGAGAAACTCTGTTCAGGCTGCACCCATAGTCAGGATCGAACCCAGGTCTCAGGTGCAGTAAAGGACCTGTCCCACTTTCACGACCTAATTCACGACCTCTGCTGAGTTTGCCCTTGACTCGTACTCGCAGCATGGTCATCACGAGGTCATAGGAGGTCGTAGATAAGTCGTGGGTAGGTCGTAGGTAGGTCGTGATGCTAGTCGTAGGTACTCGTGGCATCAAGTAGGACGGGGCATTTTTCTAGCCTGATGAAAAATGTCCACGAGTAAAAAAGGTCGTGAATTAGGTCGTGAAAGTGGGTCAGGCCCTTAAAGTAGGTATGTTACAAAACTTACCTTGAGCAGCGCTGCAGTTCTGCCACTCCCCGTGTGCGCGACTTTGGCGCCTTTCAGAGGGGGGCGGGCTTAAAATGCCGTTTTTCTTCAGACTGGGCAAATCGATCCATGTCGGGCGATTTCGTTGTGGAAGAAAAATCGCTCCGACATTTCATTAATGAAGGTATTTTTAAATTACGCTAGATTATTTATTAACTAGAGTAATTTAAAAATCACCTTCAAAAGCCGTGAGAGCCGACAACGGGAAGGATTTTGCGTAGGGGAGAAAAAAAAGGTATAGAGTTTATTTTTATATTAAAAGTTGGTTTTTATGGAGGCTTTAATCATATTTTCATGTTGCGAAAAGGGGTCCAAAAAAATGTATGAATCACTATTTTTCCTCCCGACTTCACCACAAACCACAACGTTTCAATCCACCGCATTCCACTAAAACCCACTCGCTAGTTGATTTAAATGGCCATTAAGTTACAGGCATTAAACACTAAATTCCTTCCATTTGGCCCAGAAATTCATGAAAATTAGATTAAAAAATTATGTTATATTGTGGATTATTGTGTGAATGCTATTTGGACACTTAGGCAATTTAAAAAAAGTTTATCTTTTCTTAAGAAATGGATAGATGTTTAGATCTACTCATTGCATTTTGTAATTAGCTACAATTAGATAACTAACTAACTATATGTTTTAATTTCAGGTCATCCAAGTAAGATTGTTTCATATTTGTTTCAGAATGCTTCAATCTATAATAACTGAAAATTTCATTGAGTTCTCTTAATTTTTAAGAAAGATATGGGCTTTTAACTGTTCTAGATCACAGCTTTTGAGTTAAGTCAATTGAAAGGCAATGGGGAACAAGATGTTAATTTCCGAGTATGAAAATGGTCATAACTTTTTTAATACTGAAGATATGAAAGTGAATTAGGTGTCAAATTAAACTTCTTTTTATGCTTTATCTGATGGGATAAACTGCAGACTTGATTTTTAAAATCGCAAAATTTTGTAACATTGCTACTTAAAGTTGTAACTCTGCCACTGTGCTACTGCACCAGATTCCAGAATCTAGTTTCCAATTATTCGTTCTCTATTTTACCGCCCTACTACAGATACAGTTCCCCTTTGGAGGTTGAGTAGTCTTGTACCATTTCTTCAGGAAATCTCCTGCGGATTGTTATAACCCACAGCTTATTTTTTTATTCCTTGTCAATTTACTTCAATTTTCTCAAGGGTTACTGATTCTCCTGTCATTGGGCCCAGTTTGCAATCACTTAATTCGACCAAAGCCTTATATGATTTTGCACATTTCTCTCAAATCTCTCCTAAAATCTCCACTGTGCATCTTTAGAGTGTGGGAGGAAACCGGCACACACAGAGAAAACCCACGTGGTCACAGGGAGAACGTACAAACTCCATATAGACAGCACCCGTAGGCAGGATCGAACCCAGGTCTCTGGCGCTGTGAGGCAGCAACTCTACCACTGCACCATTGTGCCGCCCTGAAGTTAAATCATCAAAAGAAAATTCCCATGATAGGTATATTAAAAACAACACAACATTGGTGTAAGAAGAGAGACAAGAGGAATTTGTCTCTCATATTAGGAGTAGGAGGTTTATGAGAATGATCTCGGGGATAATTGAGTTAACATACAGTATGAGGAGCGTTTAACGGCACTGGGCCTCACCTCGCTGGAGTTTAGAAGGATGAGGGGTCAGCTCATTGAAACTTTCTGAATAGTGAAAGGCCTGGATAGAGTGGATGTGGAGAGGATATTTCCACTAGTAGGAGAGTCTAGGACCAGAGGCCATTGCTTCAGAATAAAGGGATGTAACTTTAGAAATGAGATGAATAGGAATTTATTTAGTCAGAGGGCGGTGAATCTGTGGAATTTATTGCCTCAGAAAGTTATGGGGGCCGTCAATGGATATTTTTAAGGAGGAGATTGATAGGTTCTCCATTAGTAAGGGTGTCAAGGGTTATGGGAGAAGGCAGGAGAATGGGGTTGAGAGGGAAAGAAAGATCAAACATGATTAAATGGCGGAGTAGACTTGATGGGCCAAATGGCCTAATTCTGCTCCTATAACTTATAAACATATGAACTAAAGAAGAGAACGAACTGAGATCTGAGGCATAATATTTTTACACTGCTATTTGAAAGCATTGCCCATAGTAGCTGATGAAATCAGATATAATTACCAAGTTAACAGGCATTTAGACGGACACTTAAATAGACATGGAACAGAAGGATACTGTCTTAATGCCAACAACTTATCCAAGACAAATGACATTCAAGTTAGGGCCAAATAAAAGAACACTAATACCTCTGCCTCCTCAGGAGGCCAAATAAATTTGGCACGTCTCCAACAACTCTTACCAACCACTACAGATGCACCATATAATCCATCCTATCAGGTTGCATCACAGTTTGGTTTGGCAACAGCTCTGCCCAAGACCGCAAGAAATTTCAGAGAGTTGTAGATATAGCCCAGCCAATCACACAAGCCAGCTTCCTCCTCATCGACTCCATCCGCACTTCACATTGTCCTGGGAAAGCAGCCAACACAAGCACTTTTTCACTCCAGTCATTCCCTCTTTTTCCATCTCTTGTGGGGCGGAAGATACAAAGCACGCACCACCTGATTCAAGCAGAGCTTCGTCCCCGCTGTCATCAGACGAGTGAAGTGTCTTTCCATAAGCTAGGGTGTAGTCCCTATCTTGCAACCTACTTCACTGCAAACATTGGACTTTTTCTCTGCAACTGTAACACAATAACGCTGAAACACTATATTCTACAGACTATATTCCTCTCTTTGCATTACCTGTGTTACTTGTGCATGTAGAAACACCGTAAATTGGAGGAGCAGCACCCTAGCGGTCAGCACTTCAACTCCCCCTCCCGTTCCGAATCCAACCTTTCTGTTCTGGGCCTCCTCCATGGCCAGAGTGAGGCCCATCGTAATTTGGAGGAGCAGCACCTCATATTTCACTTGGGCAGTTTGCACCCCAGTGCTATGAACATTGACTTCTCCAATTTCAAGTAGTCTTTACTTTCTTCTCCACTTCCCAGCTCTCCCTCAGCCCTCTGGCTCCATCTCTTCCTTTCTTCCTCACGCCCCCTCCCCCCTACCCTCACATCAGTCTGAAGAAGGGTTATGACCCGAAACATTGCCTATTTCCTTCGCTCCATAGATGCTGCCTCACCCGCTGAGTTTCTCCAGCATTTTTGTCTACCAAAGAACTGCAGACGCTGGTTTATACCAAAAATAGACACAAGGTAACTCCAATGGGTCAGGCAGCATCCCTGGAGAAAAAGTTTGGGGGACTTTTATGGTCAGGACAGGGATGTAGAGAAATATAGAACAAATGAATGGAAGATATGCAAAAAAGTAACAATGATAATAGAAACAGGCCATTGTTAGCTGTTTGCTAGGTGAGAACGAGAAGCTGGTGTGACTGGAGGGGGGGGGGGGGGGGGTGGAGAGAGAGGGACTCCAGCGGTGTTACTTTAAGTTAGAGAAATCAAAATTCAACCACTGGGATGTAAGCTGCCCAAGCTAAATATGAGATGCTGTTCCTCAAATTTGCATTTAAGTACGTAAGTAAGTTTATTGGCCAAGTATTCACATACAAGGAATTTGCCTTGGTGCTCCGCCCATAAGTAACAACATGACTACAGTGACAGTTACGAATGACTCAGAAAACACTAAACATTAATAATAATAAAACATTAATGATAAAACACCATTGATCAAGCATGTGAACCAACAAAATACCAGATCAAAGGGAGGCTACAGATTTTTGGCTGTTCAGTAGAGCAACTACTCGTGGATAAAAACTGCTTTTATGTCTGACTGTGGCAGCTTTGACAATCCGGAGTCACCTTCCAGAGGGAAGTGATTCAAAGAGTTTGTGGCCAGGGTGAGAGGGGTCAGAGATGATCTTGCCCGCTCGCTTCCTGACCCTTGCAGTGTACAGTTCGTCAATGGAGGGAAGGTTGCAGCCAATAACCTTCTCTGCTGATCGGACGATTTGCTGCAGCCTCCAGGTGTCGTGCTTGGTGGCTGAGCCAAACCAGACCATGATGGAGAAGGTGAGAACACTCTACGATGGCCGTGTAGAATTGGACCATCATTGTCTGTGGCAGAAGTACCTCCTCTGTTGTGCCTTTTTGACAGTGGAGTCGATGGTAGCCCCCCACTTAAGGTCCTTGGAGATGATGGTTCCCAGGAACTTAAAAGACTCCACAGATGTGACTGTGGTGTTGTTGATGGTGAGTGGGGTGAGGGGAGGGGGAGCTCTCCTAAGTCTACAATCAATTCCACTGTCTTAAGAGCATTGAGCTCTAGGTTGTTGTGACGGCCAGGACACCAGCTGTGACACTTCCTGTCTGTCGGCAGATTCCTCCCCATCCTGGATCAGTCCAATCAGGGTTGGGTTGTCCGCAAACTTGAGAAACTTGACAGAGGTGGTGTAGAGAGAGTAGAGGAGAGGAGAGAGTACGCAGCCTTGCGGTGCTCCTATGCTGAGCGTTTGCGGGTCCGAGATGTGCTTTCCCAGCCTCACATGCTGCTTCCTGTATGTCAGGAAGCTGGTGATCCACCGACAGAGGGGTTCAGGCACAGTCAACTCGGAAAGTTTGGAGTGTAGTAGCTCTGGCACAATGGTGTTGAATGCAGAGCTAAAATCAACAAACAGGATCCTCGCATAGGTCCCCTGGTGGTCTAGGTGCTGTCGGATGAAGTGCAGGCCCAGGTTGACTGCGTCATCCACAGATCTATTGGCCCGATATTCAAACTGCAGAGGGTCCAGCAGGGAGTTTGTGATATTTTTCAGCTTGGCCAGCACAAGCCTTTCGAGTGTCTCCCTGACGACAGAGGTCAGTGCGACAGTCATTAAGACAAGTAAAGCCGTTGTCCCACTTGCGTGTCCTTGGCACGCTAATTACGCGACCTTGTGGTCGCGTTGAGGCGCGACGGTCCCGCGAAGGTCACGCGCGACTTCATGCGGCCGCACAGCCGTCTGGAGCGCGTGACATCATTTGAAGATGGACGCCAAATGCTGGAGTAACTCAGCGGAACCAGCAGCATCTCTGGAGAGAAGCAATGGGTGATGTTTCGGGTCGAGACCCATCTTAATTCTGAAAGAAGGATCTTGACCCGAAATGTCATCCATTCCTTCTCCCCAGAGATGGTGCCGGTCCCGCTGAGTTACTCCTGAGTTACTCCTGTCTATCTTCAAGTTTCTTGGCCCCGCCCTGGTAGTAGAAGTAGGGTCGGATCCGAACCGCAACGGCCGTGAGCCCCAGGCCGAGCTCGCCAATCATTTGCCTGCTTATGATGCTGTTGGAGGTGAGACATTGCGTCGCGCCAGGGTCTTGGGCCTGTCCCACTTTGGCCGTCAGTTACGCGACAGGCCGGTGGCGCGCGAGGATTTCGTTCGCTACAAAATTTCGGAGCTCCGCGCGATATCATGCACAACTTCATACCCCTCCGCGCTACTCAATGGACCGGCCCTGCACGGCCACACGATGCCCGTGCACCTCAACGCGACGACAAGCTCGCGTAATTTGCGTGCCAAGGACACGTAAGTGGGACAGGGCCTTAATCCTTTGCTTTTTGGGTACAGGGACAATAGTGGAGACTTTGAAGCAGACAGGGACAGTACATGTTTGCAGGGACTGGCCTCACTCTGACAATGGAGGAGATCTAGGACAGAAAGGTCAGTATGGGAACCTGTACAGTACAGCTCAGGAACGGGCCCTTCTGTCCACAGTATTTGTACCAAACATGATGCCAAGTTAGACTGATCTAATCCTTCTGCACATGATCTATATCCCTCTATTCTTGTATTTGGAGTCATAGTCTATTAAATATCGCCAGAGAGCGAGGGTCTGATCTATAGGGAGAGGTTGAGCAGGCTTTACTTTATTCCTTGGAGCACAGGAGGATGAGGGTGATCTTATCGAGGTGTACAAAATCATGAGAGGATTAGAAGGGGGAATGCACAGAGACCCAGGGTAGGGGAATCAAGAACCAGAGGACATAGGTTTAAGGTGAGGAGGGAACGATTTAATTGGAACCTGAGGGACAACTTTTTTACATAAAGGGTGTAGGTATACGGAACGAGTTGCCGGAAGAGATAGTTAAGGCAGATAGTATCGCAATGTTCAAGAAACATTTAGGCAGGTGTATGGATGGGATAGGTTTGGAAGGATATGGGTCAAACACAGGCTGGCGGGACAAGTGTAGATGGAGCATGTTGGTCAGTGTGGGCAATTTGGGCCGAAGCGCCTGTTTCCACACTGTATGACTATGAGGTTATTCAGTCTCTTGAGCCGATCCCACCATGAGTGAGTCCATGTCTGATCCCTGACCGCACTCCATCCACTTGCATAACTTGGTAGTAGCAGTATTCTCGCCAGCAGGGTACACATTCGTACTACGGCAGGTTTCCAGAATTAATGAAATTGTGTTGCCTGGTTGCACACTTTATTGTGCAGCAGACAAAGTAAAGGGCCTGTCCCACCAGCATGCAACTCTATGCGATGAGCGCGACCTAACGTGGTCGCTTGAGCCGTCTGGCGTCGCGGGGCCGGTCCCACTTCGATCACCGGAGCCGTGCGGAATTGTGCGGAGATCGTCCCGACATCGCGCGGGGCTCCGTAAAACTGACCGTGTTCAAAAATTCTGCGCGGCAACCGCTTGTCGGCTCGCAGTCGCCTCGACGCATTACACACCGTCTCGACGTCGTGCCTCCGTGACCCTCTCTGTAGGTGCCTCCGTGACCCTCTATGTGTGTGGCTCCGTGACCCTCTGTGTGTGTGTGCCTCTGTGCCCCTCTCTGTCCTGGCGAACTTACCTTTAAGACTTCGCTCCAAGTTCGCCTCACTTTGCGCCGCGTTGTGCCACTCACCCGACCTCCGCGTGGCCCTCGCTGCCGGTTTGGTCGCGCTTGCCGCATGCAGGCGCATGCTGGTGGGACCGGCCCTGTACAGGGATCACCCGACCTCCGCGAGGCCCCCGCTTCTAGTTTGATCGCGCTCATCGCATGGAGTCGGATGCTGGTAGGACAGGCCCTTAAAGGTTTTAACAGAAAATGTTAGTGTTCATTGTGGCACAGTGGTGCAGTGGTAGAGTTGCTGCCTCACAGCGCCAGAGACCTGGGTTTGATCCTGACCGCAGGTGCTGTCTGTGCGGAGTTTGTACATTCTCTCTGTGACCGCGTGGGCTTTCTCCAGGCGCTCCAGCTTCCTCCCACACTCCAAAGACGTGCAGGTTTGTAGGTTAATTGGCTCCAGTAAAGATTGTAAATTGTCCTTAGTGTGTAAGATAGTGCTAGTGTACGGGGTGATCGCTGGTTGGCGCTGGCTCGGTGGGCCGAAGGGTCTGTTTCCGCGCCGTATCTCTAAAGTATAAAGTCTCAGATCGTGTCAGTGTGTGGTGAAAGGTGGTTTTGCTGGACGTTTCGAATTGCTGCTGTGGAGATCAATTGTGTAGACACAGTGTGGAAACAGGCCTTTTGGCCCACCACTTCCACACTGATCAATGTTAACCTGTTCATACTAGTTCTATGATACCACACTTTCCTATCCTACATACTGTACATGGGACAATTTACAGATGTCAATTAACCTAGAAACCGGCACGTCTTTGTAGTGTGGGAGGAAACCGGAGCACTCGGAGAAAACCCACGCGGCAACAGGGAGAACGTACAAACTCTCGTACAGGCAGCACCCGTAGGCAGGATTGAACCCAGGACTCTGGCGCGGTGAGGCAGCAATTCTACCGCTGCACCACTGTGCGTTCCAGGCCGCCCTCACTCTCTGTGTAAAAAACGGCGCCCGAGGTCAGGATCGAACCCTGGTCCCTCGCACTGTGAGGCAGCAACTCCACCACTGCGCCACCGTGCCACCCGGTCCTGGGTCAGTTCAGCCGCCAGCTTAACCTCCTTCTTCAGGTCACCTCGTTGCTTCGTGTTTGCTTCTGCGTTTAATGGCCTCCCAGACCAAAATACCGGGTAAACAGAATGCCACACCCTGCAGCAAGTTCCACTTATCCCCTGGTGACCATAACCTGCTCCCCATTCCCTTCCCTGCAGAGTTAATTAAACACCGAGCTCCCATTGTTGCTCGCAGGGAGGTTCAGAGTTCTTCCTTTCAATAATAGAAACATTCGAAAATAACCTGCTCATTCTGTTGATGCACATTCTGCAGGGGGACGTTTGTCATTTACCTTCAGTCCAGTGAAAGCGGGACGCCTCTCTTCTTCCATGTAACATCTGTAAATGTGATTTTCCGTATAACTGTAACACACTTGCTTCCTGTGCAGCAACTAAACTGTTTTTTCAGAAAATTCCACTCATTTCTCAGGAGTTCAGAGCATGCATGATTTTAAGCTATATAATTCTCTGCCTCATTTTTAAGGTGATATATTTTTTTCCAAAGTACAGAGCCAGCTACTGCCATGAATTGCCTATGTACCACTGAGTATTGTTGCACATAACTTGCACAGTTTAATGCGAGCAAGTGTGAGGTGAGGTGCTTTGGCAAGTTGACTGTAAGGGAATGTAAGCAAGACCCTTAACACCATTGATGCGCAGAGAGATCTTGGAGTCTAAGTTATAAATAACCATATAACAATTACAGCACGGAAACAGGCCTTCTCGGCCCTTCCAGTCCGTGCCGACCATTTATTTTCCCCTAGTCCCATCAACCTGCACTCAGACCATACCCCTCCATTCCCTTCCCGTCCATATACCTATCCACTTTACTTTTAAATGTTAAAATCGATCCTGCCTCCACCACTTCTGCTGGAAGATCATTCCCCACAGCCACCACTCTCTGAGTAAAGAAGTTCCCCCTCATGTTACCTCTAAACTTCTGTCCCTTAATTCTCATGTCATGCCCTCTTGTTTGAATCTTCCCTACCCTCAATGGGAAAAGCTTATCCACGTCAACTCTGTCTATCCCTTTCATCATTTTAAAGACCTCAATCAAGTCCCCCCTTAACCTTCTGCGCTCCAAAGAATAAAGACCTAACTTGTTCAACCTTTCTCGGTAACTTAGTTGCTGGAACCCAGGCAACATTCTAGTAAATCTCCTCTGTACTCTCTCTATTTTGTTGACATCCTTCCTATAGTTAGGCGACCCAAATTGTACAGCATACTCCAGAATTGGTCTTACCAATGCCTTGTACGATTTTAACATTACTTCCCTACTCCTATATTCAATGCTCTGATTTATAAAGGCCAGCACACCAAAAGCTTTCTTTACCACCCTATCTACATGTGATTCCACCTTCAGGGAACTATGCACAGTTATTCCTAGATCCCTCTGTTCCACAGCATTCCTCAATTCCCTACCATTTACCATGTACATCCTATTTTGATTTGTCCTGCCAAGTTGTAGCACATCACACTTATCAGCATTAAACTCCATCTGCCATCTTTCAGCCCACTCTTCCAAATGTCCCAAATCTCTCTCAGACTTTGAAAGTTCATAGCTCACTGAAGGTGGCAGCACATATAGATAGGGTGATGAAGAAGGCTTATGGTATCCTTGCCCTCATTCCTACGGGCATTGAGTATAAGAGTCAGGAAGTCATGATGCACCTCTATAAGACTTTGGTTAGGCCGCATTTGTGTATTACATGCAGTTCTGGTCGCCCCATTGGGTGTGGAGGTTCTGGAGAGGGTGTAGAGGAGTTTTAACAGAATGATGTTTGGATTAGAGGGTTTCAGCTACAAGGAGAGGTTGGAAAAATGTGGGTTGTTTTCTCTGGAACATTGGAGGTTGAGGGGAGACTTGATAGAAGAACATAACATTATGAAAGGTACAGACAGGGTAGCCAGTTAAAACCTTTTTCCCAGGGTGGAAATGCGCACAATAGCTATAAGATGAGAGGGAGAAAGTTTAATGGAGATGTGCGGGGCAAGTTTTTTTATAGAGAGTGATAGGGGCTTGAAACACATTGCCAAGGGTGGTGGTGGAGGCAGATACGATAGTGGTGTTTAAGAGGCTTTTAGATGAGCACAGGGAAGTCCACGAAATGGAGGCATATGGATCATGTACAGGCAGATGAAATCAGTTTAACGGTGTCAAGTTCGGCACAGACATTGTGGGTCAAAGAGCCCATTCCTGTGCTGTACTATTCCATGCTCAATGTTCTATATTCTATAACTTCAAGGCTTGTGCAGCTCAACATGCCAACGCTCTCAACACTTAAGGGGCTGTCCCACTACGGCGACCTAATCTGCGAGTTTAGACGAGTTTGCCCTTGACTCAAACTCGCAGCATGGTCGACACGAGGTCCTAGGATGTCCTATGAGGTCACTGGAAATCTCCTTCATGCTCGAGGGAAGTTCCCGAATACTCACTGCCTCAGCTAGGTCGCGGAAAATTTTTCAGCATGTTGAAAACCTTTCCGTGAGTAAAATTTGGTCGGCATGGATCTTTTTTACTTGTAGTGCAGTGGAGTGAGATCGTTATTTAGTTACAGGCAATCGAGGGCAGCCGTAGGCAATCTCCTTCGTTGGCCGGGCATTTTGATTGGCTCATTGGAGTTTTCAGGACCAGGGATAAACCGACCGGTAGGTAAAATGCCCGCTAAACTTTATTATTTTTCTTAAAAGTGTCTCCACTCCTTCTCCCCCTTTCTCTCTCCCCCCCCCCCCCCCCCTTTTCCTCTAAAGGACTTACCGTACACTGTGGCAGCCGTTTACCTTCCTCTTCATTGCGGGAGTGAATTTCAGACAGCTCTCCCCCGCTTTCCCTGGCCCCCGCCTTTGTGGTGTATGTGTGTCTGTGGTCAGTCGATCTAGCTCGCGATTTCATCGCTGACGGTCAATCCAGCTCGAGGTTTTTCAGGCGAGTGCCCTCCAGCTTGAAGGTCGAAGGCACGCTTCTTAACTCGCGGATTAGGTTGCCGCAGTGGGACACCGCCTTCAAGAGACTGACTGACATTTCAACGGTTATTTGGGGACAGTTTGACTGGAATATCAATGCTTGAAGAGTCAACTGACAATGGTGCTTTATTGTCATGTCTACACTGCTGAGTGGTATTAGTTTTGCAAGGATCACACATGCATGAGTCGCCATATTATGGCACCATTTGCAAAAAGAAAGTCCGGTTCACGGGTTAGTCTAGGTAAGCCCTAGGATACTGCAAGGCCTCCTCCGTCGCCCTTGACTGGCCTCCGTCGCCCAACCACCTCCGTGTCTTGTGGATGCCTTCTGCAGTTGACCGTGAAGGCGCTGGGAGCAATGCTCTCTCTTCTCCTACTGGCCCACTCCTCGGTCCGTTATCACCATCGGTTCCCTCCTCTTCGGATCTCCGGTCTTCGGGGCCAACCAGCGCGGCTTCCGAACTTCCCCGCTGCAGGTAGCGGCCCACAGTGTCCTTCTTCGCGGCAATGAGCCAGGTCTGTCGCTGCACATGGCCTCGGGCAGCCCAGCGGCACTTTCTTTGATCGGCTCCATGGCGCATCGCGGGAACCTTCTGCCACGGCACCTTGTACCTTGCAGCCATCTCTCCCGAAGAGTCCACCAGGGACTAGACTGGACACTGAGGGTTAGGGAGGGTCATGTGCAAAGTCTCAATTAAACATTATCCAACACCCACTTGGGACAATGTTTACATCTACCAAGCCAATTAACCTACAAACCTGTGGGAGGAAACCAAAGATCTCAGAGAAAATCCACGCAGATCACGGGGAGAACGTACGAACTCCGTACAGACAGCACCCACAGTCGGGATCGAACCCGGGTCTCCGGCGTTGCATTCACTGTAAGGCAGCAACTCTACCGCTGCGCCACCGTCACCGCATCACTGTGGGCCGAAGGGCCTGTTCCTGTGCTGTGCTGTGCTATTTTTTATTGTACAATTTTGTTCCTTACTTCCTCCAGCAATCCACGTTTGTTTCCTCCCGATTTCTTAGTTCTCTGCTCAAGTATTTTTCCAATTTAAATGTGTGACATGTTGCCCTCTGGTGGTGATGTTGATACTTGCGACAGTCATCGATGGACAAGGAAACCAATGATTCAATGATACTTTATTCTCACATGGACCCAAGTACAATTACATTCTTTTTTTGCCACCCTCTGGTAAAACCAGGAGTTATATGATTTCTTTAATACAGCGATGTGCTCAAAGAATCTTCACAGGGGCATTATTGGATAAATCATGGCATTAGAAACATTGAGACATAGAAACATAGAAAATAGGTGCAGAAGGAGGCCATTCGGCCCTTCAAGCCAGCACCGCCATTCATTGTGATTATGGCTGATAGTCCCCAATCAATAACCCGTGCCTGCCTTCTTCCAATATCCCTTGATTCCACTAGCCCCTAGAGCTCTATCTAACTCTCAAATCCATCCAGTGATTTGGCCTCCACTGCCCTCCGTGGCAGGGAATTCCACAAATAACATGAAAAAAAATATTGAGTGTAAAATAATGAGTATGAGTCAATATGAGAGGACTAGATAAAGTAAATTCACAGAGTCTTTTACCCAGAGAAGGGGAATTGAGAACCAGTGGACATAGGTTTATGGAAAAGATGTAATAGGAATCTGAGTGGCAACTTTTTCACACAGGTGTTTGGACCGAGCTGCCGGAGGAGGTGGTTAAGGCAGGTACTATCACAACATTTAAGAAACATTTTGACAGGTACATGGATAGGACAAGTTTAGAGGGATATGGGCCCAACGTAGGCAGGTGGGACTAGTGTAGAAGAGGCGCTGGTCAGTATGAGCATGTTGGTTGATGTGGGCAAGTTGGGCCGAAGGGCTGGTTTCCACACTGTATGGCTCTGATTCTAACTCATTTCTGATCTTTCTTGAAATTTGTCTAAAATTGTTATATTGCCTGCTCCAGTTAGCAAACGAAACATTGCCATTGGTATCAGGAGACAGATAGTTGCATCAGTCAGGACGTTGCCTGGTTCTCATCACTGGAGATCAGGGGTTGAAGATCCCAGATACATTCGTAGGTCAGCGATGGTGGACATAACAATCTTGGCGGGAATGGTTTCCATGTTCAATCGCTGATAAGCTGCATATCGATGACACCCTCCGAAGGAATAGAAATAATCACCACCTTGTTGACCCTTAATCCACAAAACGTCGATCGGAGGTATGTTGTGGAGCTGCTCTGAGTTCTGCCGATGGAAGACATAGTTGCAGTTGGTTCATTTTCAGCCAAGGATAGAAAGGAATATCAACCATTAACCAGCCTTGCCTTTAGTTTAGATAGACACAAAACGTTGGGGTAACTCAGCAGGTCAGGCAGCATCTCTGGAGAAAACGAATAGGTGGCATTTCGGGTTGAGACCTTTCCTCAGTTTAGTCTTAGTCTTAGAGATACAGCATAGACACAGGCCCTTCGGTCCACGCCGACCATCCCTATACACTAGCACTATCCACTGGGGACAATTTACGATTTTTAAGCCAATTACAAGCAGGTCTTTGGAGTGTGGTCTTTGGAATGAGCACACGGAGAAAACCACATGGTCACAGGGAGAATATACAAACTCCATATAGACAGCACCCGTAGTCAAGATTGAAACCGGGTCTCTGGCGCTGTAAGGCAGCAATTCCACCGCTGTGCCATTGTGCTGCCCTGACTGATTGCATGTGAAGGTGTCTGAGTCTCTGGAGAACATGGACAGGCGACGTCAAAGATTATAGCTCCTCTATAATCTTTGGGTGACGTTTCGGGTCAGGAGCCTTCATTGGCCTGAATTGACCTTTCTACTCAATAATACGTGTAGGAAGGAACTGCAGATGCTGGTTTAAACCGCAGATGGACACAAAAAGCTGGAATAACTCAGCGGGTTAGGCAGCATCTCTGGAGAAAAGGAATAAGAGATGTTTCGGGTCGAGATCCTTCTTCGGTGAATAATATACTAGGAAAGCAATTATTCTTGTTTTTTTTCTCACATCCACAGGTTGTATCATAAACAAGAGGACATGGTATAAGGACAAAGGTGGAAGATTGAAGGTACATGCACAGAATTACTATGTTTAAGAGGCATTGTAGACAGATACTAAAACAGGCAGGAGATAGACTACCACAGTGGGCAAATGGGATTAGTGTAGATGGGTAAACAGATAAGCAGTGATGCTGAAAATAATCATAATATTAAAAACATTAAAAATGCACTAATGCTAAAAGTTAAAAGAAGAATTAAAACGTTTAAGCTAAAATAAGTAATAAATAACATGAAGGGTCCTAAACCAAAACATTGCCTATGGTAGGGTCCTGACTTGAAACGCCATCTATTCGGTCTGAAGAAGGGACCCAACCTGAAACCTCACTTATCCATGTTCTGGAGGGATGCTTCCTGACCCACCGGGTACTACAGCACTTTGTGTCTTTTTTTGTAAACCAGTATCTGCAGTGTTTTTACAATTATAAAAAACCTACTTACCTATCTGATGTTAGCTGGCATCTCTCATTCCTATGAATGGTATTGGTATTGGTCTGCCATGCTGGTACACCAGACAGCCTCAGTTGCCATAGAATGGAAACACAAGGAACTGCAGATGGTGATTTACAAAAAAAGACACAATGTGCTGGAGTAACTTAGCAAGTCAGGCAACATTTCTGGCCAACATGGATAGGTGATGTTTCTTCTTTGGGGCAACGGAGGTCCATGGGGAACTGGCATGAATGAGGAGGTGAAATCTGGGGCCCATTGAATGGCAGGGCAGGGTTGATAGGCCAAGAGTAAGGGTTGGGACTGAAATCTGAAGAAGGGTCCCGACCCAAATTGTCACCTCCTAATTCAGGGACAGTTTTCTCCCAGATGTTATCAGGCAACTGAACCGTCCTATTACCAACTGGAGAGCAGTTCTGACTTACCATCTACCTTCGTGGAGACCCTTGGGTTATCTTCAATTAAAAATACTTTACTGGACTTTATCTTGCACTCAATGTTATTCCCTTTATCATGTATCTGTACATTGTGTAACGACTTGATTGTAATCATGTAGAGTCTTTCAGCTGACTGGAGAGCATGCAACAAAAGAGCTTTTCATTGGAAGGAAGTGCAGGTGCTGGTTTATACCAAGGATAGATACAAAATGCTGAAGTAACTCAGCGGGTCAGAGGAGCATCTCTAGAAAAAAGGATTTGTTGACTTTTCAGATCGGAACCCTTCTCCAGACAGCTTTTCATTGTATCAATACAATACAACACAATACGGTTTTATTCGTCACATTGCACGTAAAGTGCAAGAGAAATTAGTTTGCCAGCAGCGGTACAATGATAAAGAACACACAATACACAATAAAAATTTAACACAAACATCCACCACAGCATTCATCACTGTGGTGGAAGGCACAACATTTGGTCAGTCTTCCTCCATTTTCCCCAGTGGTCGGAGCCTCAACCCTCCGCAGCTGTCGCTGTGGGCGTACAGATGTGCAGACAAGGTAACAAATCCAGGTAAGTCCTGAATCAGTGCCTCTGCTGCTCGGAAACAAAGAGAATCTCAGTCCAAGTAACAATAAATTCAACTAAAACTACAAACTAAAACCTATCCATGTTTCCCAGAGATGCTGCCTGACCTGCTGCGTTACTCCAGCATTTTGTGTCTTTTTTCTTCCGTTGCCGTGGGGCCGACGGTGACAGTTGCGGCATTCTCTCGGTTGCCGAGCAGCAGAGGCGGTGCCACAGTAATTGGCAACAGGGCCTATGGTTTGGGAATTTATTCAAAATTTAAAAATATCTACAAACCAAAAACTGTGCAAAATTCCTCCGACATTCTCGGCGGCTACACATATATTCACGAGGATTGAATTCAGTACTGTTCACGGAATGTATTCAGCACCCTTGTCATTCATGTGGCCCCTGGGGTGATATCCCTTCCCTTGTTTGAGGGGCGTCTCCACCACTCCCTGCCCCCCAATGTCCAGCAGCGGAAGGACCCTAGACTGTGGTCCTCCCCCACAGAGCCTTGGCGTTGACTGCACCGAGCTTGAGTGCGTCCCTCAGCACATACTCCTGCAGTCAGGAGCGGGCCAGTCGGCAACATTCCCCGACGGACATCTCGCTCTGCTGGGAGACCAACAGGTTTCGGGGGCCGACCAAAGAGCGTCTTTCACCGAGTTCCAGCAGCACTTAAGATCGACACAAAAAGCTGGAGTAACTCAGCGGGACAGGCGGCATCTCTGGAGAGAAGGAATGAGTGACGTTTCGGGTCGAGACCTTTCTTCAGTTCCTTCCTCCACATTCCAGCAGCACTTGACGTCCGTCTCTGAATGTGAAAAGGGACCCCAGCAGGGACATCCCGGTGCATGCGCTGGCATTGACTGCAAGATCTGCCCCACCATTTAGAGAAAAAAAACAATTAGGCAGCGGAGGTCGAAGAGGAGAAAACAATGGCGACAAATTAAACGAGTCGGGAAACGGACAAGGAATTTACAGGAGGTTACAGGGGAAAACACCTTTACACAATCAGCACAATGGGCAGTGGTAACAAACTAGCCAAATAGATTCTTAAGATGTGTATCTTAAGGGATTGGGCACAAATCCAGGAAGTTGATAGTTAACTCGTACAAAGCACTGACCCATCCCATGTTGAGCATTGTTTACTGTTCTGGGCACTGTACCAAACGGGGGATATCCTGACCTTGGAAGGAATACAAAGACGAACAAGTAAAGTTAACAAATGGAATTAGACACCTGAGGTACGAAGAAAGACTAGGGATGTTTACATTGGACCAGAGTGACCCGGGCTCACGGTTAAATGTGAATTGATTACAGAATCCTCATCCTTGTTATCAAATTATTTCCATGATCTCGCTCCTTCCTATATCTGTAGTCACCTCCTGCCCAATAATATTCCAAGATATCCTTTGCATATCCCAGGTATTAGTCACTTCAACACGGACATCATTTGCAGCGACCCTCAGATTTGGAACCCCCACCAATCTAAAGCAGTCTGAAGAAGGGTCCTGACCCGAAATGTCACCTACCCATGTCCTCCAGAGATGCTGCCTGACCCACAGAGTTACTCCAGCGCTTTTTTGATGTCAATAGTTGTGCAATGTCAAAAATGTTGTTTTTAAAATTATTGTCACATGTACCGAGGGACAGTGAAAAGCTTTTTTGGTGCGTGCTGTCCTGTCAGTGGAAAAGACTTTGCATGTTTACAATCAAGCCACCCACAGCGTGGAGATACAAGATAAAGGGAATAATATTTAGTGCAAGATAAGTCCAGAAAAGTCTGATTAAAGATAGTCCGAAGGTCTCCAATGAGGTAGAGGGTAGCTCAGGACTGCTCTCTAGTTGGTAACACGATGGGGCAGTTGCCTGAAAACAGCTGGGAAAAAAACAGTCCTTGAATTTGGAGGTATGTAATTCCAGCAAGAATTCAACCAGATAGGTCTGGATAATTACTATGTCTTTTATTTATTTTTTTTATATAGTACACCAGGTTTGGTTCATTTAATATTGAGGGTTTCCTCAATATTCTAACAAAGCATGTGCAGTTCTTTGTTTCTAAACACAACCAAACCTCTTTTTACTCCTTTGATACTCGCCTCCTTGGCCACCTTCACCAATATTTCCTTATCTACTAGTTTCCTTATTAGTTGTCCAGCAATTGCTTCACTGGATTACTGGGCACTGCCCGGTCCATCATAGGTCCTGACCTCCCCACCAGTCGGCAACATTCCCTGATGGACATCTCCCTCTTGTTTCGTGCAGACCAAAGAGCATCTTTCAGAAATGGCTTTCGATGGAAGGAAAGCATAGCCTGTCCATACCACGGATGCAGACTTCAAAGCTTTGCGTTATGTTTGTATTGTTTATATTTTTGCATTAGTCATTGAGGCGCTCACTCCATCACCCCGTATAATCAAGAGACTCCTTGTTTATTGTTTTAGGATCTCCTGGAGACAATGGAGCACAGAAATCCAGACTGACTCTTCAGTATGATAGGAGTCAGGAAACAGGTTGAGTACAAGAGTCAGGAAGTCACGTTGCGGCTGCATAAACCTTGGGTTAGGATACATTTGGAGCATTGCGTTCAGTTCCGGTTGCCCATTACGGGGAGGATGAGGAGGATTTGGAGAGGGTGCACAGGAGTTTATCCAAAATGCTGCCTGGATTAGAGGGCATTACCAATAAGGAGAGTTTAGTCATAGAGTGATACAGTGTGGAAACTGGCCTTTCAACCCAACTCGCCCACACCGACCAACAATGTCCTGCTACACTTGTCCCACTTGCCTGCGCTTGGTCCATATCCCTCCAAACCTGTCCTATCCATGTACCCGTCTAACTATTTATTAAATGATGGGATAGTCCCAGCCTCAACTACCTCCCCTGGCAGCTTGTTCCATACACCCACCACCCTTTGTGTGAAAGAGTTACCCCTCGGAATCCTATTAAATCTTTTCTCCTTCACCTTGAACCGATGTCCTCTGGTCCTCGATTCCCCTACTCTGGGCAAAGACTGTGCATCTACCTGATCTATTCCTTTCATGATTTTGTATACCTCTATGAGATCTCCCCTTATTCTCCTGCACTCCATGGAATAGAGACCCAGCCTACTCAACCTCTCCCTATAGCTCACACCCTCTAGTCCTGGCAACATCCTCGTAAATTTTTTCTGAACACTTTTAAGCTTGACAATATCTTTCCCAAAACATATTGCCCAGAACTGAACACAATATTCTAAATGCAGTCTCACCAATGTCTTATCCAACTGCAACATAGCCTTCCAACTTCTATATTCAACACTCTGATTGATGAAGGCCAAAGTGCCAAAAGCCTTTTTGACCACGTTATCTGCCTGCAACTTGACCTTCAAAGAACCATAAACCTGTACTCCTAGATCCCTCTGCTCTACAACACTACCCAGAGGCCTACCATTTACTGTGTAGGTCCTGCCCTTGTTCGAGTTCCCAAAATGCAACACCTCACACTTCTCTGTATTAAATTCCATCAACCATTCCTCCGCCCACCTGGCCAATCGATCCAGATCCTGCTGCAATCGTTCACAACCATCTTCACTATCTGCAAAAGCACTAACTTTTGTATCATCAGCAAATTTGCTAATCTTGCCCTGCATGTTCTCATCCAAATCATTGATGTAGATGACAAACATTAACAGGCCCAGCACTGAACCCTGAGGCACACCGCTAGTCACAGGTCTCCAGTCTGAGAAGCAACCTGCCACCATTACCCTCTGCTTCCTTCCATGGAGCCAATTTGCCATCCATTCAGCTATCTCTCCTTGGATCCCATGCGATCTAACCTTCCAGAGCAGCCTACCATGCGGAACCTTGTCGAATGCCTTACTGAAGTCCATGTACACAACATCTACAGCTCTGCCCTCATTAACCTTTTGGTCATGTCTTCAAAAAAATCAATCAGATTTGTGAGTCACGACCTCTCACATACAAAACCATGCTGACTATCCCTAATCAGCCCTAGCCCATCCAAATGCCTATGTATCCTATCCCTCAGAATACTCTCCAGTAACTTTCCAACTACAGATGTTAAGCTCACCGGCCTATAGTTACCAGCATTTTCCCTGCAGCCCTTCTTGAAAAGAGACACAACATTTGTCACCCTCCAGTCTTCCGGCACCTCTCCTGTATTTAGGGACGACTCATAAATTTCAACCAGGGCTCCCGCAATCTCCTCTCTAGTTTCCCACAATGTCCTCGGATATATCAGATTAGGCCCTGGAGATTTGTCTATCTTCAACACGACAGTACCTTCAGTACTTCTTCGACGGTAACACTGACTGCTCTCAACACACTTCCAGTGACTGCTCCAATTTCCTCCGTCCTACTGTCTTTCTCCTCGGTAAATACAGAGGAGAAATACTCATTTAGGACCTTGCCCACACAGGACTTCTGATTCCTTTGATTCCTGAGATTCTTTGATTCCAGAGAGGTCCCACTCTCTCTCTAGTTACCCTTTTCCCCCTTATGTACAGTATTTATAACATATTTTGGGATTGGCCTTAATGCCACCCACCAGAGCTATCTCCTGGCCTCTTTTTGACCTTCTGATTTCCTTTTTTAGTTTACGCCTTAGTTCCCAAAACTCCTCCAGGGATGCACTTGATCCCAGCTGCCTATACCTGTCCCATGCATCCTTCTTGTTTTTGACTATTGTCTCCATTTCCCTCATCAGCCAAGCTTCCTTATGTTTGCCTGCTTTGCCCTTCACTCTAACGCGGACGTACATATCCTGAGCTTTCTGAGCACACAAACACTACCCTACCCAGAGAAAACCCAAGTGGCCACAGGGAGAACCCGGGTCTCTGGCGCTATCAGGAAGCGACTCTACTGCTCTAAGATGAGAGGGGCAAAGTTTAAAGCAAGTTTTTTTTTTAATTACACAGAGGGTGACGAATGCCTGGAACTCGCTGCCAGGATGGTGGTGAAGGCAGATAAAATAGTGGGATTTAAGAGGCCTTTACATATAGATATGCGGAGAATGGAGGGGAAAAGAGGTTAATTTAATTTGGCAATCATGTTCAATACAGGCATTTGGGCCGAAGGGCCTGTTCCTGTGTTGTACAGTTCTAGTTCCACATTGAGTCAAGAGTGTTTAATTGTCATATGAACTGAAAGTGGAACAATTAAATTATCACTTGCAGCAGCATAACAGGGCTGTAAACATAATAAACACAGACAACATATAATAGAATATGTAACAAACAAAATGATATACAGTGCCCTCCATAATGTTTGGGACAAAGACCCATCATTTATTTATTTGCTTCTGTACTCCACAATTTGAGATTTGTAATAGAAAAAAATCACGTGGTTAAAGGTGCACATTGTCAGATTTTATTATAGGCCATTTTTATACATTTTGGTTTCACCGTGTAGAAATTACAGCTCTCTTTATACATAGTCACCTCCATTTCAGGGCATACTAATGTTTGGGACACATGGTTTCACAGGCATTTGTAATTGCTCAGGTGTGTTTAATTGCCTCCTTAATGCAGATATAAGAGAGCTCTTAGCACCTAGTCATTCCATCACCTTTGGAAACATTTATTGCTGTTTATCAACATGAGGACCAAAGTTGTGCCAATGAAAGTCAAAGAAGCCATTATGAAACTGAGAAACAAGAATAAATCTGTCAGAGACATCAGCCAAACCTTAGGCTTAACAAATTCAACTGTTTGGAACATCATTAAGGAGAAAGAGAGCACCGGTGAGCTTACTAATCGCAAAGGGACTGGGGAGGCCAAGGAAGACCTCCACAGCTGATGACAGAAGAATTCGCTCTATAATAAAGAAAAATCCTCAAACACCTGTCCAACAGATCAGAAACACTCTTCAGGAGTCAGGTGTGGATTTGTCAATGACCACTGTCCGCAGAAGACTTCATGAACAGAAATACACAGGCTACACTGCAAGATGCAAACCACTGGTTTGCAAACCAATAGGATGGCTGGGTTATAGTTTGCCAAGAAGAACTTAAAAGAGCAACCACAATTCTGGAAAAAGGTCTTGTGGACAGATGAGACGAAGATTAACTTGTATCAGAGTGATGGCAAGAGCAGAGTATGGAGGAGAGAAGCAACTGCCCAAGATCCAAAGCATACCACCTCATCTGTGAAACACTGTGGTGGGGGTGTTATGGCCTGGGCACGTATGGCTGCTGAAGGTACTGGCTCACTTATCTTCCTTGATGATACAGCTGCTGATGGTAGTAGCACAATGAATTCTGAAATGTATAGACACATCCCACAAACAAATGCCTCAAAAATCATTGGCCAGCGGTTCATTCTACAGCAGGACAATGATCCCAAACAATTTGCTAAAGCAACAAAAGAGTATTTCAAAGCTAAAAAATGGTCAATTCTTGAGTGGCCAAGTCAATCACCTGATCTGAACCCAATTGAGCATGCCTTTTATATGCTGAAGAGAAAACTGAAGGGGACTAGCACCCAAAACAATTGTAAGCTAAAAATGGCTGCAATACAGGCCTGGCAGAGCATCACCAGAGAAGACACCCAGCAACTGGTGATGTCCATGAATCACAGACTTCAAGCAGTCATTGCATGCAAAGGATATGCAACAAAATACTAAACATGACTACTTTTATTTACATGACATTGCTGTGTCCCAAACATTATGGTGCCCCGAAATGGGGGGACTATGTAAAAACACTGCTGTAATTTCTACATGGTGAAACCAAAATGTATAAAAATACCCTTTAATAAAATCTGACAATGTGCACTTTAGCCACATGTGATTTTTATCTATTGCAAATCTCAAATTGTGGAGTACAGAGGCAAATTAATAAATGATGGGTCTTTGGCCCAAACATTATGGAGGGCACTGTAAGTTAGATAATAAGATAACTTAGATAATATATATTAAATGAAAAATCATGACTTTAATAACCACAATATTTGATCGTATAGAGGTATATGAGAGGAATAGATCGGGTAGATGCACAGAATCTCTTTCCCAGAGTAGGGGCATTGAAAACCAGAGGACATAGGTTTTAGGTGAAGGGCAAAACTGTAATAGGAGGGGTAACTTTTTCACGCAAAGGTTGGTGGGTGTTTGGAACGAGCTGTCCTGGTGGTCATTGAGGCAGGGACTATTGCAACATTTAAGAAACAATTAGACAGATACATGGATAGAACTAAGTCAGAGGGATATGGGCCAAACGCAGGCAGGTGGGACTCATAGATGGGACACGTTGGTCGGTGTGGGTAAGTTGGGCTGAAGGGCCTGTTTCCACTGTTTATGACTCTACGGCAATATTAATGCAAAAATAACCCAAAAGTCCCAACCAAAGACAGTCCAGAGAGGTCCAGCCACGCACGGCAGCAGAAACCACGGCCACACCCTGACAACAGGCTTGGCTCGCCCACCGTGGAGCCGGGAACCCACCTGAAGTCGTCCGAGGCTCATCTCCTGCTTCACCCCGAAGACCAGGAACCGGGGAAGAGACAATGGCGGTGGACACAGAACAAGCGGTCATGTTCAAGTTGGTGGCAGACACAGGAGAGGAACGGTGCCGCCATGACAACGGGCCTCAAAGGCCAAGATAAGACTAAGATAGGGTAGACAGTCAGATCATTTATCCCTGGATGGAAAGGTCAAATATTAGAGGGCATAGCTTTAAGGTGAGAAGGGCTTAGTTGGAAGGAGATGTGCGGGGCTAGTTTTTCTTCACACAGAGGGTGGTGAACTCGCTGCCTGGGGTGGTGGTGGAGGCAGATACGATAATACCATTTGCACTGATACTTTGCACCGAAAAACGTTGAAGCTTTGTGGGTGCCAGAAACACAGCGACTCTTTGTGTACTGTCACGGTGAAGTCTACTATTACACTGCAATAGTTCCACTTTTATACTTATCTATGATTGTGTTTATGTATAGTATGATTTTTACTGGATTGTATGCAATAATAAAAATTTCACTGTAGCTGGGTACACATAGGTATCATCAGAGTTGAAGTTCATGTTATTTGTTGTTGGCAACTATTAGGGGATCATTTACCCAAGGGCTGGTACATTAGGATTGGACAAGGTCCTATATAAATATTAGCCTTTTGTATAATTTATTTTTCTGAATTGAAGCTATTCCTTGTGGAATTTTCATATTATGCTTGGAAAGCGGTATGAATATTGATTCTCTAATTTCACATAACCCTTGCATTCCCTCTCTCTCCGACTGATTGGGGATGATCCGCCATGATCACATTGAATGGCGGTGCTGGCTCAAAGGGCCGAATGGCCCACTCCTGCACCTATTGTCTATTGACCCTCCCCCACCCTAGACGTCCTGCTAGTTTCACTTTGTATCCCTTTCCTATCACCTCCTCCACAGCAGACAATGGACCATTGTGGGCTCTTTGGCCATCGGTGCTGGCTCTGATCTTTTTCATGCCTCTAGTTTCCCTCTCCCCTGACTCACAGTCTGAGGAAAGATCTCGACCCGAAGCGTCACCTATTCCTTTTCTCCAGAGATGCTGCCTGACCCGCTGAGTTACTCCAGCATTTTGTGTCTACATTTATTCATCCGTTTGCACCACTTTCTTGAACCGGAAGGTATCGAAAGCAGGAAGTTTCAACGCGTTAATATCACAACTCAATTATCAATAACCATAACGCCGCAGACGGCAAACGAAACAACCTGTATAAATATCATCACCTTGCCAGGTTCCTGTCAACTTTAAAAAATGACTACAATGCAGGAAATTTTAACAGTTAGATTTTAACTGGCAGTCCAGTTAAGTATTAACAGCAAGGGTTAGTTCAGTATCGCTCGCATACAACCACTGAATTGTGGATACAAGGAATAGTAGATGCTGGTTTAAAAAAAGACACAAAGTGCTGGAGTAACTGAACGGGCCAGGCAGCATCTCTGGGGAAAAGGAATAGGTGACGTTTCGGGTCGAGACCCTTCTTGTCCACTGAATTGTATCCCACCTACCCAGGGCGATGTTGAACACTTCAAGTCTAGATGTACATTATATGTTACATACCTGGATGGATCCCATTAAACTCCTGACTTTATCTTCGTCCAACACGGGCGGAAAGGGTCTGATGAGGATTCTCATGGGTACATTGTGAGTCTCGGGGATATTATCAGTGTGGATGCTCTGTATTCCGTCGGCTCGCTCCCCGCAGGGACTGTAGTTGTGCAGTGCTCCGGCGCTCTGTGTGTCCCTGCCTCCCTGCATGTTGCAAAGTGTGGGTGAAGTTACAAAGCGCCGGAGCGCGGCTTGAAGTTTGCTGGCGATCAGTTGGCGTGGATACATTGTATCATTTCCAGTTCACGCACAAAACGTGTACACACACACACACACACACACACACGGCTATCCCATTCCCAGAACCCGGGGAAGTGCAGAAACTAATCCCTGACGTACACTATACACACACAACGGGGACTCAATTCGTGACCGGGAAAATTGAACCCATTTGTTTTTTAAATCCTCGTCGTGTTTCTATAATTAGTGAATCTAAATTCAAAGCAAATAATTGCCCTCCCCAAAATGGCAGGTAGGTTTTTTTTGTGGTCGTCGCTCTGAATAATGTTTGTTTCAGCCTTCCAGTTAAAGGGTGATTCATCTTATCACTAAGGCGGATGCATATTCTTCCCTCTATTTAAAGGTTCCGCCACGCGATGGCCGTCTTGCTTGTTGCAACTGCAGCAAACTGCGACATGTTGGACCATACCTTCTTTAAGAATTATATCATGTGACCAACTGCGCTGTTGCTGCGATGCAGTTCAGTTTGAACCCTGCCAGAGAGACTCTTTGCAAAAAAAAAGCCATAACAAGATTATGAGAGATGATCTTAGAGATATAGTCATATAGCGTGGAAACAGGCCCTTCAGCCCAGCTTCCCCACACTGACCAACATGTCCCATCTACACTAGTCCCACCTGCCTGCGTTTGGTCCATAGCCTTCTAAACCTGTCCCATCCATGCAACTGCCTAAATGTTTCTTAAAGGTTGTGATAGTACCTGCCTCAACTATCTCCTCCGGCAGCACGTTCCATACACCTACCCCTCAGGTTCCTATTCAATCTTTCCCCTCTAACCTTAAACCTATGTCCTCTGGTTCTCCATTCCTGTACTCTGGGCAAGATACTCTGTGCATTTACCTCTCACAAGGGAGAGATCTTCTGTGGCTGTATAAGATCATGGATAGGTTTAGAAGGAAATGTGCCAAAAGCTAGGAGTCGTGTAGATGGGACATGCTGGTCAGTGTGGGGAAGTTGGGCCAATGGGCCTGTTTCCACACTGTATCACTCTATGACATTATCCACTCCAAAACTCCCCAAAGTGCTTTATGACCAATTATGTAGTATTAAGGTGTGGTGTCTATGGGAATTGAGGCACAATAAACCTCCTCAAAGATTAATGGGTGAATGACTTAATTAAACATATTTTTTTCAGTTTGTTGGTAAGGTTTAAACATTGACAAGCCAAAACTCCCCCAGTAAAACTACGGGAGCTTCCACACCCACCAGAAGGACAGAGGAAGGCTGCGTAGCGGTAGAGTTGCTGCCTTATAGCGTTTGTAGCGCCAAAGACCCGGGTTCGATCCCGACTATGGGTGCTGTCTCTATGGAGTTTGTTCATTCTCCCTGTGACCACTTGGGTTTTCTCCAAGATCTGTTTCCTCCCATGCTCCAAAGATGTACAGGTTTTTAGATTAATTGGCTTGGTATAAGTGTACATTATCCCTCGTGTATGTAGGATAGTGTTAATGTGCGGGGATCGCTGGTCGGTGCGGACTCGGTGGGCCGAAGGGCCTGTTTCCGCGCTGTATCACTAAACTAAACAAAAAATCTCACCTAGAAGATAACAGTTTAAGTTTAGAGATACAGCGTGGAAACAGGCCATTTGGCCCATCGAGTGTGCTGACCAACGATCAGTGCTATGTATACCAGTTCTATCCTGCACACTCGAGACAATTTACAGAAGCCAATTAGCCTAAAAACCTGCATGTCTTTGGGATATGGGAGGAAACCGTAGAACCCGGAGTAAACCCGCATGGTCACAGGGAGAACATACAAACTCTGTACAGACTGCACCCGTAGACAGGATTGAACCCGGGTCCCTGTCCCTGTGAAGCAGCAACTCTACCACTGCACCACTGTGTTGCTCCTAACAATGTACTGTAATATGTTCAACAATGTAGCACACTTTCAGTAATGCATTAAGTAGGTATGTTACAAAACTTATCTTGAGCGGCGCTGCAGTTCTGCCGTTCCCCGTGTGCGCGACTTTGGCGCCTTTCAGAGGGCGGCGGGCTTAAAGTGCCGTTTTTCTTCAGACTGGGCAAATCGATCAATGTCGGGCGATTTCGTTGCGGAAGAATAATCGCTCCGACATTTCATTAATGAAGGTATTTTTAAATTACGCTAGATTATTTATTATCTAGAGTAATTTAAAAATCACCTTCAAAAGCCGTGAGCGCCGATAATGGGAAGGATTTTGCGTAGGGGAGAAAAAAAAGGTACACAGTTTATTTTTATATTAAAAGTTGGATTTTATGGAGGCTTTAATAATATTTTCATGTTGCGAAATGGGGTCCAAAAAAAATGTATGAACCAACAGTATTTTTCCCCCCGACTTCACCACAAACCACAGCGTTCCAATCCACCGCATTCAACTAAAACCCACTCGCTAGTTGATTTAAATGGCCATTAATTTACAGGCATTAAACACTAAATTCCTTCCATTTGGCCCAGAAATTCATGAAAATGAGATTTAAAAATTATGTTATATTGTGGATTATTGTGTGAATGTTATTTGGACACTTAGGCAATTAAAAAAAAGTTTATCTTTTCTTAAGAAATGGATAGATGTTTAGATCTACTCATTGAATTTTGTAATTAGCTACAATTAGATAACTAACTAATTATATGCTTTAATTTCAGGTCATCCAAGTAAGATTGTTTCATATTTGTTTCAGAATGCTTCAATCTATAATAACTGAAAATTTCATTGAGCTCTTAATTTTTAAGAAAGTTATGGGCTTTTAACGGTTCTAGATCACAGCTTTTGAGTTAAGTCAATTGAAAGGCAATGGGGAACAAGATGCTAATTTCCGAGTATGAAAATGGTCATAACTTTCTTAATACTGAAGATATGAAAGTGAATTAGGTGTCAAATTAAACTTCTTTTTATGCTTTATCTGATGGGATAAATTGCAGACTTGATTTTTTAAATCTCAAAATTTTGTAACATTGCTACATTAAGAGTCACTCATTTCGCTTAGCCCCTCGCCCTTGTACCTATATCAGAAGACACAGGAGCAGAATTAGGCCATTCGGATTTACATTTCATTCCTTTCTCTCCTTATCTGACACCTTTTGTCTCCTTTTCATCTCTACCCTTTCTCACCCACTCCACCCATCTGCCTATCAAAACCTCCTTCGCCTCCTGTATCCACCTATCACTTGCCAAGCTTTGTGCTGCCTCCACCTCTCTTTTTCAGCTGCCTCTCGCCCCTCCCACTGACCTGAAACGTTGTCTCTCCATTCCCTCCATAGACGCTGCCTGACCCGCTGAATTTCTCCAGTATTTTTCCAGTTTTGCTCAAGATTCCAACACCTGCAGTCCCCTACGCCTACATTAGGAATATCCACCTGGATTGCTAGCCCTTGTGGCTGGGATGGGGTTTGATCCCCAAATTTCTGGCTGATAACCAGTGTATTGCACAACCAGTGCTGACCGTGGAATAGCATCGGAAAAAGTCAGATGACTGGCGGGCGGCAGTAGAGTTGATGCCTTTCAGCGACAGAGACCCGGGATCGATCCTGACTTCGGGTGCTGTCTGTTTGGAGTTTGTACTTTCTCCCTGTGACCGCGTGGGTTTTCTCCGGGCGCTCCGGTTTCCTCCCATATTCTAAAAAAACATACATGTTTGTAGGATAATAGGCTTCCATAAATTGTAAATCATCCATAATGTGTCGGACAGTGCTAGTGATCGCTGGACGGTGTGGACTCAGTGGGCCGAAGAGTCTGTTTCCATGCTGTACCTCCAAAGTCTAAAGTCTAAAGACTCTCCACATAAATCCAACATTGAGATTCCAATCTGTTACTGATTTCCTTTAACCTCCTGTTCAATATGTTAGTGAGGTCTATTCTAGGAAGTGCCATTAACATCCTGATTTACTCCATTAAATAAACCAGCTCTCGCATTCCCCTGCTGTTTATTTTATGGTTCTAATGCTGATTAAAATTGGACAGCTTCGAAGGTTCAATTTGTTTTCTTAAACCTTCTACTGGCAGTGATTGGAACCGAACTGAGGTCAGTGAACAATCTGGGAATCAAAACATTTGTCCTGTGCCCAGTTTTTTTTTGCAAATAACTGACTTGTTTGGAAGGTTAAACTCACATTGTATCTGGTAGCTTTCAACACTCATCTACACAGTCACAATGCTTTTTCCACACCAGTCAATGAATTTCTGGATGGTGGAACCATGAACTACTGGCTTCAGATCTTCCTTCAGTGATGAGAGGATGCTTCGTGATACAGGTACACCACCAATTTTCCGGCAACTGGTGGTCCAGCACCTCCTTTAATCCGGACACAATTACGAGAGCTCCTATTCGCGGAGAACAAATGGGGGACCGCCAGTGGGGGGGGGGAAGCAAGGATGAAGGGGGAACCTGGGTTGTTTGCAAAACAAAGTGTTTCACTGTATCTAGGTGCATGTGACAATAAAGTATCATTGAATCTTTGGGTGATTGCTGGTCTGCACAGACTGGGTGGGCCGAAGGGCCTGTTTCTACGCTGCGTCTCTGAAATCCAAAAACGCAAACTATGGCAACTTTAACAACGGGGAGAAAAATTTCCAGAGACACGAGAAACTGCAGGTGCTGGAATCTTGAACAAAACACAAAGTGGTGGAGAAACTCAGTGGGTCAGGCAGCACCTGTGGAGGGATATGGACAGGCGATGTTTCGGGTTTGAGAACCTCCTTCAGAGTGAAGTCTTCATTCTCCAGACGGAAAAGGTTTTCTGCTGGTGCACCTTTTGCTACTTTTGCTGCAAGTGAGGATTTATTTTGGACTGGTTCGTGTGTTCAGGGCTCTTGCAGGCTCAGAGAGTGCTGTTCTTGGCCAGAGTCCAGAGCTGCACAAGTTACTTTTAATGAGAGTGCAGTTTCGTGAACTCCACTGAAATCTGGATTAATCTCCTGGGAACGCCGAACGTTCATGCCGAACAGATGTCCTGGAGCCACGGAATTCTTTTCTTCCCACATATATATCATAAAGTAGAACTGGAGATCGTTTAAAGATAATGGAAATACACAAGTTGCATGGCCCATGTTCCCTCATGCGAGGAGTAATTAGGGGTGATCTCATTCAGGTGGTCAAGGCGTTGGAAGGATTTGATCGTTTAACGAGAGAAAGCAGATCGAGGGAGATGTGAACTGAGACGTTGGGCTGTTCAGGGTTGCTGACAGGAAATACCTCTTCACAGGAACCATAAATAGGAATCAGTCACTACACCACTCCCATCTCCAATGCCATCCCACCTCCCCCCCCTCCCCTCTATCCCCTATGTCTACACTTTCCGCTATTCCTAGCCTTATCTATACACACCTATCCCTATCCTTACACACTCCTGTTCCTACCCCTGCCCCACCCCTACATCTATCCCTATCTTTACACACTTAACGCTAGCCTAAAACCACCCCCCTATTCCTTCCCTAACCTATCCGTACCCTTGCACACCCTATTCTATTCCTGCGCCCACCAATGTTGCTATCGCTGTCCCTCTTCAGAGCCCTATCCTGATAAATTGCCCCAAGTCTGTAGGGAGTGGATGTGAAAGTGGGATAACACAGAACAAGTGTGAACGGGTGATCAGCGGCCAGCATGGACTCGCTGGGCCAAAGGACCTGTTTGCATGCTGTGTCTCTAAACTAAAACTAAACAGCAAAACAAACTGCTGCTGAATAATTTCTGAACTGTGGACATCAAATTTGGATGCAGAGTTTTCTTGGGTGAAGGGTAAGGAACAGGGGAACTTAGTTTAGTTTAGTTTAGAGATACAGTCTGGAGACAGGCCCTTCAGCCCACCGAGGCCGCACCGACCGGCAATCACCCATACATTAGATCTACCCTACACCCTAAGGGGAATTATACAGAGGGCCAATTAACTTACTAACCTGCATGTCTTTGGAAAGTGGGAGGAAACCAGAGCACCTGGAGAAAACTCGTGTAGTCAGAGGAACAACATAGAAACTCCACACGGACAGCACACGTAAGGGACCCAACCCAAAACCTTGCCTATGCATGTTCTCCAGGCATGCTGCCTGGCCTGCTGAATTACTCCAGCTCTTTGTATTTAGAATTCAGAGCTTAGAAATACAGCATTGAAACAGGCCCTTCAGCCCACCGAGTCCCCGACAACCGTCGATCACCTGTGCACTAGTTCTACCCTACAGATTAGGGACAATTTACAGAAGCCAATTAACCTACAAACCTGAGTGTGGGAGGAATTTGGAGCATCCGGATAAAACCCACGCAGTCACAGGGAGAATGCACAAACTCCGTACAGACAGCACCTGCAGTCAGTATCGAACCCGGGTCTCTGACGCTGTAAGGCACCAGCTCTACCGCTGCACCACCGTGCCGCCCTGTGTCCTTGTTCCGTTTGGGAGAAGGGGAGGGGGGGGGGCGAGAGCAGAACTGTGGAACTCGGTTCCGTCTGAGGGGAAGGGAAGTGAGGTCAGAATCTGAAATGCAAGCACTGGAAACACTCTTGCATTTGAAACACACCTGATACATTAACCCTGTTTCTGTCTCCATAGATGCTGCCTGACTTGATGTGTGTTTGCAGCATTGTTTTGTTTGAACCATTTTGGGGCCGAGTTATCTGACATAGGGCATCAGCGCCATCTAGTGGGTGAAGAGGTAGATGTGTTAAAAGTGAAGATGAAAATCAGACACGAGGAACTGCAGATGCTGGGATCTTGTGAAAAGCACAAGGTGCTGGAGGAACTCAGTGGATCAGTCAGCATCTGTGGAGAGAAACGGACAGGCAAAGTTTTGGGTCGGGTCTTTCCTTCAGACTCTAAATTATTACAGCATTAGTAATGGGATTTTAGCACTTTGTCAATGGGAAACACAAGGAATTGTAGACAAAATGTGTAGGAAGGAACTACAAATGCTAGTTTCTACCAAAGATAGACACAAAATGCTGGAGTAACTCAGCGGGTCAGACAGCATCTCTGGAGAAAAAGAATAGGTGAGGTTTCGGGTCGCGACCCTTCATTGTCAGAAGAGTCCCGACCTAAAATGTCACCTATTCATTTTCTCCATAGATGCTGCCTGACCTGTTGAGTTACTCCAACACTTTGTGCCTATCAAGGAACTGCAGATGCTGGTTTACAATTAAAATGCAAAATGCTGGAGTAACTCAATGGGTCAGGGTGGCACAATGGTGGCACAATGGGCACCGGTAGAGTTTCAGTTTCACAACGCCAGTGCCCCGGGTTTGATCCTGACTACGGGTGCTGCCTGTGTGGAGTTTGTACGTTCTCCGTGTGACCACGGATATGTTTTCTCCGGGTGCTCCAGTTTCCTCCCACATTCCAAAGACGTGCAGGTTTGTAGGTTAATTCGCTTCGGTAAAAGTGTAAATTGTCCCTAGTATGTTGGATAGTGCTAATGTACGGGGTGATTGCTGGTCGGCGCGGACCCGGTGGGCCAAAGGGCCTGTTTCCATGCTGTAGCTCTAAAGTCTAAAGGCAGTATCTCTGGAGGACATGGATGGGTGATGTTTTGGGTCGGAACCCTTCTTCAGACTGATTGTAGTGGGGGGGGAAGAGAGATGGAAAAGAGGAAGGGGTAATTTTCTCTCACTCCCCCTTTCTCCAGTCAGAACAAGGATAGAGTTTCCTTGGTCCTTATCTCTCACCCAACCAAGCTCCGCATCTAACACATCACTCTCCAAACATGCTGCCATCTTCAATGTGATCCACCACAAATCACACCTGTCCCTCCCCACCTCTTTTCATCTTCCGTAAAGACACTCCCTCTGCAGTTCCTTGGTTCACTCGTCCCTTCCCATCCAAACCACCCCCTCCACAGTTACTTACCCTTGCAACCTCCCACCAACCAGCGATCACCCCGCACACTAACACTACCCTACATAATTGGGACAATTTACAATTTACAGAAGCCAATTAACCTGCAAACCTGTGCGTCCTTGTAGTGTGGGAGGAAACCGGAGCAACTGGAGAAAACCCACACGGTCACAGAGAGAATGTACAAACCGTGTACAGGCATCACCCTTAGTTAGTATTGAATCGAGTCTCTGGCAACTCTACCCCAGCACCACCGTGCCAACCTTCATCCAAGAATCTCAGCAGGCCTTCCAGGTTAGACATGCACCTCTTCTAACCTCATCTACTGCATTTAGTGTTCCCAATGTAGCCCCATTTTAACCCCTTATTCACTGTCCTCAGCCTAATTCATACCCCTGGGTACACTCTTTCTGGTCGTGGAGATGGAATCCATCCTCTCCATAGCCTGTAGGTGGCAGCACTGGGTTATAATTGGTTTGGGACACAATATAATTTCACAATAGATATAGACCCCATCAAATAAATGACAGGCAAATAACACATTCTTCAATTTGCTCATTTTCCATGACGAATTTATTCAAAAATATTGCTGTTTAGAGTCGCAAGAGACTCCAAATGGTGGAATCTGAACAAAACACAAAGTGCTGGAGGAACTCAGTGGGTCAGGCAGAGTCTGTGGTGGGAAATGGACAGAGAGTAATTCGGCTCAAGCCCCTTCTTCAGAGCCTCAACCTGAAACACTGTCCAGGCAATAGAGGGATATGGAACACATGCAGGCTGAGAAGATTATTTCAACAGTTAAACTTGGCATTATGTTTGGCATGGACATTTGGATATTGTGGGTCTGGGCTGCACTGTTTTATGTTCTATGTTCTAGTGGCAGGTGATAGGGGAACCTAGAGCAGGGAAACTGATGGGAAGGGTTGAGAATTTGCTCCGAGCCCAAATCAGGATAATGGTCTCCCTCCTTTGGATCTTTTATATATTACATTGATGCTAACACAATGCAATCTATCAATAGTCCTTGCCCGAGCAGTTCAAATGTATCACTAAGGGAGGCACCATGGCACAGCGGTAGAGACCATGGTTTGATCCTGACTACGGGTGCTCTCTTTACGGAGTTTACACATTCTCCCCATGACCGCGTGGGTTTCCTCTGGATGCTCCGGTTTCCTCACACTCCTATGATGTGGAGGTATTGTGGGTTAATTGGCTTTGGTAAATTGTAAATTTTCCCTAGTGTGTAGGATAGTGCTGGTGTATGGAGTGATCGCTGGTCAGCACAGAATTGGTGGGCAGATGGTCCAGTTTCCGCACGGTATATCTGAAGACTAACGATTCACCAGTCAAGGGAATCTTCACACAATGAATAAACTCTGGCATGTACATTAAAATCTTCAGGTCATTATTAAGGACAGCTTCGTTCATTGGAATTACTGTAAAAAAAAACTCCAAATAAAGACACGCGGCAGAGATATTTATATCATTTATTCTCCTTGAAGTTTGGCAAAGAGGTTTGGTACAATTGTGCTTTCTACAGTTGTGTGTTCAAATTCAGTTTTCTTTATAAAGAATAAAATAGTATGGAAAATTCCCGAAACTGTGTACATCTTGTACACAATGAAGTGTACAATAAAAACCCAGTGCAAGTATAAATTGATGCAGCAGAATATACATTTTTGCTTTATATACAAAATTATTTTCTCTAAATCTAAGTATAATGCTAGCTATTTGTGTTATTTAAAGGTTATAGAGGCAGGAAGGGGAGACAGGGAGAGAGGGAGAGAGGGAGAGGGAGAGGGAGAGGGAGAGGGAGAGGGAGGAGAGAGAGTAACAGGGAATGGAGTAAATGTGGAGCAGTAGATATTACATAATAGAGAAGGGGGAAAAGACAGAGTGAGGAGGGTAGGATAAGAGAAAGAAAGAATGGGGATATGGGGATAGAGGGATGGTCGTGAAAGAAAGACAGAGAATGGAAAGGGAAAATGATGTGGTGGGGAGGGAGAGGAGAAAGAGAGAGACAGGAAGAGAAAATGGGGTGGGGAGAGAGAGAGAAGGGCAATAAGCAAGAAGAAAGGAGAGAGGAAATCGATGACAACACCCGAAACGTACTCAGAATTCTAGACTGAATGCTATTATTTGCGATCATATATTTTAAATAGTTTTTGAGATTATAATCTATAAAATGATTGGTGGTTGTTACATACAACAGGAGATAGGAAAATATCCTTTAATGCAGGGTCTGTGGCAGGCTGCTGTTAATGTGTTAACCAGCAGTGATCATGGGTTAAGATGGTTTACTCAGCAATTTGTTACAATTGCTGAATATGGGATGATTTTTCATTTGCACAATTTAGGAATCATAATTTCATGATCATAAAAGGGGAAGTGTAGCTGTTTTGACTCCCTCAACCCCACCATCTGTATTTCACTTTCTTCCAGAATGGGCGTGCCTTCAGATATTGGGCAAGTTTCTGAGGCCTTGTGATGTAGGCCCGTGTGGGAAACATCCTGTCTTTTCCAGAACGTTCAAGGTTTTGCTGTGAGGGTCCAGTGTTTGCTGGTGGGGAATGGGGTTGATCAATGGGCTGGCATGGACTCGATGGGCCAAACTATCCTTGCTCGGTGGAAAAGCAGGAATTAGGTCTTTAGACTAAAAGTGTGGAATTATCGAATACGGTAACTAAGATCTTCTCGGAGGAGGGATCTCAGTGAAATCGACCAAATAATGAAAGGTCAGTATAGAGTGGATGTGGAGAGGATGTTTCCAGTAGTGGCAGAGTCTTGGACCAGAGAGCACAGCTTTTGAATAACAGAACGTACCTTTAAAATGGAGATGAGGAGCTATTTCTTTAGGCAGAGCGTAGCGAATGTGTGGAATTCATTGCCACAGACAGCAGTGGAGGCCAAGTCATTGTGTATTTTCTTTTAGTATAATTTAGTTTGTTTATTGATACCTATACTGAGGTACAGTGAAAAGCTTCTTTGTGTCCGTGCTATCCAGTTGGTGGAGATTGATTGGTAAAAGTGTCAAAGGTTACGGCTGAGAAGGCAGGAGAATGGGGTTAAGAGGGAAAGACAGATCAGCCATGATCGAATGGTGGAGCAGAGTCGACGGGCCGAATGGCCTAATTCTGCTCCTATGTTTTATGATCAGCATCATAGGGCCCAAAGATCCTATAGCGAAGCAAGATAGACCACTCCTGCTAAATGCAATCGGCTGACGTGTAGTACGCAACGGAACGGAACGTGGGCCTTTCTTTCATCCATTTCCGTAACCGGACCTGACCCGACTCGCAGTGTAATCAATGTTGCGCGGGAACAGTTTGTGTTAATAAATTAAACTTCTGAAAATGAGAAGACGATTTCTCCCAAATAACATTTGTTTACGAGGATGTTTCCGTTAGCGGCTTCCTTCTCCGCACTATCATCCTATGGGATCTTTGGTGCGGAGACGGAAGCCGGTTACGGAAATGGGGCCTTAAATTTCCCATGAATCTGCCCATGACCGTACTACGTATTTTTCGTCGAGTGGTCTATCTTGCTTGCTATAGGATCTTTGATAGGGCCGACGAGAATGAAGGGGGGACCTGGCGGGGGGTCATCTGCTGCCACCTGTGTTGGGAGGCCAGGTTCGCCTCTGCGAGCGGAAGGTAAATCTGTTCAATTACTTTTTTGTAACTCTGTCGGCGCCAGAAACATGGCGACTCTTGTGCACTGCCTAGGTGAGGTCTGCTGGATGATTTTACCTGGTTGTATACAAAGCACAGCATTTCACTGTACCCAGGTACATGTGACAATAATGTACCATTGAACCAGCAAGGAAACTGGTCTCGGGACCATTGAGTCAATGCCAACCTTTAGGTGCCCATGACTTGACCCAAGGGAGAAGGCAGAACAAAAAACAGCCACACACACATCCCACCATTGGAAGTCTGGTTAACATTTCATCAGCAAAAGCACTTTGCAAACCCCTGCAAGATCCCTGATTTCCATTGCTAATTAATACTGCAATCAATACCTGGATTCTCTTTTTTAACGATACCATAAACTACAAAGAAGAAAGGAAGCCATGCATCATGGAATTATTGCTGGAATACAGCGTAGTGCCTTATTTACAATATCAACATTCACTCATTTCCCCAAAATTGCCTTTTCTCAAGTGACCTATGCATTTCAACAACAAGAAAAATAAACTGCACTTAATTATTTTTTTAAAAGGATTTGTTCACAGCTGACAAAAGGACACAAACTCCTGGTCTTTTTGGTGACATGTGCACCTCATTAAATAAGCGACATAAATAAATAGTTAAATACATAAATACATAAATAGTTGCATAAAATTAAATGAAAAGAAAAACGTTTTTTTTCTTCAAAAGTGGCAAGCGCTTTGGCAACAACATAAGTGTTCCTGATCCATGGCTTAAAAAACGATTAGTTCAATAAATATAAAGGGGCAATGTACCACAGGAGAAGTAGTTTGTTGGCACTTTCAGCGTGCAGTGTAGATGGCAATAATATGCATCAGTTAATCACTTTTCTTTGTGATATCAACTTAAGGGGAAAATTTAGATAAGGGATTTTCTTCTGCACTGTTCGGTGGAAGCAGTTTCCTCTTTACTGGCAATACAAAATGACCATGACAATACTTTACAATGCTCATGTACAGTAGAATCCAGTTGATTTGACTTGCTTGATTTGGCCTGTGAAAAAGGAATTGACATAGTGCCTTTCACATCCGCTGGACATTTTGAAAGGCTTCATGGTCAACCAGTTGGGTGTTGGCAGGTAACCAAAGGTTAACTCCATCTTGACATGCAGAGAGCACTATAATTGGCCAAGCAAACTGTAGAAACAAAGAACTGAAGGCAAAGAAATAAAGGGCGGCACAGTGGCGCAGCGGTAGAGTTGCTGCCTTAGTGTCAGACACCCGGGTTCGATCCTGACTACAGGTGCTGCCTGTACGGAGTTTGTACATTCGCCCCATGACCTGCGTGGGTTTTCTCCAGGTGCTCTGGTTTCCTCCCACACTCCAAAGACGTACTGGTTTGTAGGTTAATTGGCTTGGTATCATTGTAAATTGTTCCTAGTGAGTGTAGGTTAAAGTAAATGTGTGGGGATCGCTGGTCAGCACTGACTTGGTGGGCCGAAGAGCCTGTTTCCACTCTGTGTCTCTAAACAGCAGATGCGGGTTTAGACACAAAATGGACACAAAATGCTGGGGTCAAGATCCATCTTCAAGGCACTTCTGAAGAAGAGACTCGATCTGAAACATTGCCAATCCATGTTCTCCAGAGATGTTGCCTGACTGGCTGAGTCACTCCAGCACTTTGTGTCCTTTTGGCCAAGCGACTTTGTTGCCATAGAAGGCTATGGAGGCCAAGTCAATAGATAATTTTAAGGTGGAGATTAACAGGTTCTTGATTAGTAAGGGTGTCAGGGGTTAGGGGGAGAAGGCAGGAAAATGGGGTTGAGAGGAAAGGATAGATCAGTCATGATTGAATGGCGGAGTAGATTTGATGGGCTGAATGGTCTAATCGTGCTCCTATGACTTATGAACATGAACTTCCCTATGGATATCGCAAGTTCAGCACTGATGCAAAATATATATTGTAGGGGCTTTAAACAGAGCAGACCTGCGTAAGATACTTTCATACTGATGTTAACAACTGCTTCAATGAACTGGATTCAAGGTGGCGACTGCCTAATCAGTAAAACTGTCAACATTAAGGAGGTCATGAAGCTGGAAAGAGTGCAGAGAATATTTATGAGGATGTTGCCTGGATTCAACAGCCTGAGCTATAGGGAACTGCTGAGCAGACTAGGACTTTATTCCTTGGCTGAGGAGAGTTATTATAGTGGTGTATAAAACCATGAGGGGAACAGTCTTTTACCCAGGATACATGGATTAATGTTCAGGTTGAGGGGGATATGGGCCAAATGCAGGCAGGTTAGACAAGTGTAGATGGGACATGTTGAGCCGAAGGACCTGTTTCCAGACTGTATTAATCTATGACTCTAGCATAAGGGAATCAGCAGAGGACACAGGTTCAAGGTGAGAGAGACAAGATTTAATTGGAACCTGAAGGGCAACTTTTTCAGTCAGAGGGTGGTGTGTACATGGAACGAGCTGCCAGAGCAGGTAGTTAAGGCATGTACTATAACAATATTTAGAAGACACTTGGACAGGTACATGGATGGGAAAAGTTTAGAGATCTATGGGGCATCTTGGCCAACATGGACGCGTTGGGCTGAAAGGCTGTTTCCGTGCTGTATGACTCTCTGACTCTATGAATGTATCTCATCATGGACCTGTGACATAGGTAGGAAGTTGTGGATTCCAAGGACAGGAGTCAGAATCTGTAACTAGTGAGCTGTAAATCATAAAGCAAGGAGGAACCGGCTGTTCAGATGAGCAAAATGTAGAGGCTGTTGTTTACTGTGATAAAGGTGAGGTAATGCTGAGCGGAAAAGGTTTGCATGGATCATAAATACCTGGAGGTAGAGGTAGAGATTGGACAGACTTGGATTGTTTTCGCTGGTACGTTGGAGGTTGAGGGGAGACCTGATAGAAGTGTATTAAACTATGAGAGACATAGATAGGGTAGATAGTCAGAACATTTTTTCCCCAGGATGTAAATATCAATAACGCGAGGACATAGCTGTAAGGTGAGAGGGGCAAAGTTTAAAGGAGATGTGCTGGGCGACTTTTTTTACATATAGGGTGGTGAGTGCCTGGGACGCACTGTCAGGGGTGGTGGTGGAGGCAGATACAATAATCACATTTAAGGGGCTTTTGGAAAGGCACATGAACATGTCGGGACTGTGGGGATATGGATTATGTGCAGGCAGATAAGTTGGTCTTCGGATCATGTTCAACACAGACATAATGGGCTGAAGGGCCTGTTCCTGTGCTGTACCATTCTATGTGTGATGTAGATATGGTAAAGACTATGGGCCTGTCCATGCTGTTTAAGTTCTGTACCTCATATAGTCAGGTGAATGTATCATGCAGAAATTATATTCCTCACCCGTCTATGTTCTATCTTACTGATTGATCAGCTACCTACTGAAAGGTTGACAAAAGTGCTGGAGAAACTCAGCAGGTGCGGCTGCATCTATGGAGCTAAGGGAATAAGCAACATTTCGGGCCAAAACCCTTCTTCCGTTTCGGCCCGAAACGTTGCCTATTTCCTTCGCTCCATAGATGCTGCTGCACCTGCTGAGTTTCTCCAGCACTTTTGTCTACCTTTGATTTTCCAGCATCTGCAGTTCCTTCTTGAACAACCTACTGTAGGTTGTTAGCTGCCAGAAGGTTAAAACTGTATCTGGTCACATCACAAGGCCACACTGCAAGCGGTCCAGTGGCTGCTACGCCCAGAGCCAGAGACTCGGGTTTGATCATGACTATGGGCGTTATGTGTATGGAGTTTTTACATCTCCATGGGACCACGTCGGTATTCTCAGGGTGCTCCGGTTTCCTACCACACACCAAAAGACGTGTGGGTTTGAAGGTTAATTGGCTTCTGCAAATTGTCCCTGGTGTGTAGGATAGTCCTCGTGGCGTGGACTCGGTGGGCTGAAGGGCCCGTTTCCGCCCTGCATCTTTAAAGCCTGAAGCTGAAATACGAGTTTCCTGTCGGCAGCCAAATCTCTGGATTCTACTGTGGAGTAATTCAGTGCAATGGCACAAACAGTTCTCGTTGTGTAAAGATAAAAACGGATTTGCCTTCAGTCACGCTCCACATTGACCAAGCAACACACTCAAAAACATTTTCTCGTCTGCAGATCAACAGAAACAATAAACATCCCGTAAGTGAACAGTTTTTAAAAAGTCGAGTACAATTCAATCACCTTGGAAGATGCAATAAATATTTTTTCCCCCTCCTTTAGCAAAAAAGCAGCATCGAAAATACAGAGGTCATCTTTGCATGTGCGTGCGTGCATGCAAGCAATGTCTGTCGTTGGCATGTTCTGGGAGAGCAAATGTAACCGGTGCGTGTGTGCATGCGTGTGTGTGTGTGGATGTGTAGTTGTGTGTGTGTGTATGCATGTGTGTGCCTGTGCACTAGCACATGCATGTTTGGACGTGTGAATGTGTCCACGTGTGCTCTGTGCACACGTATGTGCTTTGACAGTCACAAATCTATCCCAGTGCTTTCCATCCTATTTCTTCCGGCCTTTGTCCGAAGGAAAGGCAGAAGAGAAGAGAAGAGTAGAGTAGTTCTTGCTTGCATTTTGTATCGTCCCTCAGCTTTGCAAGCTGAACTTATTGGAGGTTTTATTTTCAACTTTTCAACAAAGATCCAGCATAGTTTTTTTTTTAAAAGATTAATCTCAGGAAGTATTGCTTAGAGGTGGAGGAAGGTGCTTTTTAAAATCATTTTTTCCCATTCTACTGTGTGTGTGGCTTTGTGTGTTTCTTTCGTATTTTGTTCCCCCTCCCTCTACCCTGCCCCCCCCCCCCCCCGACCATCTTTGAAGCCCAGGCGTTCAGGAATCTCCCTCCTGCGACCCCTTGAAGCAGGCGGACTCGTAGTGCTTGTTTAGGTAGGATTTGAGGGCGAAAGTTTTGTTGCAGCGCTTGCATCGGAAGTGTTTGAAGGCGGAGTGGGTTTGCATGTGGGCGCGGAGGTTGGAGCGGTCGGCGAACGCCTTGCCACAGTGGGCACAGCCAAAGGGTTTCTCGCCGGTGTGGGATCGGACGTGTCCCTGGAGCAGCCAGGGCCGGCTGAAGGCTTTGCCGCACGTCTCACACTTGTGCTTGAGGTCGTGGGTCAGGACGTGCATGGCCAGGGCGGGCATGGACACGTAGACCTTGGAGCAGGTGGGACACTTGCGGGCCAGCTTGCTGTCCAGGCTGCGGTGGGTCTGCTTGTGCCGGCTCAGGTTGGACGAGGTGGCGTAAGTCTTGCCGCACTCGCTGCAGCTGTGCCGCTGGGCGGTGCGCGCAGCGCTCTCCGGCCGCTTCCTCGCCCTCCCGTCCGTGATAAAGAACGCGTCCATGCTGTAGCCCTCGCTGACGGCCGCCTCGCCGTTAAAGTAGCCGGCGGTGAACTCTGACTGCGGGCTGTCGGGCTCCAGGGCCTCGGGGTCTCCATAAACCTCATTGACTTTGGTATAGATGGGGCCCGGGGTCCCGGCTCCCCCCTGCCTCTCTGCTCCACTCTCATACACCGACGGGCTGATGTAGCTGTGAATGTACCCTGGACACAGAGGGATACAGAGTGATAGAGTCATACAACATGGGAACATGGCCTAATTTGCCCATCCCGACCAAGATGCCCCATCTACGCTTGTTCCAACCTGACCATACCAACCAAAATGCCCCATCAAAGCTAGTTCCAATTTGCCTAATCCAGCCACGATGCCCCATCGATGCCAGTCCCAATTTTCCCATGTCGACCAAAATGCCCCATCTACACTAGTTCCAACTATGCTAGTCCTAATTTGCCCAACCTGACCAAAATGCCCCCTCGTTACTAATCCCAGTTTGCCAATGCAACCAAGATGCCCCATCTACATTAATCCCAACTTGCCCATGCCTACCTCGATGCACCATCTACGCACTTCCCAACTTGTCACTGCCGACCAAGATGCCCCATCTACGCTAGTCCCGTTTACCCAAGTTTGGCCCATGTCCTTATAAACCTTTGCTATCCATGTACCTGTCCAAATGTCTTTTAAATACTCTTAATAGAACCTGCCTCAACTACCTCGTCTGGCATGCACCCACCACCCTCTGAGTGAAATAGTTGCCCTCAGGTTCTTATTAAATATTTCCCCTCTCATCTTACACCTGTTCCCTCTAGATCCTGATTCCCCTTCTCTGGGTAAAAGACTGTGCATTCACCTTATCTATTCTCCTCATAATTTTATACACAAATCAGTAATCAACAAACAGCAAGTCGGGCAGAACCTGAACAAAGAGGAAAGGTTAACGTTTCAGGTCAGAGTCCTTTCACCAGAACAAGGGAAACAAAGAGAGACACAAGGAACTGCAGCTGGTGGGATCATGGGCAAAACACAGTGATGGAGCAACTCAGCGGGTCAGGCAGCATCTGTGGAGGGACTGCACTGGTGATTTTCAGGTCGGGACCTGTAGTCTGACTCCAGACTGAGGCAGAGGAATGTCTGAGAAGGGTCTCGACCCGAAACGTCACCCATTCCTTCTCTCCAGAGATGCTGCTGTCCCGCTGGGTCACTCCAGCTTTTTTGTGTCTATCTTCGAATGACAATGATGGATGCCAAACTGGCGAATCTGAATACAGCCTCAGTGTGCTACTGCTATACAGTGTAGGCAGGAACAGAAAATGCTGGTTTACACCAAAGATAGACACAAAATGCTGGAGTAACTCAGCAGGACAGGTAGCCACTTGACAAATGTCCACCTACTACTGCTTTATACTTGTACTGTATCTGAGAAGCTTATCTAAGATGTACCTAAGTGCTTATGTATAATGATGCTTGTACTGAACTGTGTACAAAAATGAATTTTACTGCACCTCGGTGTGTGTGGCAAATAAAATTCCATTGGACCATTGAAGGGCCTCTTTTCGTTGTATCTCTAAACCAAACTAATCTTTTTAAGTAGGTGACCCTTCACCAGCAGAGAACACTCCATAGGGAGACACAAGGAGCTGCTGATGCTGAGATCCTCCAACACTTTGTTTAAGAAGGAACTGCAGATGCTGGAGAATCGAAGGGAGACAAAAGTGCTGGAGAAACTCAGTGGGTGAGGCGGCATCTATGGACCAAAGGAAATAGGCAAAGTTGCCGATTTCCTTCGCTCCATGGATGCTGCCTCACCCACTGAGTTTCTCCTCCAACACTTTGTTCTTTTTACAGATATATGGGGGGGAAGGTTCCGAGTGCATAGGGACACATGCAAGCAAATAGAACTAGCCCACTGGTCCGCATGTGCAAGGTGGGTCGAAGGGCCTTCGTGTTCGTGCACTCTAACTCTACGAACTTCACAAGTTTGTAGGTCATAGAAGCAGAATTCGGCCATTTGGTCCATAGAGTCTACTCCACCATTCAATCATGGCTGATCTATCTTTCCCAGTCAACCCCTATCCTCCTGCCTTCTCCCCATAACCTTTAACACCCTTATTAATCAAGAACCTGTCAATCTCCGCTTTAAAAATACCCAAAGACGTGGCCTCCACAGCCGTCTGTGGCAATGAATTCCACAGATTTGCAAATATTTCAATAGATTGCGCTTCTCTGAAGCTGATGCTTTTGCCTACAGCTACCAAGACCTTAGCTCTGCGATCCCCTCTCGGCCTTTTAAGATGCTGTCTTCTTTGACCAAACTCATCAGTCACACTAATTTCTAGTGTGGTTCAGCATCACTTTTTGTCTGATTACATTGTTGTGCATTGTGACATTCTTTAACGATGCTATATAAATGAGTAATGTGCCATTATTGTAGCTGTTAAAGCCAGGTAGTTTACTGCACGGAACTGTAAGAGTATTAACCCATTGTGTGTGTGTGTGACTGCCACACAGAGATACAACACACAAACAGGCCCTTCAGCCCACTGAGTTCATGCTGGCCATCAATTTCCCATTTACACATCCCACATTAATGCCATTTTAAAAATATTCTCCCCACATTCTTATCAACTTCCCCCAAGTTTCCACCACTCACCTACACTTTGGGGTTTATATACTATAGCCAATTGGCCAAAATGGCTTTGGGGAAGTTGGAGGAAACTGAGGAATCTGGAGGGAGAACATGCAAACTCCACACAGATAGCCCCTGACAGAACGGTGGTGCATCAGTAGAGTCGCTGCCTTACAGTGCCAGACACCAGGGTTCGATCCTGACCATGAGTGCTGCCTGTACGGAGATTGTCCTTTCTCCCAATGATCGCGTGGGTTTTCTCCGGGTGCTCTGGTTTCCTCCCACACTCCAAAGACATGCAGGTTTGTAGGTTCATTGGCTTTGATAAAGTTGTAAATGGACCCTAGCGTGTAGGATAATGCTAGTGTACGGGGATTGTTGGTCGGCACGAACTCGGTGGGCCGAAGGGCCTGTTTTCGTTGTATCTCTAAACCAAACTAAATCCATGCTGACCATTGATCACCCATTCACACTAGGTCTATATTATCCTACATTCTCATCCACTCCCTACACACTAGCGTCAATTTACAGATGTCAATTAACCTACAAACGTCTTTCATCTTGTGGAAAAAAGGAATTGCAGTTGCTGGTTAATACTCAAAAGGACCCAAAGTGCTGGAGTAACTCAACGAGTCAGGCAGCATCTCTGGAGAACATGAATAGGTGACGTTTCGGGTCAAGACCCTTCTTCAGATTTTTACTGATTCTTCATTCTGAAGAAGGGTCATGACCCGAAACGTCAGCTATCCATATCCCAAGCGCGCCGAAGAAAGCATTTCATCAGGATACATCACAGCACAGATTGGGAACAGCTCCATCCAAGGCCGCAAGAAATTGCAGAGAATTGTGGACGTAGCCCAGACCATCACGCAAACCGACCTCACTTCCGTTGATTCCATTTATACCTCACACTGCCTTGGCAAGGCCACCAGCATAATCAGAGACAAGTCGGCCCCAGCCACTTCCCCTTCTCTCCCTTCCATCGGGCAAAAGTTATATAAATGTGAAAACACACACCTCCAGATTCAGGGGGCAGTTTCTTCGCAGCTCGGGCAGCTTCAGGCAACTGAACCATCCTACCAACACCTAGAGAACAGTCCTGAGCTACTATCTACTTCATTGGAGACCCTCTTTGATTAAACTTTACTAGACTTTATCTTGTACTAAACGTTATTCCCTTTATCCTGTATCTGTACACTGTGGATGGCTCGACTGTAGTCATGTATTGTCTTTCCGCTGGGGGTTACACAAAAAGCTGGAGAAACTCAGCGGGTGCAGCAGCATCTAAGGAGCGAAGGAGATAGACGACGTTTCGGGTCGAGACCCTTCTTCAGAACCTCCTCTCATATTGTCTTTCCGCTGATTGGATAGCACGCAATGAAAGCTTTTCACTGTACCTCGATACACATGACAATAAACTAAACCAAACTAAACTAGACTTTGATCTTTCCTGGTTTGGAAGTTTATCTGGTGTCATACCTCAGCCATGTATAAATGTTCTTCTCTGAATGACATCAATGGCCCAGATCCAAACGTAAAAGACAATCCATTAATTTTATGGTATTTTCCTTAATTTAAAGTAGGTGCCTTTTTGAGGCTGTATTTCTATGTGTCTGAGATGCTGACACAAGCCATGTCTTCATTGTACCAGTACCTCAGCGTCCTTATGCATATGACTATAAATTCAACTTAATTAATTCCTCAAATTTATATCTCCCAATGGCCACCGTGGGATTTGAACTTCAGTTTGTTAGTACAGGTAGGGTCACTTTTATGCATGATTTGTACATGAAAAATGGGACTAATGGATTGTTTAAATTTAGTTTAAGGGATACAGCACGGAATCAAGCTCTTCGGCCCACCGAGTCCACACTGACCAGTGATCCCCATTCACTAGCACTATCCTACACACTAGGGATAATTTATAATATTTACCGAAGCCAATTAACCTACAAGCCTGCACATCTTTGGGGTGTGGGAGGAAACAGGAGCACCCAGGGAAACCCCACGTGGTCTCGGGAGAATATACGTACCCATAGTCAGGATGGAATCCGGGTCTCTGGGGCTGTAAGGCTGCCACAGCACCGCTGTGCCACCATGCTCCCCTTGTGGATTGTGGATAATGGATTGTTTTTCTTGCCTTTTTTTTGTACTTGCCCAGGAATTACTATGAGGGCCTGTTTCAGAATCTGCAAGACCGCGTTCTCCAGAGATACTGCCTGACCCGCTGAGTTATTCCAGCACTTCGTGCTCTCTGCAAAACCAAACTCAATTTAAGTGAATTGATTTAGCCAAGAGTACTGTATTGGGCTGATGATAAATGACAGCCCTATTTACTTTACCCTATAAGTCAATGTGGCACACTCTGTTATTTTACCACTCGCCGCTGTCATATTACTTGTGTGGATCGGTTGAATCTGAGAGATGGTTACCGATGCAGTCATAGAATCATAGTCATACAGCATGAAAACAGGCCCTTCGGCCCAACTTGCCCATGCCGACCAACATGCTCCATCTACACTAGTCCCACCTGTCAACATTTGGCCCATATCCCTCTAAATCTATCCTATCCATGTATCTATCTAAATGTTTCTTAAACGCTGTGATAGTACCTGCCTCAACAACCTCGTTCCATACACCTACTAACCTTTGTGTAATAAAGTTGCCCCTCAAGTTCCTATCAAACCTTTCCCCTCTCACCTTTAACGTATGCCCTCTGGTTCTCGATTCTTCCACAATGTGTAAAAGCTCTTTACATTTATCCCATCCATTCCTCTCATGATCTTGTACACCTCTATGATCACCCCCTCATCCTTGTGTGCTCCAAGGAATAAAGTCCTAGCCTGCACAGCTTCTCCCTACAGCTTAGGCCCTTGAGTCCTGGCAACATCCTCGTAAAACATTTCTGCACTCTTTCCAGCTTAACAATATATTTCCTATAATAGGGTGACCTAAACTGAACACATGACTCTAAATGTGGCCTCACTAATGTCTTGTATAACTGTAACACAACCTCCCCACTTCTATCCTCAATACTCTGATTAATGATGGCCAATGTGCCTTCTTCACCACCCTATCTACCTGTGACGCCACTTTCAAGGAACTATGTACCTGCACGCCTAGATCCCTCTGCTTTACAACACTTCCCAGAGCCATGCCTTTCACTGTGTAGGTCACAGAGCAACCTACCAAGCGGAGCCATGTCAAATGTCTTGCTGAAGTCCATATATACGACATCAACAGCTCTGACCTCATCCACCTTTTTGGTCACTACTTTGGTTACTACTCTGGGTAAAGACACAGTGCGTTCACTCTATTATTCATGCCCACAAGGAAAGGCTGGATCGGTTTTCTTCTTGAGATGTAGACATGGACAAGGTGGGCCGAATGGCCTGTTTTGTGCTATGCAGCTCACCCTGGAGTGTGGGAGGCTAAGGGGTGACCTTGTAGAGATGTATATTTTGGTATAAAATTAAATCTAATCTTACCCTGAGCAGACCATAGCCAATCCAAAAGCAAACCACTGGGCATATCATTTTTACCCATTTTACCGCTGTCAAACCCACCCTTTTCTGTGCCAATGGCAATTTCAAACATACCTTTGGTCTGTTTGAGAATTAAACAACACATCCTGATAAAGCGCAGAGAAAGTGCATTCATAAATAAGCAAATCATTCTGTGCTGGTTAAAGTACTGAACCAGGCTGATCATACGTCACAGAGTCGTACAGCGTGGAAACTGGCCCTTCGATCCAACTTGTCCACACCGGACAACATGTCCTATCTACTCTAGTCCCACCAGCCTGCATTTCACCCACATCCCTCTAAACCCGTCCATTGATCCATGTTCCTGTCCAAAGGTCTTCTAAATGTTGTGATAGTACCTGCCACAACTAACCCACCTAGAACAATTAATCAAGAAAAAGCCCAACCAGAGCCCACAGTAGTTGCATGATAGAGGTATATAAAATCATGACAGGCATTGATACGGTGAATAGCCACAGTCTTTTCCCCAGGGTAGGAGAGTTGACTAGATGCGGAGGTTTAATGTGAGCGGGGAGTTAGTTAAAAGGGAGCTGAGGGGCAACCTTTTCACACAGATGGCACTGTTTACATTGAAGGTGGTAGTGGTGGAGACAGGTACAATAACACAATTTAAAAGACATTTGAATAGGTAGGTGGTTAGAGAAGGTTTGAAGGGATATGGCCAGACATAGGCAAGTGGAACTAGCTCAGTTATGTAACTTGCTCAGCATGTACGTTGGGCCTAAAGTAGGTATGTTACTCTAAATTATTTATTATCTAGAGTAATTTAAAAATCACCTTCAAAAGCCGTGAGCGCCGACAACCGGAAGGATTTTCCGTAGGGGAGGAAAAAAGGTAGTTTGTTTTTATATTAAAAGTTGGTTTTTCGGGAGGCTTTAATAACATTTTCATGTTGCGAAATGGGGTCCAAAAAAATGTATGAACAAACAATATTTTTCCTCCCGATTTCACCGCTAACCGCAACGTTCCAATCCACCGCATTCCACTAAAACCCACTCGCTAGTTGATTTAAATGGCCATTAATTTACAGGAATCAAATACTAAATTCCTTCCATTTGGCCCAGAAATTCATGAAATGAGATTTAAAAATTATGTTATATTGTGGATTATTGTGTGAATGTTATTTGGACACTTAGGCAATTAACAAAAAAGTTTATCTTTTCTTAAGAAATGGATAGATGTTTGAATTTTTGAACTCATTGAATTTTGGAATTAGCTACAATTAGATAACTAACTAATTATATGCTTTAATTTCAGGTCATCCAAGTAAGATTGTTTCATATTTGTTCCAGAAAATTTCATTGAGTTCTCTTAATTTTTAAGAAAGTTATGGGCTTTTAACTGTTCCAGATCACAGCTTTTGAGTTAAGTCAATTGAAAGGCAATGGGGAACAAGATGCTAATTTCCGAGTATGAAAATGGCCATAACTTTCTTAATACTGAAGATATGAAAGTGAATTAGGTGTCAAATTAAACTTCTTTTTATGCTTTATCTGATGGGATAAATTGCAGACTTGATTTTTTAAATCTCAAAATGTTGTAACTTTGCTACCTAAAGGCCGGTTTCTGTGTTGCATGACTCTATAATCCCACAATACAGAAATTATACTTTTATTCATCTTTCTTTCAAAACGCAACTGATTTGCGAAAAGTGCTGGTCAGTGGCATGATGGGGCTTTTTGTTTTTGGTAGTTGATGGTAAGGTTTGATGAAGGAGCGGCCTGGTGGCACAGCAGTAGAGTTGCTGCCTTACAGTGCCTGAGTTTCGGGTTCGATCTTGACTAAGGGTGCTGTCTGGACTAAGTGTGTACGTTCTCCATGTGACCACGTGGCTATTCTCCAAGTGCACCAGTTTCCTCCCACACTCCAAAGACGTACAGGTTAGTAGGTTAATAGGCTGTGGTGAAAAAATTGTAAATTATCCCTTGTTTGGAGGATAGTGCAAATGTATGGGGTGATCGCTGGTCGGGGCAGACTCGGTGGGTCAAAGGGCCTGTTTCTGCACTGTATCTCTAAAAGTCTAAGGTCTAATATATCCTTGAATATTCACGTGTTATCATTAAATATCTGGCTGCACTTTAAAATATTAATGCACCTGTTTTAAAATAACCCAACAAACGGTGAGTAAACTTCCCCCAACTGATTTAAAAATATAAACGTAAAAAACTTTCTAATTATTAATTTTGTGTATGAAGGTTTTGTTAGGTTAGGAGAGGTTTATTATTGGCACATGTACAGTGAAAAGCTTTGTTTTGCTGCTATCCAAACTGATCAGATAATACAATCTATAAATACGATCAAGGCAAACTCACGTACAGTAGATAGAGCAAAGGGGAAGATATTAGGTGCAGAATATAGTTCTCTGCATTGTAGCACTGCAGTTCCACAGATAAATCTGTAACACACTGTCCAATATTTAAACAAGGGTTTAACATGTGCTGTAAACAGGACAATTTGCTTTATACAGAAACAAGGGACTGTAGATGCTGGTCAACAGAAAAGAACACAAAATGCTGGAGCAACTCAGCAAGTGAGGCTGCTCCCCTGGAGAACACGGATAGGTGAGGTTTCAGGTTAAGGCATGATGAAGGGTCTGAGAATGGTCTCAACCCGAAACATCACCTATCCATGTTCACCAGAGTTGCTCCCTTACTCCAGCACTGTGTGTCCAAGACTTGCTTTATGTTCTATATTATCATATCCCTCAATGTACCAAATTGAGAAGACTCCTGGAATGCACCGCGGCGCTGAACAGGGGACGGGCTGCCGAGAACAGAGGGGGACCCAGCGTGGGGGGGAGCTGAAAACAAAGAGGAAGATGGCAGGGGGCTGCCGAGAACAAAGTGGTACCCAGCGAGAGTCCACCGAGAACAAAGAGAGGCCGGGGGGGGGGCACTGAGAACAGAGGGGGACCCGGCGATGGGCCACCAAGAACGGAGGGGGACCCGGTGAGGGGGGGGGGGGTGGGGGGCGCCGAGAATAGAGAGTGACCGGGCGTGGGGGGGCCTGGCAAGAGGCCGCCGAGAACAAAGAGGGGTGGGGGGGAGCTGATAACGATGGGAGACCCGGTGGGGGGGCGTCTGTGGCCTGGTTCGCCACTGCGAGAAGATACAACTGCACCAGGAACTTTTTAAAACTTTGTCGGCACCGGAAACGCGGTGGCTTTTGTCCACTGCCTGCGTGAAGTCTGCTGTATGATTTAACCGGATTGTATGCAAAATTAAAGCTTTTCACTGTACCTAGATACACGTGACAATAAAATATCATTCATTGATTCATTCAGATCTCTTGGTCTGGAGGGAATTGGCTTCAGGTGCTATGATTGCTGTTAGGTGGAGTAATTGGTGAGAGCACCAGACAAACACATCTCACAACCTTGTTATTAATATCTCACAGTGTGATTTCAGGTCCTTAGACTCTATTTCGCAAACTATTAATGCAGAACCTGCAATACTTTTGGCATCAGGATTAATTATTTTTATTTTTAGCTTGCATGCTCTGTCAAGCTGTGCATCCCCTCCTGCTGCACTGCTGCTGCACTGCTGCTGCACTGCTGCTCCGATATTTGAAGAAGATTGTCGTGATCTAGTGCTTGTGCTACCAGTAAATCCAAAGAATGGGAATTCTAATCCCGCCACTGCAGTTAAAGAATTTAAATCATTTTAAAATATGTCGGCATCAGTAAAACGGGCTAAACGTATTGTATTGTAAAAATGTGTGTGAAGCTTTTTCTCCCTCTTAGTTAGTTCCGTTTTTTTTACTTAGTATCCTCTCTCTCTGCTATGTTGCTCTTTTTCTCATTATCTCCTCCACTCTACCTCTCCATCCCATCCTTCTTTTTTACCATTTCTTTCCCTCTTTCCCTCTCCCGTTCAATCACTCTCTCCCCTCCTGGCCTTTGGTGCACTCCCTTTCCATTTACTACTGTCCTTCCTTATCCTTAAAAGGCCTGAAGTGCTGGAGTAACTCAGCGAGTCAGGCAGCATCTCTGGAGAACATGGACGGGTGATATTTCAAGTCGGGACCCTCCTTTGAAATTTCAGGAGGACAGCTGGAAGAGAGGAGAGACAGGCCAAAGCATGGCAGGTACCAGGCTGATTAGGGGTTGTGCTAGGCAGACGGGTAGATAGCATGCAAAACAAAGCTTTTTACTGTACCTCAGTGACAATCATAAACCTAAACCTTCAGTTCTGCATTAATTATGCAGCCTGGGTTATATATTCAGGTCTGAAGAAGGTTCCAATCCAACATTGACTGTCCATTTCCCTCCAGAGATGCTGCCTGACCCACTGAGTTCCAGCATCTCCAATATTTTGAGTCTTGAGATATTCAGATTCCCAGTTGGGTATATAAGATAAAGTGCAATGGATCCCATGGGAGGGGACGGCATGGTGGCGCAGGAATTTAAAGAATTACTGCCTTACAGCGCTAGAGACCTGGGTTTGATTCTGACAAGTGCTGTCTGTACAGAGTATCTCCCCGTGACCGTGTGGGTTTTCTCCAGGTGCTCCTGTTTCCTCGAATATTCCAAAGACATCCATCTTTGTAGGTTAATTGGGTTTGGTGCAAAATTGTAAATTGTCCCTAGTGTTAGTGTATGGGGTGACCGCGAGTCAGGCCGGACTCGGTGGGCCAAAGGGCCCGTTTCCGTGCTGCATCTCTAAAACTAAAATAAAAAACTAAAAGCCTGGTAAAAATGTTGTCAACTCTCTCACCTCCACTTCTCAGTAAATCTCCACACACAGAACTATAACATTAACATGTGTACGAAAGAACTGCAGGTGCTGGTTTAAATCGAAGGTAGACACAAAATGCTGGAGTAACTCAGCAGGACCGGCAGCATCTCTAACAAGCAGCAGTGACCTAGTTTAGGTTAGAGATGGTTTAGCGATTCAGTGTGGAAACAGGCCCTTCGGCCCACCAAGGCCAATGCTGACCAGCAATCCCCCTATGCATCTGACTTCCGCATTTCTAAATGTTATGGGAGCGTGGCAGTATATACAGATGCCCATAAGTCTTGTATTCATAACCCCGGGAAGACCTGTATAAACTGTGGGAAGAAAATTGCAGCATCATTGGGACTATAGGGTGACCATTTCTCCCACCTGTTACATCCCAGTTTAGTCACTGGTTTTAGTTTAGTTTAGTTTAGAGATACAGCATGGGAACAGGCCCTTCGGCCCACTGAGTGTGTGCCCACCAGCGATCACCCTGTACACGAGTTCTATCCGACACACAAGGGACAATTTACAGAAGGCAAGTAACCTACAAACCTACACATCTTTGGAACATGGGAGAAAACCGGAGTACCCGGGAAAAACCGACGCGATCACAGGGAGAACATACAAACTCCGTACAGACAGCGCCCATAGTCAGGATCAAAATCGTGTCTCTGGCGCTGTGAGGCAGCGTTGCACCACCGTGCCGCCCCATTTTGTTTGGCTTTACAGGGCAATGTATCCTTGTTAAATGCCAACTACTAACCACAGATATATCCCAACTTGTGTTACAGTCAGGGATAAGCAATGTATATTTAGGACACTAATGTGCGGTGCAAGGAGGGAGCTCATTTATTTTTTAAAGCACAGGGTTAAGTCAGAGTTGCCATCGCCGCATTACATGATCTAAACAAAAAAAAATCATTTTTGTAGCATCTTTCATCGTCTCTGGAGTTCAAATCCCACAATGGCAGCAAAGTAATTTAATTCAATTAATAGTGAAGCTGAAATATAGAGCGAGTGAGATTAACAATGATCAGGAAACTACTAGGTGGTTATTAAAACCCTCTGAGTTCACCAATGGTCTTTAAGGAGTTGAAATTTACCATCCTTACCTAAGGTAGACACAAAGTGCTGGAGTAACTCAGCAGGTCAGGGAGCATCGATGGAGAAAAAGGATGCGTGATGTATCAGGTCGGGACTCTTCTTCATATCCTTACCTAGTCTGGTTTATGTTAGTTCAAACCCACATCAATGTACAGCACAGCAACCGGCCCTTCAGCCCACAACATCTGTGCCGAACATGATACCAAGACCAACTCTTATCTACCTGCACATAATCTATATCCCTCCATTCCCAGTATATCCATGTACCTATCTAAAAGCTTCAATGTCACCATCATATCTGCCTCCACCACCACCCCTGACAGCACATTTTAGACACCACCACTCTATGTGAAAAACAAAAGGTTTTTCGCCACCTAAAGGGCCTGTTCCACTTGGGCGACCTAATCCGCGAGTTCTGGCGAGTTTGCCCTCGATCCATACTCGCAGCATGGTTGACACGAGGTCGAAGGATGTCTTCGTAACTCTCCTTCATGTTTGAGAGTGGTCTCCGCGTACTCGAGGCCTCAGCTAGGTCGCGCCGTTTTTTTCAATATGTGAAAAAATGTCCGCGTGTAAAAAAAGATCACCATGGAAAAAATCAATGCTTTTTTTACTCATGGGTTTAGTTGGTCGGCATGTTAGTCATAGGTTATACAGGGTTGTCGAAGGTAATCGAAGGTAGTCGTAGATATAGTCTTCATCATAGTCGAAGGGAGGTCGAAGGAGATCGAAGGAGGTCGTCTTCACTTTCCACTATTCGGTGTCCAATTTTCCAGAAGTTAGTCGAAGCTAGTGTTCAACATAGTCGAAGGAGGTCTTCTACATAGTCGAAGGAGGTCTTCTACATAGTCGAAGGAGGGCTTCAACATGTCATTTTTTTCAAATTCTCCTAAACTGTTCTAAACTCGCCAATTAGGTCGCCCAAGTGGGACAGCACCTTAACTCGCCATTCTCCTGTGCTGCAAGTTTTGTTCCGATCGATGGTATATTTTTTAAGTTATTAAGATTTAAAAATCTTAAAAACTGTGCAGCGCAGATTGGTCTCCTCTCCTGTCAGTCACTGCCATGGTCGGGACAGCGACGCCTCTTCCTGCACCATCGCCACACTTGTTGGCCACGTCCGCTGTCTGTCACCGGCTGTGCCAACCTCGCCCAGTGAGGAGAATAAAGCTGAAGGAGCGGAGTGAGCAGAGTGTGCACCACTAACACTCCGCCGGGTGGAATGTGGGCGGGGCTGCGTCTGCGGGCGCCGACAATCCGGGGCCTGGGCGCTGAGCCTGGCTCTGAGGCTGACGGCTGCAAACTCGAGATCCTGGGGAGGTGAGGAGGGAGAGTAGGGGAATTTAGGGAAAGGCGAGGGTAGGGGGGAAGTGGGGGAGGTGAGGAGGGAGAGTGGGAGAGGAGGGGGGAATAGAGGGGAATAGAGGGAGAGGAGGGGGGAGCGGTGCAGGTAGGGAGTGAGGAATAGTGGGAGGGCAGTGGGGGAGGTGAGGAGTGATAATGGGGAGGATAGGGGGAGGTGAGGAGTGGGGGAGGTGGGGTATAGAGGGATAGGAGAGGCGTAGGAAGGGGAGAGGAGTTATGGAGGGAAGAAGGGAGTGACTGAGGGTAGGGGAAATGAGAGCGAGGGAGAGGTGAGGGTGGGATTGTGGGGGAGGGGATGAGGAGAGGGGAAAGAAGAGGGAGGATGAAGAGGAGGGTGACGGAGTGCCGTGGGATGAGGGGAAATGACTCGCGCCTGCGCAGTTAGGGGCTATGGGTGAGTGGTGGAATATTGTGTTGGGGAACGGGTTGCGTCGAGGGACCAGGCCTCCTGTGTAGCAGGAACACAACGGGTCCCACTTAGTCTAGTTTTATACAATGCTATCTGTCTCCACTCAATCTCTGATGATCTAGAGAAAACAATCCAAGTCTGTCCAACCTCTCTTTACAGCTAATACCCTCTAATCCGGGCAACATTCTGGTAAACCTCCTCTGCACCCTCGTACTAGCTGTATGTGTGACCAGAACTGTACGCAATACTCCAAATGCAACCTGAACAAAAATCCTCCAACATTGCATCATGACGTCTTGTTTCTTATACTCAATGTTTCAACCAATGAAAGGCAAGTATAGCATATGCTTTCTTTACCACCCTATAAACGTGTCACCACTCCAAATGTAGCCAAAACAAAGGTTTATCCAACATGACTTTTATATGCAATGCCCCGACCGATGAAGGTAAGCATGACATAGACCTTTTTCACCATTCTATCTACTTGTGTTGCCACCTTCTCGGAGCTATGGACTTGCGCCCCAAGATCTCTATGCTCCTTAGGGTCCTGTGGTTAACTGTAATCAAGGGGGGATGTAATATATGAGAAAGGACTCGAGGGGCCAATCTATAGGGAGAGGTTGAGCGGGGCAGGACATTATGCCTTGGAGTGCAGGTGGATGAGGGGTGATCCTGTAGAGGTGTATAAGATCATGAGAGGAATAGATTGGTTGAATGCATCTGTCGTTGGCATCCTCCACTGCCAGGGTGAGGCCAAACACAAACTAGATGGACAGCGCCTCATATTCCATCTGAGTCATCTACAACCCAACAGCATTAACATTAAGACACACAAGGAACTGCAGATGATGGAATCTTGAGCAAAACCCTAAGTGCTGGAGTAAATCTAGGTCAGACATCAGCCAGAGGACATAATTGAGGCAGGTACTATAACACCATTTAAAATACATTTGGACAGGTACATGGATAGGAGAGACTTAGAGGGATATGGGCTGAATGTGGGTAGGTGGAACTTGCTTAGATGGGGCATTTTGGTCGGCATGGGCAAGTTGGGCCATAGTGCCTGTTTACGTACTGTATGACTCTATCTGAGGTGGGAATAGACAGGCAATATTTAGGGTTGGGATCAGTCCAAAGAAGGGTCAAACCGAAATAGCAACCTGTACTTTACCTCCACAGATGCTGCCTGACGCTGTGAGTTCCTCCAGCAGTTTGTGCTTAACACAAATGTTACAAGAATGATCCCAGGAATGATTGGGTTAGCTTATGATGAGCGTTGGAAGGCACTGGGCCTTTAATCACTGGAGTTTAGAAGGATGAGGGGGGACCTCATTGAAACTTACCAAAAAATAGTGAAAGACCTGCATAGCGTGAATGTGGAGAGGATGTTGAAGGGTCTAGAACCAGAGGCAGTAGCCTCAGACTAAAAGCACGTGCCTTTAGAAAGGAGAAAAGGAGAAATTTATTTAGTTAGGTGGTGAATCTGTGGTATTCATAGACACAGACAGCTGTGGAGACCAAGCCAATGGATATTTTTAAGGCAGAGATTGGCAGATTCTTGATTAGTAAGGATGTCAGGGGTTATGGGGAGAAGGCAGGAGAATTGGGTTGAGAGGGAAAGATAGATCGGACATGATATAATGACAGTAAGGACCTGATGGGCCGAATGGCTTCATTCTGCTCTTAGAACATGAACTTATGAAATATTTAATGTTCCAACTTCAGGTAACTCACTTCTCCTCTGTCTCCTTCTCTTTATTTCTGATCTACTCAAGTTCCGCCATTTACCATCCTGGACATCCATTCCATTCACTGTCAGTGCACCATCGCTCCAGTATGTACACTTGACAAATTGCTCCACTGTTACTTGCCAAGGCCTCTTTGACAGCACCTTCCAAATCCATGACCTCCAACAGTTGGATGAGGACAGCAGGCATATGGGAAAGTCAGCATGTACACATTTTCTTCTAAGTATGTTCTGACTTGGAAATATATCATCCTTCTTTCATTCGTTTATTTTTACATAGACACAAAATGCAGGAGTAACTCAGTAGGTCAGGCAGCATTTCTGGAAAAAGAGGAATACGTGACGTTTTGGGTCGGAAACCTTCTTCAGACTTTTAAGTTTATTTTAGTTTAGGTTACAGATTTTCGTTTAGAAAGACTTGTCCTTGGTTATACTGGTGACCTTGCTGAGGCAGCGTGAAGTATAGATGGAGTCTGAAGAAGGGTCTCGACCCGAAGCGTCACCCCTTCCTTCTCTCCAGAGGTGCTGCCTGCCCCGCTGAGTTACTCCAGCATTTTGTGTCCACAGGGAGAGATTGGGTAGACTAAGACTTTATTCCTTGGAGTGCAGGAGGATGAGGGGTGATCTTATAACCATAACTTTCCCAATTTTAACCTCATGGTTAATAAACACATTTTAATGAATACATTAAAATGTCTGTGCAGTTTATTAATTATTTAGAATAGTTTTGTGTTAAGTTATTGCTCTGTCATAAGAGTTCCTTTTTGTTATGTCTCAGTTCAGACCGTTTGGGTTATGCTCACAGAGCCCTTCGAGGAAAGAAACCTTCTCACATCAATAATACAATGTTAGTATTACATGGTTTTCAAATTAAGCTCTATTTAATTTGGAAAGCTGAGGTCTTTATACAAGAAAGATGCTTTGTTAAAATAACGCGAGAGAATGTCACCCCTCATCCTCCTGCACTCCAAGGCATAATGTCCTGCCCCACTCAACCTTTATTGTCATGTGTAGCTAGGTACCGTGAAATCTTTGTTTTTGCACACAACCTGGTAAATTCACACAGCAGGCCTCACCTAGGCCTGAGAGTCACCACGTTTCTGGTGGTTTAAAAAAAGTTCATTTCTGGCACTTGTGTGTTTGTAATTATATTATTTTTAATTATTTTTAATAATTAAAATTATTTTTAAAAAAAAAAATATATATATATTTTTTAATCATCTAAATCCATTCTTTCGATCAGCAGAGATATTTGAGAAAAGTGCAAAGACCTTTGATAACAGCAAGCTGTGGAACGATTGATGAAGATCAGGGCCTTAGAATCCGGTACCCGAGACCCTTCAGTCTATCGTGTCTACACCACTGTGTTGATATATCCCATTTTACTCTCCCCATCAACTCCCCCAGCTCCTACCACTCAGATTCACACAAGGGGCAATTAATCCACCAACCTGCCGAGGTGGGAGATTTAATAGGAACCCGAGAGGAAACTTTTCCACAAAGGATGGTAAGTGTATGGAACGGGCAGCCAGATGAGGTAGTTGAGACAGGGACTATCACAACATTTGAGAAACATTTGGACAGGTACATGGATAGGAAAGGTTTAGAGGGATATGGGTCAAACGCAGGGAGGTGGGACCGGTGTAGATGAGGCGTTGGTCGGCGTGGATAAATTGGCCTATTTCCATGCTGTATGACTCACTGACTCCATGGTGCTCGCTATGAAGCTTCAGGAAGTGAGGCTTACCAATGACTGATGGTAAAAGTGTTCTGAGGTTGTGAAAGGTGTCATCTAAAGGAAATCTTTCTTGAGTGAAAAAAATCACGCACAACTTCCTACTACAATCTACAATCTGAGTATTACTTGTTTTTTATATTAAATAATATTTATTTTGGAAAGCTGTACCTTTCTTATAAGAAAGGTGCGTTGTTTAAACACTTAGCCAGGGTGAATGCAGTTTTTTACCCAGAGTAGGGAAATCAAAAAACAGAGGACATAAGTTTAAGTTGAGAAGGGAAAGAATTAATTGGAACCTGAAGGGAAACTTTTGAACACAGAGAATGATGGGTGTATGGAACGAGCTGCCGGAGGAAGTAGTTGGGGGAGGTACAAATTACAGCATGTAAAAGACGCTTGGACAGATCGGAAGAATGTTGAGGGATATGGGCCAAAAGTGGGCAAATGGGATTAGCTTAGATGGGGCATCTTGGTCGTCATGGCCATATGGGCCTGTTTCCATGCTGTATGACTCACTGACTCCATGGTGCTAGCAATGAAGCCTCGGGAAGCAGCTGTCTCTGTAACAGTGATTCCAGACAGTGAACCAATGCCCAGATTCAAATGACCTCTGGTTAAGTGCTGGACTAACTGGTGTACAGACAGGAAAGGGAACAACAGATCAAGGTGGGACGACGTGGGCCGAAGGGCCTATTTCTGTGTTATATGACTCTATGATTCTAATACACGAACCTTTAATGAATTTCTAGCACTGAAATTGTTTCTTATTGTATTATTTTTAATAATTGTAGTTTAGTTTAGTTTATTATTGTCACGTGTACCAAGGTACAGTTTAAATTTTTTTGTTGCCTGCTATCCAATCAGCGGAAAGGCCATACATGATTACAATCAAGCCATCCACAGCATACAGGTACAGGATAAAGGGAATAATGTTTACTGCACTATAAAGTCCAGGAAAGTCTGATTAAAGATCGTTCAAAGGTCTCCAATGAAGTAGATGGAAGGTCAGGACTGCTCTCTAGTTGGTGAGAGGATGGTTCAGTTGCCAGATAACAGCTGGGAAGAAACTGTCCCTGAATCTGGAGGTGACATTTCAGGTTGGGACCGTTGTTCAGATTTCGGTCCCAGCCCTAACTATTGGTCTCTCAACCCTGCCCTGCCATTCAATATGCCCCAGATGGTGAGAGGGCAGTGCTATGGGTGAGGGTTGCCTGAGAGCCTCATTAGCGCAGTGGGCAGCGCGTCAGTCTCATAATCTGAAGGTCGTGAGTTCCAGCCTCACACGGGGCACATGTTTGTCTGTGGAATTCTCCGCCTCAGTGGGCGGTGGAGGCAGGTTCTCTAGATGCTTTCAAGAGAGAGTTAGATAGGGCTCTTAAAAATAGCAGAGTCAGGGGATATGGGGAGAAGGCAGGAACGGGGCACTGATTGGGGATGATCAGCCATGATCACATTGAATGGCAGTGCTGACTCGAAGGGCCAAATGGCCTGCTCTTGCACCTATTGTCTATTGTCTATAACAGCTGAGAGTAAGCTTCCCTGGATCTGGAGGACTGTCCCTGAATCTTTGGGACGTTTGAATACAGTGCAAAGACCTTTGATAGCAGCAAGCTGTCTAAAGATCAACAGGCAAGAGCAGATCAGGTACTTGGAATCTGCCGCTGTGAATTAGTTACTGTTTGTGGACAATCAGCATGGCTTGATCAGTCACACCTCCAGGTTGATAGTTCTGCAGGCTGCAAGAAATGTGGTGTAGAACGTGTAGGAAGTAGTTTTGTTTAGTTAAGTTTAGTTTAGTCTACTTTAGTTTATTGTCACGTGTACCGAGGTACAGAGAAAAGCCTTTGTTTCATGCTAACCATCAGTGGAAAGACGATGCATGATTACACATTCACATTTTCTTAGTTAAGTATAGAGATGCAGTGAGGAAACAGGTTTGTAGCCCCACCGAGTCTGCACCGACCATCAATCACCCGTTCTCACCAGTTCTATGTTATCCCACTTTCCCATCCACTCCCTACACGCGGGGGTGAATTTATAGAAGCCAGGTAACATATAAATGTCTTTGTGACATGGAAGGTAACTGGAACACCCGGAGGAATCCCACACGATCACAAAGAGAATGTACTAACTCTGTGCAGACAGCACCGGAGGTCAAGATCGAACCCAGGTCTCTGGCACTGTAAGACAGCAGCTCTACCGCTGTGCCATTGTGCTGCCCGTAGTCAATACAGGGTGGGGGTCTGACTGAGTGATAAACCAATAATCAGAAAGAACGCAACCACAGAGTGGACAGAGGGGGACAGAGACAACACTCAGGATTGAGATTGTGGATTCATGAAGTTGTAGATGGTGGAGGCCTTGGACATGCTGAACATGGTGGTGGTGGTGGAGGCAGATATGATTGTGGTGTTTTTTTGGATGGACACATGGAAGTGCAGGGAATAGAGGGACATGGAATATGTACAGGCAGATGAGATCAGTTTAACTTGGCATCATGTTCAGCACAGACATTGTGGGCAGAAGGGCCTGTTTCAGTGCTCTACTGTTCTATGTTCTATAATGGATTATAACTTTTAATGGGGAAGAAGCAGACGGCATCGCACTGGGACAGGCCGACCCCTACTTCATCGATCCAGTGTCGCCAGGACATCAAGCCTGAAAGCAAGAATATAATAAATTGCACATCTCCTTGGGCCTAGATCGGACTTTTCAGAAACTTGAATGCTACAGGATGGCGGTGGAACGTGGCCACCCTCTGCATGATATTCCAGAAACCTATTGTACTGTATATATTATGATTTAATTGGATAGCATTCATTACAAGCTTATCACTGTATCTAGGCCCATGACTAACTAACTAACAAGGGACCAACACAAGGACGAGCAGGTAGAGTTGCTGCTTCACAGTGCCAGAGATCCATGTTCAATCCTAACCTCAGGTGCTACCTGTGTGGGTTTTGCATATTCACCCTGCAGGTTTCCTGCGGGTACTCTGGTTTGCTCCCAAATCCCAAAGACGTGCAGGTTAGTAGGCTAACTGGCCCTCTGTAAATTGCCCCTAGTGCGTAGGGAATGGTTACAAGAGTGGCATAACATAGAACTGGTGTGGATGGGTGATCGATTATTGGCGTTGACCTTTTGGGCTGTGGGACTTCTTTCAATGCTGTATCTCTATCTCTATGAAGCTGTAAAAGGTGCAGAGAAGGTTTATGAGGATGTTGCCAGGACTCGAGGACCTGAGCAATGGGGAGAGGTTGAGCAAGCTAGGACTGTATTTACAGGAGGATGTGGGGGGGGGTCTTATAGAGGTGTATATGACCATGAGAGGGATAGATAGGGTAAATGCTGTCTTATACCCATTGTAAGGGGATCAAGAACCAGAGGACATGGGTTTAAGGTGAGGGTTTAAGATTTAATAGGACCTGATGGAAAATGTATTTACACAATGTGTGGTTGGTGTTTGGAACAAGCTGCCAGGGGAGGTAGTTAAGGCAGGCACTATCACAATGTTTAAAATACATTTGGACCGGTACATGGATAGGATAGGTTTAGAGGGATATGGGCAAAAAGCAAGCAAGTGGGACCAAAGTAGATGGGACATGTTGATAGGTGTGAGCAAGTTGGGCCAAAGGGCCTGTTTCCATGCTGTATGACTTTATGACTCTGAACTAAATTAAAACTGGGATGCATGTGATGGGGATGTCTGGAAAGCATTTCACGCCGCACAACATTTATCACACATTCTGTTCAAATTACTCATCAAATGCATCTCAAGATATTGCAGAAACCTCCCTAATTTGCAATTGAATGAATCAACATTATCAGCTTCTACCAGCTCCCTGGGGAGCCTGTTCCTAAGCCTTTAGATATACAGCGCGGTAACAGACCCTTCAGTCCACCAAGTCCGTGCCGACCAGCGATCACCTCATACACTAGCGCTATCCTACACACTAGGGACAAGTTACAATTTTACCAAAGGCAATTAACCTAAAAATCTGCATGTCTTTGGTGTGTGGTAGAAAACCGGAGCTCCTGGAGAAAACAGTCACAAGTAGACCATACAAACTCCGTACAGACAGCACCCGTAGTCAGGATCGGTCCTGGGTCTCTGGCACTGTGAGGCAGCAACTCTACCGCTGCGCCACTGTACCACCCATGTTGTTTTTGAAAGCTTGTTGATTGCAAAGTGGTGAAAGGATTGACTGTAGGATCAGGAGCACAATTTCCAGGATGGTCCCAAGGATGAGAGACCTTTATAGATAGGAAAAGTTCAGAGGGATGTGGACCAAATGCAGGCTAATGAGACTATCTGATACAGTATGTGGCAACTTGGTTGACATGGACAAGTTGGGCCGAATGGTCTGTTTAAAACTGTATGATTCAATGACCATGACCTATACTGACCACGAGGCTGGAAAAGTAGGAATGTCTTCCTCAGTGCAACAAAGTCACTAGTTTACCCAGTCAAGGATACAAAGATGATTGAATGAAGGAGCGGACTCGATGGGCTGAATGGCCTAATTCTGCTCCTACATCTTATAGTCTTGCAGCCTGAAGGAACACACTGTCACTTTGTTTTGGGGCCCTGAGTGTTTGGGTCCAATGAGGAAGAACTGCAGCTTTAAAGACAGCAAGAGGTGAGCTTAACGTCATAAGGCCAAAGAAAACACATTTTACTATGTCAGGCAGTGACAGAGAAAAAAATAACTAAACATTTATTATGTCTGAAGAAGGGTTTTGGCCCGAAACGTTGTCTATTTCCTTCGCTCCATAGATGCTGCTGCACCCGCTGCGTTTCTCCAGCACTTTTGTCTACCATTTATTATTTGATAATGGTAATTCATAGCGGAGAGATCAATAAACCACTGAAATACCTTTCCAACGAACCTGGGAACTTTGCCAAAGGTATTTAGACAATGCCATTGAATCCAGTTGATGTTCACGATTGCTGGATTAACATGGATGTAAGTGGGCTAATGCTTCATCTTGTACGGTCACAAAGTTCAAAGGAACTCAGGGCGGCACAGTGGCGCAGCAGTAGAGCTGCTGCCTCACAGTGCCAGAGACCCAGGTTTGATCCTGACCTCTGGTGCTGTCTGCACAGAGTTTGTGCCTTCTCCCGGTGACCACGTGGGTTTTCTCCGGGTACTCCAGTTTCCTTCCACATCCTAAAGGTGTGCGGGTTTGTAGGTTAATTGACCCACTGTGAATTGCCGCTAGTGTGTAGTATAAGTGGGATAACATAAAACTAATGTACGGGTGATCGATGGCTGACATGGACTCAGTGGGCTGAAGGGCCTGTTTCAATGCTGTATCCTTCAATCAATCAATTAATATTAATTATGAGGGAAATAACGTGAATTTTAAACAGAAACAATTTCTTTCAATTAACTGTATCTCTAAACAGTAAATTGTAAATAAATCTGCTGCCTATACTCCATCATCACAAAGATGCAGCTTATTGTATCAGATTTGATAGGAAATGCATTTCAGTTCAATCAACAGTGAGAATGTAGGCGGATGGGGATTAAAATTGAGCAAAATTAACAAGAAATAAATTTGGGTAGTGGTGCTAATTATGGATCGTTGGCACAGAAGGTGCTCTTTCTATCTGGTACTGGTCATCATGTTATGTAACTACAAGTTTATTATGAAATAAACCTAATATTGATTGGTTGATTGATTGATTGAAAGATACAGCGTGGAAACAGGCCATTCGCCCCACCAAGACCGTGCTGACCATCGATCACCCATTCATGCTAGTTTTACGTTAGAAACATAGAAAATAGGTGCAGGAGGAGGCTATTCGGCCCTTCGATCCAGCACCGCCATTCATTGTGATCATGGCTGATCGTCCCCAATCAATGTTATCCTATCTGTCATCTTCTCCCTACACACCAGGGGCAATTTACAGAAGCCAAGAAACCTACAAACCCACACGCCTTTGGGATGTGGGAAGAAACCGGAGCACCCGGAGTAAACACGGTCACAGGGGGAACGTACAAATTCTGTACAGACAGCACCCCCGTAGTCAGGATCAAAACTCTACCACTGCGCCACTGTGCCACCCAAATAACGCCCAAAATCATTCATGTATAGTCTTTTCTTTGACTGGATAGCATGCAAACAAAAGCTTTTCACTGTACCTCTGCACATGTGAGAATAATAAATTAAACTAAACTAAACATTTCTGTGTTTAATGATTATTAGAGGGGCTCGCGCCTGTTTAGACCTCTACGCATGTCCATGCTCACAACTAGTATGGGGATGATCAGCCATGATCACATTGAATGGCAGTGCGGGCTCGAAGGGCCAAATGGCCTACTCCTGCACCTATTGTCTATTGTCTATTACTAAACAAAAGAGTAATTATTGTCACAGATCCTTGCGGTGCACAAATTGGCTGCCACATTTCATATATTTCAACGGGACTCCACTTCCTAAAAAACTCATTGCCTGCTGATCTCTGTGGAATGGCCTGAACTCAAAATTGTTGCAAAACAAAATATGCTCAAACAAATTTCAAGTTTTACGAGGATGTTGCCACAACTTGAGGGCGTGAGCTATCGGGAGAGGTCGAGCAGGCTAGGACTTTATTCCTTAGAGAGCAGGAGGATGAGGGGTGAGCTTGTAGTGGTGTGCAAAATCATGAGAGGAATTGATCGGGTACTGTCAGGATTAAACCCGGGTCTCTGACACTGTAAGCAGCAGTTTTAACAAGGGTTTTAAAGCACATTACAGCATGGAATCTACACCATGAGCTCATTTTCTGTGCGTGTTGGCATCAAGTCACTGTCATTACATCCACAATTTGTGCTGACTTTATGTTTCCCACCTGCTGACAGACCCACAGACGCACATACACACGCTCATTCTTTGTGTTATCCTATATAACATTTATGCTGCATGCAAAAGTGCACAGCTCCCTCCCCTTCTAACAATGGTGACGTTGCATCTTTTACATGCACCTCAGAGGTCAGGCACCGCCTGATTAGATGACAAACCAAGAATGTGTAATTTATACAGAACCCACAGGAGAAAGGAGAAACAAGGCACAGCAGATGCTGGCTTATACGAATACAGACACAAAGTGCCGGGGTATCTAAGCGGGTCAGGCAGCATCTCCAGAGAACATGGATAGATGACATGATGAGTTGTGATCCTTGTTCAGACAAATTGTGGTTGTGGGAGGTTGGGGAGAAAGCTGGCAGTGGGGGCAGGACCGCTGACGAGTGATAGGTGGATACAGGTAGGGTGGGGGTTGATAGGCAGATGGCGAGACTAAAGCCAAGGATGAAAAGACAAAAAGTGTGAAAAAAAAGGTTAAAAGATGTGAGAATTGTGAAGCCAGAGGAATTAATATAGGTGGAAGGGGACAGCGTGCAAATTCAGATGGAGCACATGGAAGAGAAAGGGAACAAAATTAAACAAATAAATATGTAGATGAAAATGGGGGGTGGGGTTTGTAGGTAAGTTTCCTATAATTAGAGAATTCAACGTTCATACCATTGGATTGTAGGCTACACAAGGCCTGGGTGTTGTTCCTCCGGTTTGCGTATGGCCTCACTCTGGCAATGGAGGAGGCCCAGACAGAAAAGTCAGTGTGGGACTGAGAAGGGGAGTTAAAATGGTCATCAACTAAGAGATCCAACAGGCTTCATCGAACTGGTCACCTAGACTACATTTGGTCTCACCGATGTAAAGGAAAAGAGTAAATTCCTTTAATTGTTGTTTCCCAAACACAAGCCATGGCCCAAAATTGAGATTAAAACTGGGCTGTGAGGGTTTCCAAAAATGTTTTATTTGAAGTTCATTTCATTCTTTAATATTGTCTTTGATGATGGGACATCTTGGTCGGCTCGGACAAGTTGGGCCGAAGGGCCTGATTCCGTAATCTATGACTAGGATTTAACTTGAGTTTAATTTAATACTTTAATTTTGTGATTAATAATCAGTAAAAGCCAAAATGAAATGTTTTAAAAGCTCAAATCATTTTGATAGAATTATCAATTCATCTATCATATTGAGTCTGAAGAAGGGTTTCGACCCGAAATGTTGCCTATTTCCTTCGCTCCATAGATGCTGCCTCACCCGCTGAGTTTCTCCAGCATTTTTGTGTACCTTCAATTTTCCAGCATCTGCAGTTCCTTCTTGAACAATTCATCTATCATGCTATCTTGTTTTGGCCACCATGTTGTAGGAAAGATGTTGTCAAGCTGGAAAGAGTGCCGAGAAGATTTACGAGGATGTTGCCAGGACTCGTGGGCCTAAGCAATAGGGAGAGGTTGAGCAGACTGGGACTTTATTCCTTGGAGCGCAGGAGGATGAAGGGTGATTCTTTAGATGTGCACAAAATCATGAGAGGAATAGATTGGGTAGACGCACAGAGCCTTTTGTCCAGAGTAGGGGAATCGAGAACCAGAGGAAGTGGGTTTAAGATGAAGGGGGAAATATTTAATAGGAACCCATTGGGTAACTTTTATATACAAAGGGTGGAAGGTGTATACAATGAGCTGCCAGAAGAGGTAGTTGAGGCAGGTACTATCACAACATTTAAGAAGCATTTAGGCAGGTACATGAATAGGATAGGTTTAGAGGAATATGGGCCAAACACAGGCAGGCAGGGTTAGAGTAAATGGGGCATGTTAGTCAGCGTGGGCAAGTTGGGCCAAAGGGCCTATTTCCACGCTGTGACTATTTTAAAATATGGGCACAGGTCCAAATGTTTGATCAATTTTTGGCTGTGGATGAAAAAGGTTAGAAGGCACTGCTTTAAAACTCCCTCTTCTCCCGCCTCACATCGGGTAGATGGCATAGAAGTGTGAAAACGCACACCTCGAGATTCAGGGACAGCTTCTTCCCAGTTGTTATCAAGCAACTGAACTATCCTACCAACAACTAGAGAGCAGTCCTGAGCTACTATCTACCTCATTGGAGACCCTCGGACTATCTTTGATCGGACTTTACTGGACTTCATCTTGCACCAAGCATTAGTCACGTTATTCCCTTTATCATGTATCTGCACGCTGTGGACGGCTCGATTGTAATCATGTGTTGTCTTGCCGCTGGCTGCTTAGCACGCAACAAAAGCTTTTCACTGTACCTTGGTACACGTGACAATAAACTCAACTCAAACTAATATATTGTGTGCAGGACTTTAAATGTCCTCAAACTCCTTGTCGGTTTTGACGGTTATTGGAGAGCCCATTTCACTGCTCTCCCTGTCGCTTGCTCATGCCATTCAACCCACCTGTACGGCAAATATTTTTTCAGAAATACGGACCAGATTATGCCGCAAGCATCATTATATTAACAAGAGGATTCTGGTAGAAAGTATGTTGGATAGCTCGACTCTGACCGTTTATTGAATAACGAGCTGCTAAATGATCTCAGAAAATGTACAATGGCCATTCTGTCACTGCTGCTTAAAAAGTGTTGATAATGGAAGGGGCTATTATGGGGTATGTGTCGAGGAGTGGGGGATGTCGGTCTAGTGTGTACTGCGATCACTCAGTAATAGACTAGACATTCGAAATGAAAAAGAGACGGGGGAGAATGAAGACTTTTTATTTTAATCCTTACAGTTTAAATAGGGCCTTGGTGAATGGATATAGAACCATGAACAATAAGAGCAGAATTAATAGCTGAAGGCTGAGAGCAGAATAAAATAGCACAAAAGGTATGCCAAACAGCCTCTGTAACTGGAAGATACTTCACCCCCATCCCTGCTGCGTCATAAACGTTACATTCCATAGGGTAAAGCAGCATCCTCACTGCCTTGTATAGCATAATTATACATCAACAACTAAAGCAACTATCTATAGCATCCTGCTTTGTGTCACAGTTCTCGGCTTCCGCAAGGCTACAGGTTACCTCAAGCAGTCTGCAGAGAACCGTCCTGGTTTTTTTTTGTTGTTCTCCAAATCAATAGGAGCAAATCAAAGTTGAAAGCTCGATTATATTGTTCCAGTTCTCCTCTTCTTTTGTTCTCCGGTCTTCTCCTCCCCCCACCCCCATCCCCATCCCCCTCTTCCCCTCCCCCTCCCCCCTCCCATGTGAATGGGTTGCATAGGTACAGCCGGGATTCTAATTTGCCGAGCTTATGTGTGGATGTGCAGACCGGTGGGTGGTGAAAGAGTGGAATTCACCAAGGGGTCTATGACACAATCACTCAGAATCATTAATCCCCATAGTACAGTTTGCAAATCATAAAAAATTTACAACACCCACCATGTCCGTGTTGTTTAACAGATGGGGGTAAGGAAAGGGCCATTGTAGGTGTGTGCACTGAGGAGCAAGGGATTAATACTGAACTGCTTATGTCGGTTTTGTGTACATTAAAGTTCAGCTATGTAATGGACAGAACAAGGAATAAGGGTTGGGTATGTGAAGAAGGGTCTCGACCCGAAACACCACCAGAGATGCTGCCTGACCCGCTGAGTTACTCCAGCTTTGTGTGTCTATCTTGGGTGTCAAATAGGTCTGAAGGTCACTGTCGGAAGGAACTGCAGATGCTGATTTATACGGAAAATAGGCAGAAAATTCTGGAGTAACTCTGCAGGTCAGGCAGCATCTCTGGAGAACAGGAATAGGTGACAATTCAGGTCAGAACACTTATTCGGACTCATGAATCCATCTGAAGAAGGATTCCAATCCGAAACATCACCTATTCCTTTTCTCCAGAGATGCTGCCTGACCCGCTGAGTTACTCCAGCATTTTCTGTCCATCTTTGGTATAAACTATCATTCAGATGGCTAGTTATGAGCCATTTTGTATGGTGGCCACATTTTACTGCATGAGTTCATAATGTCTAGGAGCAGTATTAGGCCATTCGGCCCATCAGGTCTACTCCGCCACTCAATCAAGGATGATCTATCTTTCACTCTAACCCCATTCCCCTGTCTTCACCCCTGACACCCGTACTAATCAAGAATCCCTTTGTAACTCCCTTTGTGTCAATGGCCAGAGGTCACGGGCAAAATTCAAGCAAGTTTTCCCCACTCGCGAGGCAACAAGTCAACAGGAACCATGAATTATTTTATCCATCTCCATTAAGTGAACGGGAACCAACAGTTGTGGCTGATTCGCCACTGACTGGGAATTCACACTGAGATCCATAGGCTCAGTGACATTGACAACAATGAACCTTGCATTTACGCGGCACCTTCTACACAGAAAAATGCCCAGATACTCATGGAATCATACTGTGCGGCCCATCTTGCCCAATGCCGACCAAGATGCCCCATCTACGCTAGTCCCACTTGCCCACATCCCTCTAAACCTTTCCTATACATAAAATAGATGCTTCACTAAAGGAATTGCTGTGTAAAATGTAGGTTCAGGTTTAGGCCTGTTAGTGTCATGTACTGAAGTACAGTGAAACGTTTTGTTTTGCATGCTATCCAGCCAAATCCAATACACCATACATAGATACAATCAAGTCAAACTCAAGTACAATAGATAGAGCAAAGGTGACGATACAGAGTGCAGGATATAGTTCTCAGCATTGCAGCGCATCAGTCCCATAGACAAAGTCCAACATCTAAAATGGGATAGAGATGAATCGGTCAGTACCCTAGCTTATGGAAGCACCACTCGGAAGGTGTTCACAGAGGGCAAGAAGCTGTTCCTGAGTCTGGTGGTGTGTGCTTTCAAGCTTCTGTGCCTTTTGCCATGCATGAGCAAGGAGAAGAAAGAATGACCCTGGTGGGACAAGTCTTTGATTGTGTTGGTTGTTTTTCCGAGGCAGCATGACATGTAGATAGAGCAAATGGTGGGACGTCTGGACTGTGTGATGGACTGGGATACATCTACAACTCACTGCAATTTCTTGTGCTCTTGGGGAAAAGAGCTGTTCACAAACCAAGCTGTGATGCAAACCGACAGTTCACTGATTCACATTGGAGAGTACCAGGAAACGTGGCTAAAAGCAAGACATGTGACTGGAAGCTCGGGGTCAAGAGGGTAAATATTAAGCCACTTTACGGGAGTGAGTACAGAAGCCTGTGGAGCTCTGGACAGTGTGTGCTAACGCTCCCATCCCAAGCATCACAACCGTTCCAGTGTCTCACTTCCTGAGCTAACAGGATGCACATGGCTTTGTCAAGGAGTGATGAGTAATGCAGCATGGTGCAACAGATGCAGTGGATGCTCCAAACATGCATCTGCAGCATCCCAAGTTCAATCCTGATGTATAATTATAGAATCATAGAGCTATGCAAATAAACCCTTTGGCCCAACTTTTCTATGACCTGTCCCACCTGCCTACGTTTGGTCCATATCTCTCTAAACGTCCTATCCATGAGTATGTCCAAATGTTTTTTAAACATCTTGATGATACCTGCCTCAACTATCACCTCTGGCAGCTCGTTCTATATATCAACCACCCTTTGTGTAAAAAATTGAATCTTTCCATCCTCACCATCCTCTGGTCTCTGGTTCTCGATTCCCAATTCTCCTACTCTGGGCAAAAGGCTCTGTGCATTTACACTGATCCGTTCCTCTCATTGTCTAATCCACCTCTATAAGATCATCTCTCATCCTTCTGTGCTACAAGAAATAAAAGCCCTAGACTGCTCAAACTACCTATAGCTCCGGCCGTTGAGTCCTGGCAACATCTTTGTTAATCTTCTCTGCACCCTTTCCAGTTTAACATCTTTCCCATAACAGGGTAGGCAAAACAGTACACAATTCTCTAACTGTGGCTTCACTAATGTATTACACAACTGTAAGATGGCCTCCCAACTTCTATACTCATTGTGGCGAGCGAGGTAGGAAATTGGATTGTTTAGTTTAGAAACAAGGAATTGCAGACGTTGATTAATACACAAAAGGGCACAAAGTGCTTGAATAATTCAGCAGGTCAGGCAGCACCTCTGGAGAACATGGATAGGTGATGTTTCAGGTCGAGACCAGTTATTCCAGCACTTTGTGTCTGAATGGGATTGTTTGTGTTCTGCAATAGGCATAGACTCAATAGACTGGTTTGACTCCAGGTCAATAAGAAAGCATAACCCGATCTCACCTAAAATGTCCAGGAAAGTAATGATTAGAGAAAAGACTGGGGTGTTGCTTCCTTAGGGAAGTGGGAGTCAAAGTATGGAAGGTTTGGGGGGAGGGGTGGGGGGGGGGAGAGAAGAGGGAACGTCAAACACATCAATAAATCCTGTGATTATACCTCAGGTACCAATTCAATGACAACGGTAGGAATAATTACATTTTAGATCAATCGACTGACAGTGTAAACTATTAATAACCATAGAGGAAATTGGGGAGGAACAATATGAGGAGGAAGTAAATATTGAAGATTCTTTAAGCTGTTTAAACAATAACTTGTTCTTGATACATGGATATAGTCATTGTCATTTGAGTCATACAGCGTGGAAACAGGACGTTCGGCCCAACTTGCCCACACTGGGCAACAGTGTGCATTAGTCCCACCAGCCAGCGTTTGGCCCATTTCCCTCTAATCCTGTCCTAACCAAGTACCTGTCTAAATGTTTCTTAAATGTTGCGATAGTACCTGCCTCAACTATATCCTCCGGCAACTGGTTCCATACACCCACCACCCTTTGTGTGAAAAAGCTACCTAGTAACCCATGTCCTCTAGTTCTTGATTCCGCTACTCTGGGCAAGAATCTCTATGCCTCTACCCGATCTATTCCTCTCGTGATTTTGTACACCTCTTTTTTGTACACCTCCTCCTACGCTCCAAGGAATAGAGTCCTAGCCTGCTCAACCTCTATAGCAAATGTTTAGAGGGATATGGGGCAAACGCGGGCAGGTGAGATTAGCGTAGAAGGGGCACCTTGGACGGCACGGGCAAGTTAGACCGTAGGGCCTATTTCCGAGCTGTATGACTCTATGACTAACATCTGATTCAGGGACCTAATCTACAGCTGAATTAAACCCGTGTCACCGGTTAAAATTCCTTTGAAAGTATTTCGCTTCCTGGAGAACCACAAATGCGTTTGGAGTTTGCACCAATGAAGACGAGAGAGGTGGGAACTGTGCGGTTCAAATGTAATATTAATATTGTTCACATTGCAGAGAAACCAGCGCTGAAAAAATCCTCATTGTTGAATTCTAATTTGTTTTAAATATTGTGATTTTTTTTTAAAAGGTTGCAAACACAATTGTTATGTCTGGGCTGTGAAATGCCTGGGCATTGCCTTCATCAAGCAAAATGTTCAATTCTAAGAGCATGCATAAAATGCTAAGAGTCAGCAAACACGGCCGTGCCTCACCTAAATTTAAAGGGAACCGCTGTCCCTTTGTCTAGCGGAGAGAGAACGCACTCGTGGCGGGTCATAGTGTTGACAATGGCACACTGAAGGAGCAACAACTTTCTGACTGATCTACACGGTTGATCAGAGGCGAGGGCTCCGGCCGCTAACCTGCCCTGGTCCCGTGTCTGTAAAACGCGCACACACACACACAAAACAGCCCGTGATCCCCACACCCCTACCCACATCCCTTCTCTCCGCCGTTACAACTCTTTGCTGCACAAGTTTCGACGCCCAAACAAGAGTTATTATTGTGCAGAAGGAAGAATTCTTCTCTGTCCTGATCGCGTGCATATTGCATTATGTAAGGTGCCGAGAACGGCGGGAGAGGATAAAGAGATTTTTTTTTTTTTAATTTTGCCTGCACACACAAGGTTAACACAGAGGAGAATTCAGGAGACGCACTCCTTCCATGCATTTAATGCATGTTGTTTCAATGCATAAAAATATCAAATTGATCAGTGAAACTCACCGTTCTCCGTGACCCGGAGCCCTAAGCTCTCTACAGAGTCTGTGATAGACTTGGTTAGTGCATACGCGTTATCAATGTGATGTTCCGAGGCTGAGACTGCAGAGGATGAGTGGAAATTATCTAATTTCACCTTCTTAACGAGGAAAGATCGAGGCATTTTTTTTAAAAAATTGGAAATTATAAAAAACAAAACAAAAAATAAAATCCAAAATGATGTTCGAAAAACCCTCGTCAGTGTTATTCCTTGTTCTGGATTCAGCACTAGGACAGCTCCTCTGTGATGTTACTGAGGCAGTATGCAGGGGAGGAGGGAGGGAGGGAGGGAGGAGGAGGGGTTGTCAAGAGAAGCTGAGATCAGCAACCAAACAGCATTTATATGGAGTGCAGCCTTCGAAATCAGGTGGTCCACGGAAATGGAATTACTTAACTTTAATCCATCAAATGTCTCCAGAGACGCACATCAAATTACAACCGAGCGGTCTGCGCGTTACACACACATACACACACACACACATACATACATACAATCAGACAAGTGCACCTTAAGGGAAAAAATAGCCCTTGTGCAACACCGCTTGGAGGTTGAAAGGAGAATCCAAAAATTGCAACAAAAACAAATGTGCTCTTAAAAAAATATATTTCCGCCTGAGTTGTGAATTAAAAGCTTTCCCAGTCCATTCCTCGTGCGTAATGTGCCACACGTTGTGTGTGCCTTGTTGCTAACACATCTTCAACGCGAGTATCTTTTCTTTGCACTTTTTGCTTTAAAAAAAAGTCTTCGGCGAATACATTTGCACTTTGGGTAGTCAACACAAAACAACGTCGTTTCGAAGAATTGCCGATTAAAATAGCCTCGCATTAATTTTTGAGAGCTGTAAACATAATTAATAATCGCAATTAATTATTAACGTGTTGTCTGATATGGTAACAACGTTTCCCCCTAGGATTTTAAACTGTCCTAGAGGATTATGTACCGAAAGATAGAGGGTGCATGAAATAAAGCAAAAATCGTTACACCAGGGTGCAAAATATTTAGTAAAACCCTGCAAGATTTAAAGCTTCCTGCTCAGATGGCTGTGAGGTGAGAACAGATTTGTCGGCATCTTTAGGGATAGAAGTCCAGACCTGGCCCTTAGTCTGTGCTAAATTAGCAGATCTCAGCTCCAAACAGCTGGGGCTCTTGCAACTGGTCTCGTCGCCCTCAGTTCAAAGGACGAAAATTAGCTTTGAGATTCCACCCCCACCCCCACCCCCACCCCCTTCTACATATTGACCCCTGTTGGAAGTCTGGGTCAATGGATGTTTGATGGGGAGAGGTTTGTGGGTCAGCTATGACGTCCTTTGCTATCACACAGCCTGCCAGCGTTGTTCCCACCGAAGCCCCCAACATCAATGAATAATGGGCCTCGTGGGTCAGGCATCGGAAGGTGCCACTTTATCGCCGGCCCTGCGCTTCAGTGAAAAGAATGAACAGTTGCACAAGAGGACAAAAAAAAAGTAAGAAAAGAAAAAAGAAATCTAACCCTCCCAGATCTAATGAGGTCATGCGGGATTCGCTGGTTGAAAAGATCAGTGGTCTTGCTGTCAATTTAATGACACACCAAACAATTAGTCTCAAATCTGTATCAATAGACCACCTGTTTACAAAGGCCACCCCGGCCAGTCCCAGAGGATGTTGCTCTGAAAACCTTACTCCAGCCAGCCAGGGTTATTGGAGACATTTTAGCCTGTTGTTCACCCAACTGAATTCAGGATTTTGCTCCCTCATACTCGACACTACACAGTGTAAAAAGAGCAACATAGTTTGTATGAAAACGCATTTCATTTTGGGTATCTTGCACTAAATGTTATTCCCTTTATCCTGTATCTGCACCATGATACGCCTTAATCGTAATCATGTCTAGTCTTTCCGCACACAAGAACGGTTTTTCCTGTACTTTGATACACATGGCAATAAACTAAGCATTGTGTCACATCTACTTTTTCAGGTGTAAAAGGTTTTATGCACTAATACTTGGCATGTGGAAGGCAGTAGTAAAACCAGCAGTTATAATCCATTGCTGGTAGCACTCAGAACTTGCAAGGTCAAAGCAGAGGGCAATTTTGGGAGTCATTTACAGATGAAGTAAGGATGTCAGACTTAGGTTTAGGTGTGGATTTAGGTTTATTATTATCATGTCCAGTGGAAAGCTTTGTTTTGCATACAACCCAATCAAATCAGATAACACTGTACATAAATACAATCAAGTCAAACTCAAGTTCAATAGGAAGAGCAAAGGAGAAGATACCGAGCGTAGAATATAGTTTAGAGCATGGTAGCACATCAGTTGCAGAGACAAGAGTCCGCAATGGGGTAGAGGTGAATTGGATAGTGTCCTAGTTTATGGAAACGCCATTCAGAAATTTGATAACACAGTGGGTGGTACAGTTTCACAGTGCTAGACTTGCTGTCTTACAGCACCATAGGCCCGGGTTCGATCCAGACCACGGGTGCTGTGTGTATGGAGTTTGTACGTTCTCCCCGTGACCGCGTGGGTTTTCTCCGGGTGCTTCGGTTTCCTCCCACATTCCAAAGACCTGCAGGTTTGTGGGCTAATTGACTTCTGTAAATTGTCCCGAGAGTGTAGGATAGAACTAGTGTGAATGGGTGATGGCTAACCGGCACAGACCTGGTGGGCCGAGGAGCTGTACGTCTAAAGTCTGAAGTCAACAGAGGCGAAGAAGCTGCTCCTGAGACTGGTGATGCGTGATTTCAAACATCTTGTCCTGAAGAAAATTAGTGAACCAGATGGGTTTGAGTAAAGTCTAGTGGTATCATAGCCACCAATACTGATGCAGGCTCTTTATTCCAGATTTATTTAATTACTTGAATTTAAATTCCCCAGCTGTTATGTTAGAGATTGTATTCATGTCTCAAGACCAAAGGTCTGGGCCACTGATTACTCATCCAGTAACTTAACCACCATAGTACTGTAACCCAATTTAGTGTAAGGCCAAACAGTGTCCAATCTGTGCAACCAGGAGACCCTTTGTTTCTACATCTAAACCAGACACTTAATACGCTCAATAAATTGGTAAATTAAGAACATAACACCTGTTAAAAGAACCATTTCTGAAATCAGAGCATATTAAGCAGCTCGGCATTCTTTTAACAGCTGCTAACCAAAGGTGCTAACATAGATTACATCTCCTCAAGAACACCGTTAAAACATTAAAAGACATTCCCCTGATTGCACCACTATCTGCTATTGTGTGACCCATCACATAGCTATTACAGGGATGTAAGTACAAATATTCAGCTATGGTATTATATCCAGAATGCAACCCCCCTATTTTTTTTCTGCTTTCTTCATACGCTCAATTTCAAGCCCCAAGACCTACCTCTCTTCCCTCCCCCCCACCCCCCCCCCACCCCCAACTCCTCTATCCCCGACCCACCCATTTTGTCAAAATGTTAAAGAAGGAACTGCAGATGCTGGAAAATCGAGGGTACACAAAAGGCTGGAGAAACTCAGCGGGTGCAGCAGCATCTAAGGAGCGAAGGAGATAGGCGACATTTCGGGTCGAGACCCTTCTTCAGACTGGTTAGGGATCAGGGAAACGAGAGATATACATTGTAAAAATGTTACATTTTTCACACACAGAGTGGTGAATCTCTGGAATTCTCTGCCACAGAAGGTAGTTGAGGCCAGTTCATTGGCTATATTTAAGTGGGAGTTAGATTTGGCCCTTGTGGCTAAGGGGACCAGGGGGTATGGAGAGAAGGCAGGTACGGGATACTGATTTGGATGATCAGCCATGATCATATTGAATGGCCTACTCCTGTACCTATTTTCTATTTTTCTATGTTACCCCTCAGGTTCCTATTAAATATTTACCCCCTCACCTTAAACCTATGTCCTCTGGTTCTTGATTCCCCTATTCTGGGTAAGAGACTGTGCATCTATCTGATCTATTCCAACCCCACCATCCTTATTCATCTTGATTTACTGATAAAATCACAAATCCTTCCCTGCATTTTAGATTAATGCATTACATCACCTTTACGCTTCTCCAGTAGTGACACAACTGATAGAGTTGCTACCTCATAGTGCCAGAGATCCAGGTTCGATCATCACCACAGGTGCTGTCTGTGCAGAGTTTGCATGTTCTCCCTGTGATTGTGTGTGGTTCCTCCAGGCACTTTGGTTTTGTCCCACATACCAAAGTCATGTGGTTAATTGGCTTCTGTAAACTGCCCCTCGTGTGTAGGGAGCAGATGAGAAACTGGGATAATATAGAACTATTGGGAACGGATGACCAATGGACGCTTGTGGACTCGGTGGGCTGAAGAGCTAGTTTCCACTCTGTATCTCCAAACTAAACTAAAGTATATCTGATCCATTTGGATAACAGGCGAAACACACTTTTCACCATACCTTGACACACGACAATAATAAGCCTAAGCGTAAACTTAAACCTGCAAGTCCCCTCCTGTTTCACCAAGGGTTTATGATCGATTGATTGAAAGATACAGCATGGATGCAGGACATTCAGCCCACCAAGTCTATGCCAATCATTGATCACCCTTTCACACTAATTCTATGTTATGCCACTATTGTATCCACACTAGGGGCAATTTACAGACGGCAATTAACCTACAAGCCCCGCACGTCTTTGGGATTTAGGTGGAAACTGGAGCACCCAGAGGAAACCCACGTGGTCACAGAGAGAATGTCAAAAGTACACTCAGGCAGCACCCGAGGTTAAGATCGAACCTGGTGATGTAAGGCAGCAGAGCAGCCCTACCTGCTGCGCCACTGTGCATCCTCAAACCTTGTTTATGCTATGGTAACCTGATAGTGTTCATTTAATGTAGCCAGCAGGAATCGGAAAGGAGAGGTGGGTGGGACAATGTGGTAGTGTGGGTGAGTACAAAAGTGGATAAATAGAAGTCAATGTATAGCCTATGAGGGACTTTAGAGGTGGAATGGACGTGACTAATGGCTGGGCAATCTCTTTCTAGTGATATTGATGGAAGAATGGTGGGCCAGCAGAGATTATACATCTCTGGATCATACAAACTCCACACAGACAGCACCCAAGGTCAGGATTGCACCCGAGGCAGCGGCTCTACCAGCTGCACCAATGAGCCGCCTGAATGTCTCATGGAAATCTCAACCTCACAGGGAGAACGTACAAACTTCGTACAGACAGCACCCGTAGTCAAGGTCAAACCCGAGTCTCTGGCGCTGTGAGACAGCAAGTCTACACGCCACCGTGCTGCACCCAGCTAGATTTTCTTAACTAGAGCACTTGTTATTCAAACTTGATAATATTAGCCAAAAGTGTAAACTATTATTTAGTTTAGTTTAGTTTATTATTGTCTCATGTACCGAGGTACAGTGAAAAGCTTTTTTTCCTCTATGCCTTGTTTGTACATTTAAGAAAACGTGTTACTAATCCCTAGAATTGTCCCTGACGAACAGACACCTCTACAGATGTTAGACTCCTTCTGGTCCCATATGCACATCGGCTAGTTTAATTGCATCTTCTGCCCATGGTCCCATTCACCCAATGTTTCTGAATCAGCCTGTAACCTATTGATTTTGTCTCTATTACAATTTCTTGCAAACATCAGCAACTTATCCACTCCATTGACAAATATAAAGCAACCACTGTGAAACTGAATGCACTGGTGTACACAACTGGAGTGGGCTGAAAATCTATTTCTTTTTAAGAAGAAATTAAACAAACCATTGGTGATGGCACATTGTCCGTCCTTTAAATACTATATCGTTACACTTTAGACTTTCTAGATACAGTGCGGAAACGGGCTCTTCGACCCACCGAGTCTGCACCGACCAGCGATCACCTCCTACACTAGCACTATCCTACACACTTGGGACAATTTACAATTTTTTTACAGAAGCCAATTAACCTACAAACTTGCACGCCTTTGGAGCATGGGAGGAAACCGGAGCACCCGGAAAAAAACATGCAGTCACAGGGAGAACGTACAATCTCTGTACAGTTAGCCCCCATTGTCAGGCTCGTACCTGGATCTCTGTAAGGTTATTGTAAGGCAACAACTCGACCGCTGCGCCACTGTGCCACCCCTGCAGGCAGTGAGGATCCTGCCATCTTCTGAAACAATGTTGGTTTTAAAAATAGGTCCATTGAACACATTTAGGCAGAAAGCACAATGTTTTCAGTCAGTTCTTTTGTTCAAGGTTTCAAGGTGTGAAGGTCTTTTATTGTCACGTGTATCAATGATATTCAAATTACCATAAAGCCATACTAAAAAAAAGCAACAAGACACACAACAACTACATAAAAGTTAATATAAACATCCACCACAGTGGTTCCCCACATTCCTCACTGTGATGGAAGGCAATAAAGTCCAGTCTTCTTCCCTCTCTATTGGCAAGCTGTTTCAGTTTGAACAATGTTTGGGCTGTCGACCCTATCACTTCCAGAGGATCCTACATTTCTCAAGTTATGGCTTTTAGTTTAGTTCAAAAATACAGCACAGAAACAGGCCCTTCAGCCCACTGAGTCCACGCCATCTAGCGATCCCCATTACACTAGCACACACTACAGACAATTTACAATTTTTACCGAAAGCAAATAACTTACAAACTTGAACGTCTTTGGAGTGTGGGAGGAAACCGGAGCACCCAGAGAAAACCCATGTGGTAACAGGGATAATGTACAACTCCGTGCCAACAACACCCATAGTAAGGATCGAACCCCTGTCTCTGGTGCTGTAAGACAGCAACTCTACCGCTGTGCCTCCATGTTCTGGCTTCTTGATCGTCTTGGCTTTCCATACAATATCAAATCTGCCTTGAATTGCCGAGGTTTCAAGTCCCTACAGCAGGCATCTCCAGTCACTGGAGAAGTAGCACCTATACTCCCTCCACAACATCTTCCAGATCCTTTGGCAAAATAAGGCCAAAGTCATAGCATCCTCTACCAGGCCAACATTCCCAGCTTTGGTTCCAATTACACTGAACCAGTTCCACACCCTCAAGCTGGAAAGGGTGCAGAGAAGATTTACAAGGAAGTCAACTTCAATCCGTCCTCAGAAGTGGAAGATTTAGTGTCTGGTGTGCGCTCCCCAAATCTCTGCATCTAGCTCACTCTCTATCATTAAAGATATAATATATCACACTGCCTAGAATGTGATGGAGGCAGCTACTTCCACAGCATTTCAGAAGCATCTGGTTAAGGGGTGGAATTATCAAGGCGTACCAAGTAATGGACTAAGTATGGGTAAATTTGAGTATGGAAGTTGGGAGGTCATGTTGTAGTTATTTAAGATGTTGATGAGGCCACATTTAGATTATTGCGTTCAGTTTTTGGCAGCATGTTAAATGGAAGGTGTTGTCAAACTGCAAAGGGTGCAGAGATTTACGAGAATGTTGCCAGGGCTCGAGGGCCAGAGCTATAGGGAGAGGTTGAGCAGGCTAAGAGTCTATTCCTAGGAGCGCAGGAAGTTGAGGGGTGGTCTTATAGAGGTGGACAAAATCATGAGAGGAATAGATCGGATAGACGCAGGGTGTCTCTTGGCCAAAGTTGGGGAATCAAGAACCAGAGGAAATAGGTTTAAGGTGAAGGGGGGAAAGATTTAATAGGAACCTGAGGTGCAACTTTTTCCACACAAAGGGTGGTGGATGTATGGAACAAGCTGCTGGAGGAGGTAGTTGAAGCAGGTACTACTGCAATGTTTAAGAAACATTTGGACAAGTACATGGATAGGACAGGTTTGGAAGGATATGGGCCAAACGCTGGCAGGTGGGACTAGTGTAGATGGGACATGTTGGCCGGTGTGGGCACATTGGGCCGAAGAACCTGTTTCCATGCTCTATGACTTTATGACTCTATGTAGGTCAGGTAAAGTTGCTGTGAATAGCCTTGGGTTGAATCCAAGGAAGTATTTCTTTTCACAGTGTAATCACTCCCTGGAACAAGCTGCCAAGATGTGACATGAGCTCAGAGATGTAAACATCCTCTAGAAAGGAACTTGACAAGTTCACAAGAGAGACAGAATATGATCAGTGATGGAGGATGGCTGCTTTAGACTGTGATGTATCAAGGGCCTCTTTGATAGTTTTAGGAAGTCAAAGAGCACTCTACTACAGTTGCATTCAATTTGCTGGCATATTTTTGGTTTCTTTTCTTCCCCTGAATTGCTTTCATCCAGGGCAAGGCGGTCATGGGGAGTAGGTACAAACTCGGTACAGATAGCACCTGTAGTCAGGATCGAACCCGGGTCTCCGGCGCAGTGAAACAGCAACTCTACCACTGCGCCACCCTAATGGCTTCAGAATATACTGTCTATAAAATGCACTGCATTATTGGCCTAGGCTACTCCAACAAACCCAACGGAGTTTGTACGATCTCCACTAGCACCACATCTGGCAGCCTACAACCCAGTGGTATTCCCTCTCTCTCCATCTCTCCCCCACCCAAGTCGCACCAGCTTCTCATTCTCACCTAGCAAACAGTTAACAATGACCTTTCCTTTATCATCATTGCTCTTTTGCATATCATTCATTCGTTCGTTCTCTATCTCTCTACTTCACCATCTCTATCTCTTGTTTCCCTCTCCCCTGACTCTAGTCTTAAGAAGGGTCTCCATCCGAAACGTCACCCATTCCTTTGCTCCAGAGATGCTGTCTGTCCCGCTGAGTTACTCCAGCATTTTGTGTCTATCCCAGGTGTGTAGGTAAATTGTCCCTAGTGCGTAGGATAGTGTTAGTGTAGTGACTGGTGGTCGGCGAGGTCTTGAAGGGCCGCAGGGCCTGTTTCCACGCTCTATCTCAAAAGTCCAAAGTAACGTCAAAAGAAATTCTTTGATTGGTGTGGAAAAGGAATCATGACAGTGAAGATAACTGTTGAAAGATACCAGAAACAATGTGAACTTAACTTTCCAAACAAGTCAGCTCTTTGAGGCAGTGGCTCAGTGATCCAATGGGCCCGTTTCCTCACTGGATCTCTAAAGTCTAATCCACAACAAACTACCACCTGTAACTACAAGAGTGCGACTGTACCAGCTATATCACCCTCCTGACACTATGCTAGCTTAAAAATATTTCACTGTTCCTTTATCATTGCTGCGTTAGTTTAGTTTAGTTTAGGTTGATGTCAAGTGTACTGATGTATAGTGAAAGAAATTTTGTTGCCTGCTAACCAGTTAGCGTAAAGTCTATACATGATTACAATTGAGCCATCCACAGTGTACAGATACAGGATAAAGTGAATAACGTTTAGCGCAAGAAAAATTCCAGTAAAGTCCCATTAAAGATAGTCCGAGGGCCTCCAATATAAATCTAATGTAAATCCTGAAAACCATTACTCGACAACAATGACCTATAGGAAGAGATTGGGCAGGCTAGGACTTTATTTCTTGGAGCACAAGGGTCCGAGGGGTGATCTCATGGTGGTGTATAAAATCACGAGGGCAATAGATATTGTGAAAGCACAGTTTTTTGGCCAGAAAGGGGGAATAGAGATCCAGAAGACATAGGTTTAAGGTGAAGAGATTTAATAGGAACCCGAGGTTCCAATTTGATTGAACTGCAGGCAAAACAAAGTCTACAGTTAAACTCTTTTCTATTGCTATGTTTTCCTGTTTTTAAATTCAGATTTTCAGCATCTGCAGGTTTTTGACTGTCAAGTAATTACTGCATTTCTTCACACGTGGAATTTGAAGATGCAATGATGTGCAGGCGTGAATTTCCGAGGTGTCACTGGGCTAACCCAGTCTGCAACATTTTGATTTGTGAATCTTGCATAATGCATGGTTCATGTAAACGAGCAAGTTTGTGGTGACAGATGACGCGGGGATGTGTGATCAAGGGTGTGTTTCCCCCCGCCCCCCGAGCCAAATGTTGAGACGAACCAACACCAAGACAGCTCCCAATCCTTCCCATCACCTCCTACCCCAACCCCCCCCCCCTCATCTCTCCCCTCAACCTTGCTCCTCCCATCCCCTCAGAAGCCCCTGGCACATCTGAAAACAGAGCAGAGAAGCAGTCCATCATGAAAGCCTTATTTGATGCAGCATCCTCGCAGTTCTTGTTTGCCTCCATCCATGTTCACATCCAAATGCAAATTAAAAGCAGTTCTGTGTGGTGTAGGGTTGGACGCTGCGGTGGTATTGAGAAGCATCCAATCTAATGCACAAAGAGTATGATTTGAAGGGACATATTTTGCTATTCAGAAGTAAAGCAGTAACATGGAGTCAGACACATGCATCACTTGAAAAATAATTCTTAACCTTGACAGTGGAATGTAATTTATCCTCTTATTAATATATTAGACTAAGTGGGACCTGTTGGGTCCCAGCTTCACACGGGAGGGCTGGTCCCCCAATGCAATATTCCACCTCTCCACCAATTCCAATATTACTGGCCAGTGGGGGGTGGGGTTTTCTGGAGCGCTAGCAGGGTGTTGTGGGCCGAAGGGACTGGTTTCCGAGAGGGCTAGTATGGACATTGTGGGCCGAATGGATTCTTGGGCTGGAAGCTCAGTCACTGAGACAACTCACACACATACTCCCACACACTCACACACACTGACTCACACATTCTTGAATACTCACACGGCTGAGCGCGGCCTCTCCACTTTGGGGCTTCCGCAGTCAGAGGTACTTCCGTAATCGGCGCGATCTCTGTACTTGCCGGAAATTACGCAATCAGCGTAACCTGTCCACTAAGCGGAAGTCATGAAATGAGCGGGACTTTTGAACCAAACACTGTCGGACCTAATAAAGCATTTATTCCTTCCAAACACAGTCAGACCTAATAAAACATTGCAGTTTCAAGCACAAGCAGGGCAGCAGGCCAACCAACTCATGGCATTGTTATTAAGGGCTAACAAATCATTTATTGCAAGTACATTGCAGACTCACAGTTCAGTTGATTCACAGCGTAGAATGAGAGTCATGGCCTCTCCTTCGCGATGTTGCAGAGTGACTGAGTCACGTCCAGGCATCTGGGGTTTTATAGTCCTGCGCCCCCCCCCCCGCCTGGAAGTGGCGGTACCTTCATCGCGGTGATTGACAGGTTTTTTTAAACACTCATAACTTTTTTTATTTTTCATCAATGAGAAAAATCCTCGGGGCCTGCTCAGCGGAGGACTGTGAGTAAGATGGCCAATAATCACAGTGATATATGGTAGCGCTTTTTCTAAAATCAATATGCAGCACAGACAGGAAGTGGTCAAGATGAGACTTTTAATGGTATAGATTGGTCTGCAAGAACCAACCATAAATGGAAACTTGTCAGTATGTTGCCAACAGTTACAATAAATGCAGTCGTCGGTTTTATAATAGATAGTCGGGAGCAAAATAAGAAATATTTATTTCACGTATGGGACATGGTATATCTATCAGAAGGTCAGGTGGCACAGTTGAGATTGACATAGTGGCTCTCCCAACCTAACCTTTCGGTGCAAAGCTCGATAGACAATGATAAAGGACAGGAATCCTATTTAATCGCGATGGTTTTACAGACATTTCAAGCAGAGTCATCACACAGGCCCATGATATAACTTGAGCCTTTCCGGTCTCTGTAATTAAAATGGCAGTATTTACGAATAAGGGGAAGCCATTTAGAACGGAGATGAGGAAACACTTTTTCACACAGAGAGTTGTGAGTCTGTGGAATTCACTGAGGGCAGTGGAGGATGGTTCTCTGGATACTTTCAAGAGAGAGCTAGAGAGGGCTCTTAAAGATAGCGGAGTCAGGGGATATGGGAAGAAGGCAGGAACAGGGTACTGATTGTGGATGATCGGCCATGATCACATTGAATGGTGATGCTGGCTCAAAGGGCCGAATGGCCTACTCCTGCACCTATTGTCTATGGTCTATAGTATAACTAGTGCATTCACTTACTGAATTATTGAGCGAGCAATGGAAAATAATTCAAAACAAATGGCGGTGCAGCGGTAGAGTTGCTGCCTCACAGCGCCAGAGACCCGGGTTCCATCCTGATGATGGGTGCTGTCTGTAGAGTTTGTATGTTCTGCCTGTGACCAGGTGGGTTTTCTGTGGTTTCCTACCACATCCCAAAGACACACAGGTTTGTAGGTTAATTGGCTTACATGGCATGGAGTATTGCATGCAGCTCTGGCCCATTACCAGAATGCCCTGGATTCAGGGGTATTAGCTAGAGGATGAGATTGGACAAACTTGGATTGTTTTTTTTCTGGAATGCTACAAGTGGAGGGAAGATCTGATCGAAGCGTATAAAATTACGAGAGGCGTAGACAGGGTAGACAGAACATTTTTCACCAGAGAGGAAATTCCAAAGAGTAGAGGGCAAAGCTTTAAGTTGAGCTGTGGACAAGAGCAGGGGGGGGGCTGACATCACCAGAAAAGCAAGACCTGCATTTGTAAAGCTTTTCATTTCAATGTATCTCCTCAGCACACGCGGCAATAAGAAACCACATCCAATACCAATATGCAATCTTCATCCATGATTCCATTCTATTACACTCCTTCACAATCTTACAATTTTCTTTTTCAGGTCATTTTCATGAAATTTTTCAAGGGAAGATTCCTAGTTTGTCTGATCGTCCCAGGTGATTATATCGTCCCTTTATTGATGTTTTACTTTACCAGGACCTCTGGTCCAGGTTGCCCCTCTCTACAGAGCTGCCAAGTGACCAGCGTGGATATGCAGCAAGGGAGAATCTTTCAGAAGGGAGAATCTGTAATTACAATTATCGATAGCTCCACATCCAAATGCACTGTTGCTCTCTTCATTGCAGTTAACAGATTATGCATTACTTATGCCCTATTTGGCTCAGGACTGCTTGTCGACCGTCCCTGTTCTATCCTCTGGCAACAGCTGAGTAACTACGGTAATTAAGTGTGAAGTAAGGGGAACCTAATGTGTTCTTTTCAGGACCAGGGGGGCGAGATAATTTATGCTAATAACTCACAATCACACTTGCACTGCAAGGCTAATAATGATTGTGGGTTCAGCCTTTTCTAAAAAAAAATGAAGAAGAGATTGCTCTTTTTGAAATCCCAGTGCCCTTTTATCTTGTTCCCTAAGCATGCTCTTTCATCTGACCAGCTGTATGGAAATGAATAAACCTTGCTTTTTTTTCCCCTTTCTCATTCTCCACACCCTTCCTCACAACCCCAACCCCCACCTCTCTCTCTCTCTCTCTATCCTTCCCTCTCTCTTTCTCTCACTCATTCCCTCTTTCTCTCTCTCTCTCTCTCCCCACACTCTCACACACATGCTCTCTCTCTTTCTCCCTCTCCCTCTTTTGCACACTCTCTCTCTCTCTCTCTCTCTCCCTCCCCACTCTTTTCCTTTCTCTCCCTCACTCACACGCTCTCTCTCTCTCGCTCTTTCTCTCCCCTTCCCCCTGCCCCATCACCCTAACCCGCCCTCCATCAGGAGTCTCACATCTCCTTCCTCTGTGCTGGATTAACTCAGCGGGTCAGGCAGCTTGTTCTCCAGAGGACATGAAGAGGCGACGTTTCAGGTCGGGTCCCGTCTTGAATCTGATTGTAGTAGGGGAGAGAAACCCACCTTCCTCTAGCATCTTACTGAGGGGAGGGTAACACACAAGGGCTCTTGATTAACCTGGTGAAGGACAGGGATGCTTTTTCTAAAGATAAGTGTCGTGCCTATTAAAATGCCGGTCGCAATCCGTAGCATGGGCTTTTCACGTCTGCCTGACTTGGCTATCCTGAGTAAAGGCCAGAATTATTATTGATTTACAGTCCCTGTTATGGAACCCAAAATTGCAGGGCGGCACAGAGACGCAGCTGGTAGAGCCACTGCCTCACAGCGCCAGAGACCTGGGTCCATTCCTGACTATGAGTGCTATCTGTACAGAGTTTGCACGTTCTCCTTGTGAGTTTTTGCCGGGTGCTCTGGTTTCCTCCCATAGCCCAAAGGCGCGCGGGATGTAGGTTAATTGGCTTCTGTAAAATTGCTCCTAGTGTGTGGGGAGTGGATGAGAAAGTGAGATAAGATACAACTAGTGTGAGCAGGTGATCGCTGGTCGGCATGAGCTCGGTGGGCCGAAGGGCCTGTTTCCAAGCAAATTTAAAACCAAGTAAATAACTAATGCATGATTCATGTCACCAACACCAGTAGCACAGTTGGTAGACGAGTATCACTGTACAGAAGCAAGTAGACACTTAGAAACATGTGGGGTAAGGGAGCGAGCAGGGGAGTGGGGCTAGCTGGATTGTTCTTGCAAGGAACTAGTAAGGAACTGATGGGCCAAATGGCTTCCGTCCGAGCAGTAATGCTTCTAATGATCCCAAGGTGGGTTTAATGGATAGATGCAAGAAACTGGAGGTGCTGGAGGGCACAAAGTGCAGGAGTAGCTCAGCGGGTCAGGCAGCATCTTTGGGGAACATGTTGTGCAGAGGCAGCATCATAGGAACATTGGCCCGCGTGCAAGCTGGAGGAACAGCACCTCATATTTTGTTTAGGAGGCTTACAACTCAGCGGTATTTACGCTAAATTCCCTCATGTGTAACTTCTACCAACACTCATTCCATTCTCCAGGCCCCCATCCTCTCAACTTCACCATGGACGTCCAGTCACTCGACACCTCCATCCCCCACCAGGATAGTCTCAAAGCCCTCCGGTTCTTCCTCGACCAGAGGAGCAACCCATACCCATCCACTGACACCCTCCTCCGCCCAGTGGAGTTGGTCCTTACCCTCAATAACTTCTCTTTTGACTCCTCCCATTTCCTCCAAATACAAGGCGTAGCTATGGGCACACGCATGGGGCCCAGCTACGCCTGCCTCTTTGTCGGGTACGTCGAACAACCCTTGTTCTCGGCGTACCAGGTCCCCATCCCTGACCTCTACCTCCGTTACATCGACGACTGCTTTGGTGTCACCTCCTGCACCCACACACAACTGACTGACTTCATCCATTTCACCACCAACTTCCATCCGGCACTCAAATGTACTTGGACCATTTTCGACACTTCCCTACCATTCCTTGACCTCACTATCTCCATTGCAGGGGATACACTCCTGACCGACATCCACTTCAGAGAACGGGGATTCCCCTCCCCCACTATAGATCAGGCTCGCACCAGGGTCTCCTCCATACCCCGCAACACTGCCCTCTCTCCCCATTCCCCCACTCGCAACAAGGGCAGAGTCCCCCTGGTCCTCACCTTTCACCCCACCAGCCGGCACATACAACACATAGTCCTCCACCAGTTTTGCCACCTCCAACGTGACCCCACCACTCGCCACATCTTCCCATCTCCCCCCCCCCCCCCACCCCGTCTGCCTTCAGCCAAGACTGCTCCCTCCGCAACTCCCTTGTCAATTCTTCCCTTCCCTCCCCTCCCGCTCCACCCCTTCCCCGGGCACTTTCCCTTGCAACCGCAAGAGATGCTACACTTGTCCCTTTACCTCCCCCCTCCGTTCCTTTCAGGGACCCAAGCAGTCCTTCCAGGTCCGACAGAGGTTCACCTGCACCTCCTCGAACCTCATCTACTGCATCCACTGCTCTAGATGCCAGCTGATCGGTGAGACCAAGCGAAGGCTTGGCGAACGTTTTGCCAAACACCTCCGCTTGGTCCGCAATAACCAACCCAACCTCCCGGTGGCTCAGCACTTCAACTCCCCCTCCCATTCCGTATCCAACCTCTCTGTCCTGGGCCTCCTCCACGGCCAGAGTGAGCAACACCGCAAATTGGAGGAACAGCACCTCACATTCCGCTTGGGGAGTCTGCATCCTCTTGGCTTGAACATTGAATTTTCTCAATTCTGTTAACCCTTGCTGTCTCCTCCCTCTCCCTCAACCCTCGGGTTCCTCCTCCTTTTTCCTTTCTTCTCCCCGCCCCCCCCCCCCCCAATCAGTCTGAAGAAGGGTTTCCTATCTCCATAGATGCTGCTGCACCCGCTGAGTTTCTCCACCTTTTACCAACACTCCCCTTGCCCCGTTCTTCCCCCACTAGTCGTTAAATCAGTTTCTCAGCTCTCCACATTGAATCCCTCTGGAGTTCACACCTTCCCTGGCCAACCATGGGCCCACCAGAGCATTGAGGTCATTTGTGGCCGGCCCTGATTGTCCTGTTCTCTACTCGCCTCCACCGCGTTCCCCGCTCCTACTTTCAGCCTGAAGAAGGCGCCCGACCCAAAACACCACCTATCCTTTTTCTCCACAGATGCTGCCTGACACACTGAGTTACTTGTTGTCTGGGTACATCAGTCTGAAGAAGGGTTTCGGCCCGAAACGTTGCTTATTTCCTTCGCTCCATAGATGCTGCCTCACCCGCTGAGTTTCTCCAGCATTTTTGTCTACCTGCTTGATGTCCTTCCGGGTTTAAATGATGGGCATCATGATGCGTTGGATCACAACACAAGATACTGGATTGAACGCCTTGTTTGTCTCTTGTTTCCAGTGGGGTGGAAGGGGACGTGAGAGAGCTGGGGGAGAATTATTGAGCCTGACTGTCTGATAGTGTGATGAAGCTGAATGAACATCAGCACAGACACAGTCATTATCTCGGCACCAATTCAGCTTCAAACTGCGTTTGCTAATTTGGTTCCTTTAGCGGCGGGCGGTGGGAGCTAGAGGGAGGGAGGGAGAGAGGGAGGGGGTGGGAGCTCGGATGCGCTGGAGACCGGAGAGTCGAGGAGGGAGCCGCTGGCGACGGCGGACGTGAGGAGTGGGGCCGGTAGGACAGGGGCCGGCGTGTTGCCTCCAGCGCCTGCCAGGTCGGCTGCAGGAGGCAACCCCGGGACACAGAGGCGATCGGGTCGGGGCGAGGAGAGGGACGTCGGGTCGCCGGCCTTCAGCAAGCTGGGCCTTACCTGGGTCAGGGGTGCTCCAGTGCTTCCAGCATGCGGACCGGACTTTGGACATTTCCTTTGTAAACGGCGCCAAAATATGGCGACTGCACACTTGTGAGTTGTGCAAAAGCATTTCACTGTACTATGCATATGTGACAATAAAGAACCATTGGTGGCACAGCGGTAGAGTTGCTGGCTTACAGCACCAGAGACCCTGGTTCGATCCTGACTACGGGAGCCGTTTGCACGTTCTCTCCGTGACCTGGGTAGGTTTTCTCCGAGAGCGCCCCCCACACTCCAAAGACCCTACAGGGTTGTAGGTTAATCTTTGGTAAATTTGTAAATGTCTCCAGTTTGTGTAGGATGTGCGGGGCGGACGCAGACGCGTTGACTAATCGGACTCTCTTAACTAAAAGTAATCATTGAATCATTCATATTGTTCACTCCAGTTCCCTCTGAAGAGCCAGAAATAAAAGCTTCTATATTAATTCATAGAGTTCAACATTTATTACCAAGCTTAACAGCCCTTGAGCTAAGCCAGCCCAGAGGTCGGTTAAAATTCAATCTCATGAGAAAGGTTGTGTAGCCAAATACAACAGATCAATAGTGGCTACAAAATGCTGGAGTAATTCAGCGGGTCAGACAGTGTCACCGGAGAAAAGGAATAGGTGACGTTTCGGGTCAAGATCCTTCTTCAGACCTGGTCTGAACAAGAGCCTCAACCCAAAACATCACCTATTCCTTTTCTTCAGAGTTGCTGCCTGACTCACTGAGTTACTCCAACACTTTGTGTCTTATCATTGGTGTAAGCCACCATCTGCAATTTCTTCGTACACACTAGATCAATCGTTGCTTTATTGACACATCTATCAATATACAGTGAAATGCTTTGTTTTGCATTCAGTCCAGTAAACCATACATAAGTACAATTATACATTGCATTAAAGCAACGTTTAAGAAACATTTAGACACATACATGGATAGGGCAGGTTTGGAGGGATGTGGCCCAAACCCAGGCAGGTGGGACCAGTGTAGTTGGGGCATGGGAATGTTGTGGGTGCAAGACCTGTTTCCATGCTGTATGACTCTACGATTCTAAGTAAAATAGTACATCGATTGTAGTGTTGAAAAAAACAGTAGATTTTTTTTGAGGCAATACATACAAAGAGTTGCTGCATTTCTGGTGCCATTTTGTACATTTCAAGTTCTTAAAAATATAGGGCCTTCTCTTGGTCTAGGCAGCAGCACTGGGTTATAGGTTCATAAGTTTATAAGTTCTAGGAGCAGAATTTTTTTTTAATATCTATTTATTAGAGGTACCGTACTTTACATCAGTGTACATCCCTTATATTGCATTACAGTCATTGTACCCCTTACTTTTTTTTAAGGCTTTAGAAAAGAGAGAAAAGAGAGAGAGATAACAGAAAAGAAAGTAGAAAAGTGAAAAAGAGATGTGAAAGTGCAAAAATGTGACCTAGAGAAAGGAAACCGTTGAAGAGTTAGAGATCGGATATTAAGGTTCTACTTCAGTTGTACAGGGTCTTGGTGAGACCACACCTGGAGTATTACGTACAGTGCTGGTCTCCAAATCTGAGGAAGGACATTATTGCCATAGAGGGAGTGCAGCGGAGGTTCACCAGACTGATTCCTGGGATGTCAGGACTGTCTTATGAAGAAAGACTGGATAGACTTGGTTTATACTCTCTAGAATTTAGGAGTTTGAGAGGGGATCTTATAGAAACTTACAAAATTCTTAAGGGGTTGGGCAGGCGAGATGCAGGAAGGTTGTTCCCGATGTTGGGGAAGTCCAGGACAAGGGGTCACAGCTTAAGGATAAGGGGGAAATCCTTTAAGACCGAGATGAGAAAGACTTTTTTCACACAGAGGGTGGTGAGTCTCCGGAATTCTCTGCCACAGAGGGTAGTTGAGGCCAGTTCATTGGCTATATTTAAGAGGGAGTTAGATGTGGCCCTTGTGGCTAAGGGGATCAGAGGGTATGGAGAGAAGGCAGGTACGGGACACTGAGTTGGATGGTCAGCCATGATCATATTGAATGGCGGTGCAGGCTCGAAGGGCGGACTGGCCTACTCCTGCACCTAATTTCTATGTTTCTAAGAGATAGACCCTGGAGAGAAAAACCCTGGAGACCCTCCGATATGCCGAAGATAATCAGTTTTATTTTGAATATTTTTGTGAAAATATCAAAAATATCAGTCCCAAATTTTTGAATTTTTGTACAAAAGAGTGCGCTATATTAGCTTCTTGACGTAGACATATAGGTGAGACGTTGGGAAAAAGTTTACTTATTTTAGTTTTTGAATAGTATAATCTGTGTAAGATCTAGGAGCAGAAATAAGCCATTCGTCCCATCAGGTTTACTCTGCCGTTCAATCATGGATTATCTATTTTCCCATCTCAACCACATTCTTCTGCCTTCTTCCCAAAACCCCTGACACACGTACTACTCAAGAATCTGTCAATCCTTACCTTAAAAATATCCCTTAACTTGGCCTCCACAGCAATGAATTCCACAGATTCACCACCCTCTGACTAAAGAAATTCCTTCTCATCTCCTTTCTAAAGGCACATCCTTTTATTCTGAGGCTGTGACCTCTCGTCCAAGACTTTCCCACTTGTGGTAACATCTTCCACGTCCACTCTATCCAAGCCTTTCATTATTCGGTAAGTTTCAATGCGGTCTGCCCTCATCTTTCTAAAGTTGGTGATGTAGAGGTTGGCCATGTCTGGCGATGCGGAGAGTGGTTTCCACCGCCTCTCTGCCACATACGATCTGCACACTAGTCCGACTTCTGTGGGGCCTTCAGCGACATTTAAACCAGTTTTCTTTTAGTTTTACAGCTTGGGAACAAGCCCTCTGTTCCACCGAGTTTACTCTAACCATCAATCACGCGTTCACACTACATTATCCCATTTTCTCATCCACTCCCTACACGCTAGGGGCAATATTACAGAGAACCAATTAATTTACAAACCTGCACATCTTTACTTTCTACAACACCAACCACTTTAGTGTCAATTTCTTTACAAACCTGCACGTCTTTGGAATTTGGGAGGAAACCGGAGCATCCGGAGAAAACCCTCGCGGTCACAGGGAGAACGTGCAAACTCCACACACACAGCACCCAAGATCAGGATCGAACCCGGGTCTCTGGTGCCGTGAGGCAGCTGTGCCATTGTGCGCCCTGCCAACCCCTCCTCGGTGTCCCCCAGGTGCTGTAGGGCCTCCAGCGGCCCAGTCTATCGACACCTCGACCCGCCACCATGACAGTCTTTGGCCAAACAGAAAGAGATTAAATTCCATAAAACGCAATGAGGAACAGATAAGCTTACAACAAAATCCTGTGAGTTTGTAGGCAGCGGGTATAGCTGCCGTCTCACAGCGCCAGAGCCCCGGATTCGATGCTGATGTCGGGTTCTGTCTGTGTGGAATTTGCACGTTCTCCCTGTGACCATGTGGGTTTCACTGCTCCAATTTCCTCCCACATCCCAAAGCCCTACAGGTTTGTAGGGTGATTGCCCCTTGCGTACAGGGAGTGGAGGCAAAAGTGAGATGACATACTGTAGAACTAGTGTGATCGATGTCGGCGTGAACTCAGTGGCCCGAAGCTGTATCTCTAAATTAAACTAAACTAAACTAAACCCAAAAAAATTAAGCACACTAAACTAAACTAAGCTAAACTAAATTAAACTAAATTAAAGCAAACAAATTAGACTAAATGGAACTAAATTAAACTTAACTAAACTAAACCAAACAAGCTAAACCAATCTAAACTAAACTAATTAAACAAAACGAAACTAATTTTTGATGTTAGCTCTTTATTCTAGGTTTTTATTTAATTTAGAGTAACTGAGTTAAAAATCACAAACTGCGCTCGTGGGATTTGAACCCATGTTTAGGAGACATGCCACTGTTCTGCCACACTCAATCATCAGCTGTCCTCCCAAGCTCATTTGTGATTTGAGACCTCATCCCGGCACTGCTCCACAGGTTTTCAGTATCAGGGATCTCCTGCTTCAGTCCCAGTGTCCCCAGTGTGGGATCACTTTTGGGAATTGGAGAGGAGTTTATCGCTTTTTGTGTAACTATCGTCTGATGTAATTGGCTTGCAACGAGTAAAGCAGACACCATGAAGATCAAGGAGGATTAAGGAATGGTCAGACATAGTGGATTTACACTTTAAAAGAACACAGGGGCAATTGACTTGAAAATTGACCTTTTCTTGTTGGTTCATGAGTGGGCCTTTGCTTATTATTACTTTCCCTTGTCCCCATTTACACCTCCTCTGTGTCACAGAGTCATAGTCATAGGGTCATACAGTATAGAAACAGGGCCTTCGGCCCAACTCCTGGGCATGCATATCTCTGAGGATCTCTCCTGGACCCGACACATTGATGCAATCATAAAGAAAGCCCATCAACGCCTCTACTTCCTTTGAGCAGATTCAGTGTATCAAAGGATGCTCTCTGGAACTTCTACAAATGTACAGTGGAGAGCATATTGACTGGTTGCATCACGGCCTGGTTTAGCAACTAAAATGCCCAGGAACAAAGAAGATTGCCAAAAAGTAGTGAAACACTGCCTGGTTCATCACCAGTACTGACCTCCCCAACATCAAAGGGATCTTCTGTAGTCGCTGCCTCATGAGGGCAGCCAGCGTCATCAGAGACCCACACCCAGCTGGCCATGCTTATGCCTGCCACTGGGAAACAGGTATAGCAGCCTGAAAACTGTAATGTCCAGGTTCAGGAGTAGCTTCCAGACATATTCATATAAACACCCATATGTGTGTGTGTGTATATATATATATGATATGTAAACATAGTACTCTATAACCACCATATACATACAACAAAATAGTCATATATATGTATATATACACGCACACATTAAATACATGTATAAGGTATGTAAACAGCACGGTAAACACTATATATGTGTGTGTGTGTATACACATACATATATATATACATACATACATACACACACACACACACACACACGCGCACACACACACACACACACACACACACACACACACACACACACACATATATATATATATACACACACACACATGCGCACACACCATATATATAACTTTTTAGTTGTTTATTATGGTGTTTACAGAGTGCTATGTTTACATATCTGTTGTGGGGTCTCATACATGGGTGTATACTGGTGAGGAAGTCTAATACATTGTGTCACAGTTCATGGTATGTTAACCGCTATAATGAGGACTGTTTGGACAAAGGGAACTTCCAAGAGGGTGAGTGCAATGTGTGTGAGAGATTGAGCTGGATCAGAGAGAGCTGCAGCTAGGGACTACTTGGTTCGACATCACAGCTGTGAGCTCCAGACACTATTCTGCAAATCTGCAAGTCATTAAGACTGCCATGCACTGGGCTGCACCGTGGCAACGTGCAAGATTTGCATTTTTATTGAGAGCATAAGTTTTGCTTTATTACCAAGGGCGGTGCAGTCACAGGCTGGCCCAGTGAGCGTCACCTGTTCAACGACTAGCCTGACCAAATGGTGCATCTGGTGTGGGACAGACAACACGAGGAGGGACTGCTGCTCGGGATAAACTTGGAGCAACATCTCATTATCTCCCCTTCTACAAATCCAATCTCAGTTACCCTCTTCCCAGTGTGGTGGTGATGGAGTGCTGTGGTTTAGTTTAGTCCAGTTTAGCCTAGTTCAGTGATGGTGTGATGCAGAGCAGCAACAGGCCCTTTAGCCCACTGGGTCCGCGCTGACCAACAATCACTCGTACACTGATTCTATCGTACACAATAGGGATATTTTACAGACACAGGCCCTTCGGCCAACTGAGTCTGCGCTGACCAGTGATCCCCGTACACTAGCGCTATCCTACACATTATGGATAATTTACAATTTTTACCAAAGCCAATTAACCTACAAACATGTACATCTTCGGAGTGTGGGAGGAAACCAAAGCACCCGGGGAAAACCCACGCGGGCATGGGGAGCACGTAAAAATTCCATACAGACAGCACCCATAGTCAGGATTGAAGCTGGGTCTCTCACGCTGCAAGGCAGCAACTCTACCGCTGCACCACTGTGTCGCCCCTATGATGTTGGAGGTGCTGAATTTCAGATGGAATTAGTTTAGATTAGTTTATTATTGTCAAGTGTACCGAGGAACAGTGATAAGCTTTCTGTTCCGTGCTATCCAGTCAGTGGAAAGACAATATATGATTACGATTGAGCATCCACAGTGTACAGATACAGGATAAAGGGAATGTTAGTTTTGTTTCAAGACACAGTGTAGCAACAGGCCCATTGGCTCACCCAGTCCATGCCTAACAACAATTCCCATACACTAGCACTATCCTACGCACTAGGAATAGTTCACAGAAGGCAATTAACCTACAAACCTGTACGTCTTTGGAATGTGTGAGGAAACAAAGCTCCTGGAGAAAACCCACACAGGTCACGGGGAGAACCTACAAACTTCATACAGGCAGCACCCATAGTCGTGATTGAACCTGGGTCTCTGGCACTGTGAGGCAGCAAATCCTCACACACTCCAAAGATGAACAGGTTTGTAGGTTAATTGGCCAGTAAAATTGTAAATTGCCCCAAGTGTGTATGATAGTGCTAGTGTATGGGGTGGACCCGTACGCTGGTCGGTGTAGAATCAGTGGGCCAAAGGGCTTGTTTCTAAAGTTTAAAGTCTGAAGTTCCATATACAAAGTCCAATGTCTGCAATGGGGTAGAGGTGAATGGGGCAGTAACCTAGCTTATGCAAGTATCGCAAGAGCTAGATAGGGATCTTAAAGTTAGTGGAGTCAGGGGATATGGGGATAATGCAGGAACGGGATGCTGATTGGGGATGATCAGCCATGATGAACACATTGAATGGTGGTGATGGCTCGAAGGGTCGAATGGCCTACTCCTGCACTATTGTTTATTGTCTAATGACAGAGGGAAAGAAGCTATTCCTTAGTCAGATGGTGTGTGCTTTCAAGCTTCTGTATTTTCTGCTGGATGGGAGCAGGGAGAAGGAGAGGGTAGATGAGGCAGGTACTATAACACCATTTAAAGAACATTTGGACAGGTTACATGGATGGGAAAGGGTTAGAGGGATAAGGGCCAAATGCAGGCAGGTGGGACTGGTGTAGATGGGAAATGTTGGTTGGCGTGGACAAGTTGGACCCAAGTGCCTATTTGCACACTGTATGACTCTATGGCTATGACTGTACGAATGCCAAGAACCCAATACAATGCGGCTTAAGGAGAGGCAGTATCAGGAGCACACTGTAGGATGGCACAGTGGCTCAGCGACAGAGCTGCTGCCTTACAGCGCCGGAGACCCGGGTTCGAGCCTGACCAGAGGTGCTGTCGGTATTGAGTTTGTACGTTCTTCCTATAACCGTATGAGTTTCCCATGGGTGCTCCGGTTTCCTCCCACACTGCAAAGATGTGCTGGTTTGCAGGTTAATTGGCTTCAGTAAAAATTGTAGGTGTGTAGGATAGTGCTAGTGTATGGGGTGACTCGGTCGGCCAAGTGCTAGGTCGGAGCGGACTCGGTGGGCCAAAGGGCCTGTTTCTGCGCTGTATCTCTAAAACAAAAGACTATAACTACACACTTCCCGATTTACATATTAGGCGACTGATGTACCATTAACTGGCCCTGGGATATATGTGACCACACCCATTCCAATGCACTTAATTCTAAATGTCCTCCAAAATGGCGCATCAAGCCAGTCTAGTGTCTAAAGCAGAGCAAGCCTGTGTACAAGCGATTACTGCATTAATTCCTGCAAATATAAAGCCATGTTACTGAAGCCTTTGAAGGGGTTAATGCAAAGGTTTAAGAGCTAGCGATGAACATATAAAACCAAGGACAGAGCACACAATTACAAATGACTTTATTGAAGCCTGTTCTTTATCTTTTAATGTCCGTGAAATTAATGTGCCTCAGACACAGCCCACGTGGTCTTGTCATCAGCACAGCACCTGCGACTCATCTGTTCCGACTAACTGTATGTTTAAAAAGAATGTTTAGGGGAAGGACGCTCGACTTGGTAATGCAAGATTAATTCCAGAAAGTTGAAATAAACGGCTATCGATCAATGCTCCTGCTGTGCGGCGTGACAGATCAACTTAGGCCCAGGCCTGTGGTCACATGTGGAACTCAGACTCTGTGCAGTTATGTTTAATGGTCAGTCCTTTGGCCCAGATGCGCAAGATGCCACCGGTGTGGGTGATAAATTGTGGCCGTCTCTCTTTACTGTCAAGGGAGGAGAGACTCGGTGATGATCTGCCTTCCCCGCTAATTGAGCACCCTCCTTGCGGTGTTTGCGCATCTGCAGTAATATTGAGTCTGGGTTAATACAGCACCTGTATTCCGGGACCTCTGGGCAAGATCAGCAAACAAGCCCATTATGGGAAGAACCAGCATATGCAGTGCAAATGGCCAGGGAAAATTGCACAGGACAATTATTTAAAGTACCCCTGATACCTCTTTTTTTTTTACTTGGAGCTTTTGTGTACTGGGTCAGAATTTTTGTCTCCCGAAATGGTGCAGCCGATTTCTGAAAGGATTCTTGTTCTTCATAAAGGTATTTTGGGCTGCACAGTGGCGCAGAGGTAGAGTTGCTGCCCAACAGGCCAGAGACCCGGGTTTGGTCATTGAAGTGGTGCATAACGCTAAGAACTCTATCCTGCACACTATATCTTCCTGTTTGTTCTATCTTTCCATTCCAGTTGAATTTCCCCGAGTAAGAGCAGGGTGGCACAGTGGCACAGCCGTAAAGTTGCTGCCTTACAGCGTCAGAGAACTGGGTTCGATCCTGACTATGGGTGCTGTATGTCCTGAGTTTTACGTTCTCCCTGTGACCACATGGGTTTTCTCCAGGTGCTCCGGTTTCCTCCCACATTCCAAAGACGTGCAGGTTTGTAGGTTAATTGGCCTCTGTAAATTGATCCTTGTGCAGGATAGAACTAGTATATGGGTGATCGCTGGTCGACTCCTCATTTCCTTTCTAAAGGTACGTTCTTTTATTCTGAGGCTATGGATTCTGGTCCCAGACTCTCCCAATAGTGGAAATATCCTCTCCTTATCCACTCTATCCAGGCCATTCACTATTCGGTAAGTTTCAATAAGGTTCCCTCTCATCTTTCTAAATTCCAGTGAGTACAGGCCTAGTGCTGTCAAATGCTCATCATATGTTAGCTAAATCATTCCTGGGAACAGTCTTGTAAAAATCCTCTGGACCCACTCCGATGCCAGCACATCCAAACTCAGATGTGTGGCCCAAAACTGCTCGCGATACTCCAAATGCAGCATTTTTAAATGCCCTCCGAAAATGAATTGAGTAGAGTTTTTTTTTGTTGCGTTTAGTTTATTGTCACGTGTACCGAGGTGCAGTGCAAAGCTTTTGTTGCGTGCTAACCAGTCAGCGGAAAGACAATACATAAACAAGCTAGTCTGTATAGGAGCAGTTAAAAATAGGCAGTACATTTCTAGCTCTAATCATGAAAAATGAATTTTTTAAATTCCGGTAAATGTAACATGTGGAGGTCTGTATGTTCATAGGCAATGTCGTTCTCCCAGCGAGATTGCTTTGGATTCAATCCCTTCTGAGCTACGCAGACAAAACCTGATGAGTTCTAACGACAAAGGAAGCAGCATGTGTTCCGAGATGATAAGGTTAAATCTATTACCAACAAGAGACAGGATGGACAAAGCTACATGGACTGACAGTGCAATTTTATTGTCAAACAAAAACTGCAGCCCGATATCTCTCTGCAGAACTGTCATTATCACCTTGGTGGCCATTGCTTTACCAATGTTAGATATTTGCATTCTTAATTTGCCTTCAATTTACTTTCCTGAAAATGTATTTCTATCTGCATTTGTTCCGTGATAGAAACTGCCTTCAATACCTGCGGCACAGTGGCTCCACTGGTAGAGCCGCTGCCACACAGCGCCGGAAAACAAAGTTCCATCCTGACCTCGGGTGCTGTCTGTGTGGAGGTTGCACGCTCTCTCCGCGTGGGTGACTACGTTGGTTATCTCCGGGTGCTCCGGTTTCCTCCCACATCCCAAAGGCATGCAGCTTTGTCAGTTAGTTAACCTTCTGTAAATTGCCGCTAATGTGTACGGAGTGGGTGGGAAAATGGGACAAGATTGAACTAGTGAGAATGGGTGAAGGATGCCCAGCATGAACACGGTGGGCTGATGGGCCTGTTTCCATGCTGTATCTTTCAATCAATCAAACCAGAGACCCGAGTTGGAGCCTGACTACAAGTGCAGTCTGTGCTGTGTTTGCACGTTCTCCCTGTGATCGCGTGGGTTTTCTCTGGGTGCTCTGGTTTTCTCCCACACTCCAAGGAGTCTCCAGTTTTGGCTGCGATAAAATTGTAAATCGTCTCTTTGTAAGTGTGTAGGATAGTGTTAGTGTATGTGCAGATTTGTAGGTTAATTAACCCTCTGTAAATTGTCCCTGGTGTGCAGGGAGTGGATGAGAAAGTTGGATAATATAGAACCGGTGTGAACTGGTGAGCGTTGGTCGGTGCGGACCCGGTGGGCCGAAGGGACTGTTTCCTTGCCGTATCATTCAATCAATTTAACCTCATGTCCCACAGCAAATGACAGGTAATGACATGGTCTGGCCTCTAAGTCGGATGGTGCGAGGGTTCAAATACCACAGCAGAGCCAGGGGCACTCATGTGCCACCCTCTCTCACTGGGCAATAGCGAGGCGCTGTTGTGTGATTACTGTTCAGATGAACCTTTGTCTCTGGTAGGCTCAAGAAGTCTTCTGTTGGATTTTCAAGAATCAAGAGTCAAGAGTGTGTTATTGTCATTTGTACCGAAACAGACAGCACCCATAATCAGGCATAGATTGGGTTAGATGCATAGAGTCCTGCCCAGAGTAGAGGAATCGAGAATCAGAGGACCATAGGTTTAAGGTGCAAAGAAGGTTTACGAGGATGTTGCCAGAACTAAAGGGCCTGAGCTACAGGGAGAGGTTGAGCAGGCTAGGACTTTATTACTTGGAGCGCAGGATGTCGATGGGTGATCTTATAGAGGTGTATCAGATCATGAGAGGAATTGATCGGGCAAATGCGCAGTCCTTTACCCAGAGTAAGCAAATCAAGAACCTGAGGTCATAGGTTTAAGATGAAGAATGGGGGGGGGGGGGGTGAAGTTTAATAGGAACCTGATGGGTAACTTTTTCACACAAAGGGTGGTGGGTGTATGGAACGAGCTGCTGGAGGAGGTAGTTGAGGCAGGTACTATCGCAACTTTTAAGAAGCATTTAGACAAGTACATGGATAGGACAGGTTTGGAGGGATATGGGCCAAACACAGGTAAGTGGGACTAGTGTAGATGGGACATGTTGGTCGGCATGGGCAAGTTGAGCCAAAAGCATGCTTCCACACTGTTTAACTCTGTGACTTTCAATTATTCATAGCTGGCGTATCGTGGGATTTGATAAACTAGTGCAGGAAAGGCAGAAAGTTACTTTCTAGTTCAGGAAGCAATTAGGAAGGCAAATAGTTTATTGGTCTTTATTGCAAGCAATGAGCGTACGAGAGTAAAAAAATCTTTCTGCAGCTGGATAAGACTCTAATAAACATGAATTGGCGAAGATATCATTTGATATGCATCCAACATCAAAATCACAGCAGATGTTTGCGGGTGATTTGCAACATGTATTTCCTGGTTAAATCTCTGGAGTGGTGCAATTCAGTCAGAAGTGGTGCAATAGTGTTCTACGCCAGAGACAAATATATATTCAAATGTACAGCATGGATGAACGCAGCCAAAATATTTCTAGTTATAAAAGAGTATCTGCAGAATAAGGGCAGCACAATAGTGTAGCTGGTAGAGGAGCCTACTCAGAGACCTGAGGTTGATACTAATTTTGGGTGCTGTCAATGTGGAGTTTGCACGTTCGCCTTATGACTTTGTGGGTTTCCTCTGAGTGCTCTGGTTTCTTCACACACTCCAAAGACGTGCAGGTTTGTAGGTTAATTGGCTTTGGTAAAATAGTAAAAAGCAAATTGCGGTCACAGGGAAAACGTGCAAACTCCACACAGACAGCAGTCAAGGTCAGGATCGAACCCGGGTCTCTGGCACTGTGTGGCAGCTGCTCTACACGCTGTGCTACTGTGCCCCCCAATTCAACACCCTTGACTCGTGTTCAAGGCTTTCTTCTTACTGCAAGAAAGTGGCAACTTATTGAATGGGATAGCAGTCACAAAGGGCCGAATGGCCTATATCTTGCTTCAATTTCATGTGTTTTAATGCTGTGCATTCAAATTCCTACGTTCCAATCTTTCGGAAGCCATTGGACTGCAAGCTGGTGATTTGAAGGTCAGGTTTCATTTCACCAACAGAGGATAATCATGCTTGCACATATTGCACGAGGTGATGCTTTTATCCTGGTGAAGAAATGAACAAAAGGGAAATGTAATTACCTTTTGCTTCTTGTTGGGAATAATGGACAATACATATGTCATTCATGTTAGTGTCATTATCTTTTGGAAGGAATGGAATACGATACTAGCTGTGCATTGAACAGAGAACGGTACAGTACAGCACAGGAACAGGCCCTTCGGTCCACAATGTCCGTGCCGAGCAGATTTCATAAGTTCGTCAATTCACAATTTGTAGGAGCAGAATCAGGCCACTCGGCCCATCAAGTCTACTCTGCCATTCAATCATGGCTGATCTATCTTTCCCTCTCAGCCCCATTCTCCTGCCTTCTCCCCGTAACCCCTGACACCCGTACTAATTAAGAATCTATCAGTCGCCATTGACTTGGCCTCCACGGCCTTCTGTGGCAATGAATCCCACAGATTCCTCCTCATCTCCTTTCTAGAGGTACATCCTTTTATTCTGAGCCTATGCCCCTTAGACCTAGATGCTCCCACTAGTGGAAACATTGTCAGGTTAAACTAATCTTCCCTGCCCGTACATAATCCATATCCCACCATTCCCAGCATTTCCATACTTTAACTAAAAGTACATTACTTTTTTCTCATCACCTTCTGGGTGCTTCAAAGAGGTTGTCAAGCTTTAGGTTTAGATTTTGAGTTATTATTGTCACGTGTACCAAGGTGCAGTGAAAAGCTTTGTTTTGCCTGCTATCAGATCTGATCATACTATACATCATCAAATTAAAGTACAGCAGAGTCATACAGCATGGAATCAGGCCCTTCAGCCCAACTTGTCCATGCTGAGCAAACCCCATCTCCAGTCGTCCCACCTGCAATGTTTGGCCCTATATCCCTCGAAACCTTTCCTATTCATGTACCTGTCAAGTGTGCTTTAAATGCTGTTATAGTATCTGCCTCGACTACATCCTCTGGCAGTTTATTCCATATACCCACCACCCCCTGTGTGAATACAGTGTCCCTCAGGTTCCTATTAAATATTTCCCTTTTCACCTTAGACTTATGTCCTCCAGTTCTTGATTCACGTACCCTGGGCGAAATTCCATCTGTACATCCCCTTTATGATCTTATGCACCTCTACCAAATGTATTTTAAATGTTGTTATAGTGTCAGCCTCAACTACATCCTCTGGCAGCTCGTTCCATTTACCCGCCATCCTCTGTATGTTACCCCTCAGGTTCCCATTAAATCTTGCCCCTCTTGCTAGGGTAAAGGGGAAGATACTCAGTGCAGAACATAATTCTGCTATTATCTTATTATAAGCTATTACCTAAGTACAATAGAGACAATAGAGGGTGATGCCTGTACGGAGTTTGTACAATCTTCCTGTGACCGCGTGGGGTTTCTCCAGGAGCTCTGGTTTCCTCCCACACTCCAAAGACGTGCAAGTTTGTAGGTTAATTGACTTCTGTAAAATTGTAAATTGTCAGGCAGACAAATCCAGGGCAAAAATCAAAAAGGGCCACCTTTCAACATAATTGCATAAGGGGTAAGAGCGTTGTAAAAACAAGCCTGAAGGCTTTGTGTCTCAATGCGAGGAGCATTCGTAATAAGGTGGATGAGTTGAATGTGCAGATAGCTATTAATGATTATGCTATAGTTGGGATCACGGAGACATGACTCCAGGGTGACCAAGGCTGGGAGCTGAACATCCAGGGATATTCAATATTCAGGAGGGATAGACAGAAAGGAAAAGGAGGTGGGGTAGCGTTGCTGGTTAGAGAGGACATTAACGCAATAGAAAGGAAGGACATTAGCTTGGAGGATGTGGAATCGATATGGGTAGAGCTGCGAAACACTAAGGGGCAGAAAACGCTAGTGGGTGTTGTGTACAGGCCACCTAACAGTAGTAGTGGAGTTTGGGATGGCATCAAACAGGAAATTAGAAATGGGTGCAACAAAGGTAAAACCGTTATAATGGGTGACTTCAATCTACATATAGATTGGGTGAATCAAATTGGCAGGGGTGCTGAGGAAGAGGATTTCTTGGAATGTATGCAGGATAGTTTTCTAAACCAACATGTAGAGGAACCAACGAGAGAGCAGGCTATTCTAGACTGGGTATTGAGTAATGAGGAAGGGTTAGCAGCCTTGTTGTGTGTGGCCCCTTGGGCAAGAGTGACCATAATATAGTTCAGTCCTTCATTAGGATGGAGAGTGACATTGTTAATTCAGAAACACGGGTCCTGAACTTAAAGAAAGGTAATTTTGAGGGTATGAGACGTGAATTGGTCAAGATAGACTGGCAATTGATTCTTGAAGGGTTGACGGTGGATATGCAATGGAAGGCATTTAAAGACTGCATGGATGAACTACAACAATTGTTCATCCCGGTATGGCAAAATAACAAATCAGGGAAGGTAGTGCATCCGTGGATAACAAGGGAAATCAGGGATAGTATCAAAGCAAAAGATGAAGCGTACAAATTAGCCAGAGAAAGCAGCCTACCAGAGCACTGGGAGAAATTCAAAGTCCAACGGAGGAGGACAAAGGCTTAATTAGAAAAGGGAAAATGGATTATGAAAGAAAGCTGGCAGGGAACATAAAAAATGACTGTAAAGGTTTTTATCGATATGTGAAGAGAAAAAGGTTAGTTAAAACAAATGTAGGTCCCTTGCAGTCAGGAACAGGTGAGTTGATCATGGGGAACAAGGATATGGCGGACCAATTGAATAACTACTTTGGTTCCGTCTTCACTAAGGAAGACATAAATAATCTGCCGGAAATAGCAGGGGACCGGGGGTCAAATGAGATGGAGGAACTGAGTGAAATCCAGGTTAGCCGGAAGGTGGTGTTAGGTAAATTGAATGGATTAAAGGCCGATAAATCCCCAGGGCCAGATAGGCTGCATCCCAGGGTACTTAAGGAAGTAGCCCCAGAAATAGTGGATGCCTTAGTGATAATTTTCAAAACTCTTTAGATTCTGGAGTAGTTCCTGAGGATTGGAGGGTAGCTAATGTAACCCCACTTTTGAAAAGGGGAGGGATAGAGAAAATGGGGAATTACAGACCAGTTAGTCAAACATCGGTAGTGGGGAAGCTGTTAGAGTCAGTTATTGAAGATGGGATAGCAGCGCATTTGGAAAGTGGTGAAATCATTGGACAAAGACAGCATGGATTTACGAAAGGTAAATCATGTCTGACGAATCTTATATAATTTTTTGAGGATGTAACTAGTAGAGTGGATAAGGGAGAAGCAGTGGATGTGTTATATCTGCACTTTCAGAAGGCTTTTGACAAGGTCCCACACAAGAGATTAGTATACAAACATAAAGCACACGGTATTGGCGGTTCAGTATTGATGTGGATAGAGAACTGGCTGGCAGACAGGAAGCAATGAGTGAACGGGTCCTTTTCAGGATGGCAGGCAGTGACTAGTGGGGTGCCACAAGGCTCAGTGCTGGGACCCCAGCTATTTACAATATATATTAATGATTTGGACGAGGGAATTAAATGCAACATCTCAAATTTTGCGGATGACACAGATGGGGGGCAGTGTTAGCTGTGAGGAGGATGTTAGGAGGCTGCAAGGTGACTTGGATAGACTGGGTGAGTGGGCAAATGCATGGCAGATGCAGTATAATGTGGATAAATGTGAGGTTATCCACTTTGGTGGCAAAAACAGGAAAGTAGACTATTATTTGAATGGTGGCCAATTAGGAAAAGGGGAGATGCAACGAGACCTGGGTGTCATGGTACACGAGTCATTGAAAGTAGGCATGCAGGCGCAGCAGGCAGTGAAGAAAGCGAATAGTATGTTAGCATTCATAGTAAAAAGGATTTGAGTATAGGAGTAGGGATGTTCCACTGCAGTTGTACAGGGTCTTGGTGACCACACCTGGAGTATTGCGTACAGTTTTGGTCTCCAAATCTGAGCAAAGACATTCTTGCGATAGAGAGAGCACAGAGAAGGTTCACCAGACTGATTCCTGGGATGTCAGGACTTTCATATAAAGAAAGACTGGATAGACTCGGCTTGTACTCGCTAGAATTTAGAAGATTGAGGGGGGGATCTTATAGAAACTTACAAAATCCTTAAGAGGTTGGACAGGCTAGATACAGGAAGATTGTTCCTGATGTTGGGGAAGTCCAGGACAAGGGGTCACAGTTTAAGGATAAGGGGGAAATCTTTCAGGACCGAGATGAGAAAAACATTTTTCACACAGAGAGTGGTGAATCTCTGGAATTCTCTGCCACAGAAGGTAGTTGAGGCCAGTTCGTTGGCTATATTTAAGAGGGAGTTAGATGTGGCCCTTGTGGCTAAAGGAATCAGGGGGTATGGAGAGAAGGCAGGTACAGGATACTGAGTTGGATGATCAGCCATGATCATATTGAATGGCGGTGCAGGCTTGAAGGGACGAATGGCCTACTCCTGCATCTATTTTCTATGTTTCTATGTTTCTATGGCCCTAGTGTGTAGGATAGGGTTAGTGTGCATGGTCATCGCTGGACGACACAGACTCTGTGGGCCGAAGGGCCTCTTTCTACAGTGCATCTCTCTAAAGTCTAAAGTCTAACTAGTTTGAATTTGGTTTATTGTCACGTATACCAAGGTACAGTGAAAAGCATTTTTTGTGTGCTAACCAGTGAGCGGACAGACAATACATGATTACAACCGAGTCGTCCACAGTGTGCACATACATGATAAAGGGAATAGCATTTAGGCAAAATAAAAGTCTAGTAAAGTCTGATTAAAGATAGCCCGGGAAGGCTCCAATGAGGTGGATAGTAGTTCAGGACTGCTCTCTAGTTGTTGGTAGGATAGTCCAGTTGCCTGATAACAGCTTATTAGAGAATTATTAAAATATTAACAGCTTAATTTGAGAAGAGTTGGCTGTAGACATGTGTATGTGTTGTGCTGTCGGGTTAATGCTATGTGAGTTACAAGAACACATGCGTAAAGCGTAAAGTAACGACGTGTAAATTGTCGGAGAGGGAATCTCATTAGAGCACAGGCTGGGGAACTGTGGATTATCCGGGGTTTCATGGTCACACTTGAAGGACTCGAACCCTCGACGACTTCTCTTCAACTTAAACCATCATCAATCAAAGACGTCGGTCCGCATTGCAGCAACGCGGCTGGAGCCTCGTCTGCCCAGCTCCCCTGGGAGAGCCGGCCTCCAGATCTCAGCTGTTGACATCATCCCCCTGCACAAACCCTCGGAATAATAATTGGAGGCTGAGACGGCAACTATCAATTGAAGCACTTTTCCGTTAGGCTCGCCGTGAAACCTCTTCTCGGGCAACGAGAAGCAGCAGCTTCCGTGTGGGAATCGCTTAGGGTTTAAAGATGCTTCGTTCCCTTCACGTTTGCCCAAAGTGAAGACAATCCCAGCTGATCAACAGCAAGTAATGATGTCGTTAGAATAACAACAGGCGGCCAATGGCTGATATGTGGGACCTACCTCTACTGCGTGTGGACTAAGTCGGGAATTTCGGTTCAGTTTAGTTTAGAGATACAGCGCTGGAACAGCGTCCTTTGGTCCACCCAGTCCACGCCGACTTGTGCTCACCCCACACGCTAGCACTTTCCTACACGCACTAGGGACAATTCACATTTTTTACCGAAGCCAATTAACCTACAAGCCTGTTCGTCTTTGGAGTGTGGGAAGGAACCTGAGCACACTGAGAAAACCCACGCGGTCACAGGGAGAACGTGCAAACTCCTTACAGACAGCACCTGTAGTCAGGATTTAACCCGGGTCTCTGGCATTATAATGCCTCTGTCCCACTTAGGAAACCTGAATGGAAACATCTGGAGTCTTTGCGACCCACCCAAGGTTTCCGTGCGGTTCCCGGAGGTTTTTGTCAGTCTCCCTAATGGTCGAAGGTGGTTTCCGCTTCTTCTATGTTCCTGCGACTATTTCAAAAAATTCAAAACCGGCCGCAACTAAAAATAGGTTGCCGTTTTTAAAATCGGTAATTTTTTAGATGAAGCTGGTTGCGATGCTAGTTGAAGGTGGTTGCCGGAGGTTGCAGGTAGTGGAAGGTAAGACCTCCCTAGTGGAATAAAACTGGGTGAAAAAAAGGTCTTACCTTCCACTACCTGCAACCTCTGGCAACCACCTTCAACTAGCATCACAACCGGCTTCAACTAAAAAAATAACGATTTTTAAAACCGCAATTTATTTTTAGTCGCGGCCGGTTTTGAATTTTTTGAAATAATCGCCAGAATGTAGAAGAAGCGGAAACCACTTTCGACCATTTGGGAGACTGACAAAAATCTCCGGGAACTGCACGGAAACCTTGGGTGGGGCGCAAAGTCTCCAGAGGTTGTCGTTCAGGTTTCCTAAGTGGGACAGGGGCATTAGTCAGCAACTCTACCGCTGTGCGACTGTGCCACCCTGTAGTTCCTTCCCACACTGTACGGTTCTATGTTCTGATAGCCTGCAATTCAAAGAGATTCAGTATGTCGATGGTGAGACTGCCTTTGGTTTATCTGTGAGCATAATCCAAGCAGCTTTCAATCACACTTCCTGATAAAGTACTATTAAAGCCCCCTTTTCTCTCTTTTCTTTCCCCTCCTCCACTTCAGCCACAAAGCACCACTCCACCTTCAATTACGGGCAATCAGCAGGAAGCTGCTTTGGTGTTAACATTCCCCTCTCGCCAGGAAGAACAGATAATAACCACCAGCCACTTTTATCCGCAGTCCCACTGAAGAAGAAAAGCAGGTAACACTGTTTACCACCCACGTGACAAGCCTGACCTACAAGACAGATGTTTAATCTTTTCCCCTCCATTAAAGACCATGTGCAAGCTTGGGTCATTCGGCTCATCGTTAAAGATTGAGCGGTTTCCTGAGTGTGAATGGAGAGATGAAAACAAAAAATGGTAATAAAGGATTGTTTTTGATGAATTGCCTTGATGACAAAACGTGGTGACAATGTTGATGGTTAACGTATAGAATAATGATGGCATAGGATAGGTTCTCCCACACTGTAGACCATAGAAAACTGTCTAAAGAACAGTCTCAACCCAAAATGTCACCCATTCCTTCTCTCCAGAGATGCTGCCAGTCCCGCTGAATTACACCAGCTTTTTGTGTCTATCTTCAATTTAAACCAGATATCCTGCTGTGAGTTTGCCCTGTTTGTGACCATCTTTATTGTGATCACACACCAGAGCAAAGAGCTGCTCTATATGTTCGGGTCTGCCTTGCATGCTGGAGGGTTGACGAGACGGGATGGGATGGATGCTGGCACCGGACAGTCAGTGTCCAAACATTGGTTGAGGATTTGACAAGCAACTGAAGCCTAAACAAGGTTTAGGCTTTAGAATTTAGAAATCAGGGACAGCGCAGTGGTAGAGCTTCTGCCTTACAGCACCAGAGACCCAGGTTCAATCCTGACTACGGGTGCTGTCTGTATGGAGTTTGTATGTTATCCCTGTGAATAATTACATTATTCTGAGCACCTATGCTCCGGTTTCCCCCCACACTCCAAAGACGTACAGGTTTGTAGCTTAATTGGCTTCGGTAAAGATTGTAAATTGTCCCTAGCATGTAGGATAGTGCTAGTGCTAAACTGAAATGCAGCGTGGAAGGAGGCCCTTTGGCCCATCGAGTCTGCGCCGACCAATGATCATCTGCACACAAGCACAATCCGACACATTAGGGACAATTTACAATATTTTTTTTTAACCAACGCCAATTAATGGGCCTGTTATGTTGCAGGAATTAAGAATGTAATTGTTCCATTGCCGGTACATATGGCAATTAAACACTCCTGACTCTTTCTTAATTTCTGACCCACTGAGTAATTCCAGCATTTTTAGTTTCATAGGTTTATAAGTCACAGGAGCAAAATTAGGCCATTCGGCCCATCCAGTCTATTCTGCCATTCAATCATGGCCGATCTATCTTTCCCTCTCAACCCCATTCGCCTGCCTTCTCCCCGTCACCTTTGACCCCACCCTTATAAATCAAGAACCGGTCAACCTTCGCTTTAAAAATACCCAATGACTTGGCCTCCACAGCCATGTGTGGCAATGAATTCCACAGATTCACAATCCTCTGACTAAATAAATTCCTCCTCATCTCCTTTCTAAAGGTATATCCTTTAATCTGAGGCTGTGCCCTCTTGTCCTAGATGCTCCCACGAGTGAAAACATCCTCTTCACATCCACTCTATCCAGGTTTTTCATTATCCGGTAGGTTTCAATGAGGTCCTCCCTCATCCTTCTAAACTCCAGCGAGTACAGGCCCAATGGCATCAAATGTTAACCCAATCATGCCCAGTATTGCTCCCTTCAAAGCCCCACAAAGAGTGATGTGATAATATGTTTTCGTATACTATTGGACATGTTTCCATGTCCCAGACACTATCTTCATGCCAGATGTTGTTGACACCCTCATAAGTTCATGTTTGTACATCATAGGAGCAGGTGTAGGCCCATCAGCCCATCGAGTCTATTCCACCATTCCATCAAGGCTGATCTTTCTTCTCAACCTCACTCTCCTGCTTTCTTCCCATAACCCTTGACACCCTTTCCAATCAACTATCTGTCAATCTCCACCTTAAAAATACCCATTTTCTCAAAGCTTTCATACCCCACAAAATGTTGGTGAAACAATGACCACAAATCCCCAATGTTCATCGAATAACAATCACAAATAAAGGGCAGAAATGTGAAGACCCAATAGAGTTGCTGCCTCACAGCGCCGGAGGCTCAGTTTTGATTTTGAGTCTGGATGTTGTATGCGCAGTGTTTGCATGTTCTCCCTGTGGCCATGTGGCTTTCCTTCTGGTGCTCCGGTTTCCTCCCAGATCCCAAAGATGTGCAAGCTTGAAGGTTAACTGTAAATTGCCCCTAGTGTGTAGGGAATGGATGAGAAAGTGGGATAACGTAGAACTAGTGTGAACGGGTGATGGATGGTCGGCGTGGACTCGATGGGCTGAATGGCCTGTTTACACGCTGTATCTTTCAATCAATTGATCAATCAATGTTAGGTTTGTTTCATAATAACCTAGTAATAACACATAATAACCTAGTCAGAATACATAATAACCTAGTCAGAATACATAATAAGATGACAAATACAAGTTTGAAACTGTTTAAGACGGAGAACTAGTGTAGAGGTGATCAATGGTTGGCCGAAGGGCTTGTTTCCACGCTGTGTCTCTAAACTAAACCAATGAAAAGATTCATAAATTTACTACTAAGCCCCTGGAACTTGTGGCATTACCTGCAGAGTGTGTAAGCAGAGTTAAATCCCCTTACATCAACAATCTCTGTCGCATCTACAATTCCGCAGAGGAGCCGAAAAACGGCACTAAATAAATTTAAATATTTGTTTTGAATGAGTTCAGAGGTCTGAATGAGAGAACAGCAGGAAATGAACATTCTCACTTCAGGATAAAAGGCACAATCTGCTGGCATAATGCAGCAGAAGGTTGTGGATCTTGCCTTCAGGCAGTCTTGCCCTCTTTTCTGATCCCCTTGAGTCTAATCTGTGCCTTGAAAACTGGTATAGCTGATAACAAAACACAAATGTATCCCTTGCAACTCCGCAATGCACAATTGCAAGCCCTTGCGAGGACTTATGGGCCTGTCCCACTTAGGTAATTTTTACAGTGACTGCCAGTGACTGTCATAGTCGTAGTAGGTTGCCAAAAAACCGGCGACTGGACCCCCCTACGACAATATCTACGACAATGTCTACAACAACCTGCCACCTAGCTGATGTCAAACTACGGCAAGCTACCGACAACGGGCGACCCATTAGGATGTCCACCTACGACCACACCTACGACAACCTACGACAACCTACAACCAGGTAAGACAATTCAGTCTCCGGTACCTGTCGCCGGTTGACGTAGTTAGTCACCAGTGGAATTCACCAAAGTCAGCACCAGCGATAACCCACGTCATCCTGGCGACAAACTACGACAGCACCCTCGTCAGGAGAAGTCAAGCTACGCTCATTGGCGTCAAGCCAACTTTCGCCGACTGTCACCAAAAATGTTTGGACATTTCAAAATCCAGCGGCGACCAGAAAAACATACGATTCTTTAGGCGACTGAGGAGACTACTCACGACCGTACAGGTGACACCTCGGTGACCATGTGACGACTGCCTAGTTGCCTGTAGTCGCCTAAAAAATTGCCTAAGTGGGACAGGGGCATTAAGAGACATAGTGGCAACCATTATACATTTATCTGGAATGCCGGAGGTTATGGGGATGACCTGAAGGAGTATATAAAATGATGAGAAGCATAGATAGGACTCAGTCAGAATCTTTTTCCCAGGATGGAAATATCAAATTTTAGGAATGTATAGAGAGAGTTAGGGACCAAGTCCATACCTCCCTGAAAGTTGTCACACAAATAGATAGAATGGTAAAGGAGGCATACTTGCTTTCATAGGTCGGGGCATAGAGTGCAAGCCTCAGGAAGTTACGATGCAACTTTGTAGGACTTTGGTCACGTTGCATTTGAAGTATCATGTGCAAGTATATTGGTCGTCCCATTACAAGAAGGTTGTGGAGGCTTTGGACAGAGTGCGGAGGAGGTTTACCAGAATGCTGCCTGGACTAGAGAGTTTCAGCTACAGGGCAACGTTGGATAGACTGAGATCATTTTCGATGGAATGTCAGGGGTCGAGAAGAAACTTGAAAGAAATATATAAAATTATGCGTAGACAAGGTAGAGAGTCAGTACCCTTTATTCCCAGGGTGGAAATGTACAACAATAGAGGGCATGGCTATAAGGTGAGAGGGGGAAGTGTAATGGAGATGTGTGGGGCAGATTTTTTTACACAGGAGCCGGGGCATAGAACGCATTGTCAAGGTTGGGGGAGGCAGATGCGAGTGGTGTTTAAGAGGGATATGGATCATGTACAGGCAGATCAGATCTGTTTAACTTGGCATCATATTCGGAAGAAACATTCAGGGGCCGAAGGGCTAGTTCTTTGGTTAGGATTTTGGTTAGGCCGCATTTGGAGTACTTATGCACAATTCTGGGCATCTCCTTGTAGGAAAGATGTTGAGGCCTTGAAGAGAGTGCAGAGGAAGTTTACCAGAATGGTGCCTGCATTTTCTCTGAGGATTTGTAGGTTAATTGGTCCTCTGTAAAATTTACTGGTGAGTGCAAAAGTGGGACAACATAGAACTAGTGTGAACGGGTGATCGATGGTCAGCGCGGAATCGATGGGTCGAAGGACCTGTTTCCGCACTGAATCTCTAATGTAGACGAAACAGAAAGACAGCAAGAGGAATTAAAGGAGCTGTGCAGAGCAAGGTTTTTACACAGTGGGTGGCGAGTGCCTGGAAAGTACTGTTGAGGCAGATACGGTGGTGGCGTTTAAGAGACTCTTGGATAGGCAAGGGAATGGAGGGATATTGAGCAGACGTTTAGCAAAGGCGAATAATGTCAGGCCTGCCCTGTTTAATGGAGTGCAATGCTTTTAATTAGCCCGCTAAAACAAACTTTATTATAAGACCATCATAAATATTGACTCAATGGACAAATGAACCTTTTTGCACAGTCGATTATTGATGAAGAGGACACTGTAGGCTTCCCAGATGAAGGGCTTTTCTTTCAGAAGGGCCATATGTCAGTTGGCTGCATAATTAATCTCAAATTGTTGAAGGGGGAGAGAAGGCAATGAAAAGGGGGAAGTTATATTGATGCTGGCTGAGAAGTGATTTAATTCGGCTGCCAGAGCTGCTGTATGTGTTTGTAATAGGCAGAAGGCGTCTGCCAATACTGATAAGGGCGGCGTGTCTGCTAAACCCAGTGGCTGCGGTGGAAAGGGTGCAGAAAGATCACAGCCTGACTCAGTGATGATATCTGGAGACAACAGGTTCTTCCTTTGTCCTGTGCATCTGTCAAATCAACTTTGCATCACCCTAGGGAAGAAGGGGTTGTGGGGCGGGGGAAGGGACGGGCAGAGAAAATCGCCGGTGTGAACTACAGATTTAGATACTTCAGCCTTTGTTTCTCCTGGGTTTTGTCTCACCGGGGTTATCAGCACTAACCCACTCGTCGGTCAATTAAATAGAGGGCACAGCCAATAACTGCCGGTTGATGAAGAGCGTTCCCAAGAGTTTAGTTTGGTTTAGAGATACAACGCGGAAACGGGCTTCTGAATGGTCCTTCCATGAGCTAAGATACTGGCCGATTCACCAAGGAAGTAATTCTTGTGTCCTTCTCCTATCTGGATCATGTTGGCTCCATGTGGTTGACTCTCAGCAGGCCTCTGAAATGACTGAGCCGTTTACTCAAGAAACAACTAGAGAGCGGTCCTGACCTACCATCAAACTCATTGGAGACTCTCAGTCTATCTTGTATCAGGCTTTATCTTTTCCTTTAGCATATTCCTGTTATCCTGTATCTGTACACTGTGGACGGCCTGATGGTGATCATGTATAGTCTTTTCGCTGTCTGGATAACACGCAACAAAATAAGCTTTTCACTGTACCATGACAATAAACTAAACTAAATTAAACAGAGTTACTTCAGCACTTTGTGTAAACCAGCACCTGTAGTTTTGTGTTTCTGCTTAATATAGAGCTTACTGATCCTCCCACAACTGGCAAGAAGAGCATTGTGCTTGTGGTATTAACTTGGATGTCATTTGCAAGGAGTCCATTTGCTTGATGCATGCAATGGGTTTGCAGACAGGACTTCCCAATTCCCTTCTGCTCTCCAGTGCATTAACAGGAAGACTGGCTGACTCAGCACCCGGGTGTCACAATGTGCAGTTATGATGTTTGAAGTCTCTTCAGCAGCTCACCGAAGCAAAATGCAATGCCACAGATCCATAAACGGAGGTTGGCCAAAAAAATAATAATTCTCTTGACAGTTGAATCAGGAGCCAGAGTGCTTCTTCTTTACTGACTAGACCCGTGATGGGATTGGGAAAGTGCAAATGCATTATCAAACACGCCTGAACCACTCCAGACAAGATACAATTACCAGATTGGAAGAGGTCAGTGTGTGTTTAATTTAGTTTAGTGGTTTGGTCTAGTGTAGGTGGGGCATGTTGGTCAGTGTGGGCATGTGTTTCTTCTTCTTGCGTGTGGCGTGCACAGCCTAAAGTAGTAAGACAACTTGTTTGATCTTCTGTTTGTGCACGCCAGGTTGATTGTATTCGTCGAAATAGGGTGGACCACGTGAAGGTTGCAATCTCCCACCCCGGCATGTGTTTCCACGCAATATGACTCTATTTCTCTATGATTCTATGAAATACAGCATGGAAGCAGGCCCACCAAGTCCACGCCGACCATCGATCGCCCCTTCATACTCGTTCAATGTTATCCCACTTTCTCATCCACTCCCTACACGCTAGAGGCAATTTACAGAGGGGCAATTAACCTACAAACCCATACATCTTTGGGATGTGGCAGGAAACCTGAGAACCTGGAGGAAAGCCACGCGGTCATAAGGAGGCCAAGGAGGCCGCGGTCATAAATTAAAACTACACCTAGGCAGCACCCGGGGTGAGGATCGAACCTGTGACTCACGCGCTATGAGACAGCAGCACTACGAGCTGCACCACTGAGCCACCCTAGGTGGTCTGGACTAGGGAAACTGAGCCGAATACAGTGATGGAGTAACGCAGTTGGTCGGCCAACATCTTTAGACTTTACTTTAGACTTTAGAGATACAGCACGGAAACAGGCTTTTCGGCCCACCGAGTCTCCGTTGACCAGTGATCACCCTGTACCCTAGCACTATTCCACACACTGGAGAGAATTTACAATGTTTATAGAAGTTAATTAATCTACAAAACCTGCAAGTTCTACTGTACAAAGTCCGTACAGGCAGCACCCATAGTCGGGATCGAACCCGGGTATCTGGCGCTGTAAGGCAGCAATTCTACCGCTGCGCCACCGTGCCTCAAGTTCGCTGAAGTGAATTCGAAGTGTTGAGTTATTAATAGAATCATTATCCAATCATCTGAATAATCTGCCTATCTGGCACCACCTGGTAGCTCGGGGGTGAGCCAGAATATCGGAGTTTTAATGTACTCCATGGGAGGATGAGTGGGAAGCTGGGAATTTATTTCCGTTAGTGGCTCGAATACTGGTGGATATGCCTCCATGTGCATTATATTTTAAAAGCGCAGGCTGCAGATGCTGGAATCTTGAGCAAAAAACGCAATGCTGCTGGAACTCAGCGGGTCAGGCAGCATTTGTGGATGTACACGTACAGATGACGTTTCGGATCAGGACTCGTCCCCAGAACGTGGCCTGGGCAGACAATGATGAAGCCCTTGAATCTGCCATTTCTTTCACTCCACCTCTTCTCTCCTACAGCCATCAGGCTATTAAACAATACAACCTCCAAATAAGCTCTGAACTACATGATTTTGTTTTTGAGCACTTTTATTGTTTGTTTGATTTTATGTGTGTGTATGTAATTTGTTTTGTGTGTACACACACACACACACACACACACACACACACACACACACACACACACACACACACACACACACACACACACACACACACACACACACACACAACTTTGTTCTGCATAGGGGACGGGACGCATGTGAGTGAGCGGGATGGCGGGCAACATCTATCACGTGTACACATGGATCCTGCCCCCATCCCACCCCGGATGGCAGGCATCAAATCATGAGTTCACAGAAGGTAGACAAAAATGCTGGAGAAATTCAGTGGGTGAGGCAGCTTCATGCAATCCTTACATGTCTCACCCGCTGAGTTTCTCCAGCATTTTTGTCTACCGTCGATTTTTCCAGCATCTGCAGTTCTTTCTTAAACGTTTTCACAGAAGGTGCGCAGCCAGGGCAGGCTGCTTTGCGCAAGATGCTGTACAGCCATAGCTCGGCCGCGTGCACGAGATGGGCGCTCGGCTGCGCTCGGGGCGGGAGCTCAGGGCAAGCGCTCAGCCGCGCTCGGGGCCGGCGCTTGATGGGCCGGATGATGGGAAAAAAATCCGCCTGCGGGCCGATGATTTCGGGTTACAGGCCGCATTCGGCCTGGGGGCCGTAGGTTGCCGACCCCTGGTTTGCAGTGTACTATGTTTACATATTCAGTTGTACTGCTGCAAGTAAGAATTTCATTGTTCTGTCTGGGACATCCATATTAATAAAACTCTTTGTTTGTGCCGGCAATGGGTCACTCTGCTCTGCTTTTTCCTATCTTCTTCCAAGATTTCCACCACAATCTTCCCATTTTCACATATTCTACTCACATTTTTCCCGTCGGAGCGATAAACATCTTCATGTTGCATTTCGACCTATATTTCCAAAGTTATTCATGATTTAAAGTTTCAAAAAAAGCCAAAACAGCTTTCTCAGAGAGCGTTCAGTGATGACGTCACAATGACTTTCACAGTGCACCAATCACAATGGGCTCTCAAGCTGCCTGCCGACTGCCACAATGACATCACAATGGGACGTTGCCAATGGTAACAATGGGCTCTCAAGCTGTCCAGGCCCTGGCGCTGCTCCATGGCCTGGGTAGGTCCTGGGGCAGGGAATGGGAGTGAGGGGAGGATGAGGGAAATGAGGAGGAGGGAGATGGAGGGAGAGTGGATGAGAAGGGAGTCTCAGGAGGGAGTCTTTAGCCCCCTCCCTCTCTGCCCCTCTCCCTCTTCGCCCCTCCCCCTCCCTCTACCCTCCCTCTCCTTCCCTCCCCCGTCCACCTACCCCTCCCTCTACCCCCTCCCACTCCCTCTCTACCCCCCTCCCTCTCTACCCCTCCCCCTCCCTCTCTACCCACCCCTCTCTGCTGCCCCTCCCTCTCTACCCCCCTCCCTCTCTACTCCTTCCCCCTTCCTCTCTAACCCCCTCCCTCTCTACCCCCTCCCCCCCTCTCTACCCACACCTCTCTGCTGCCCCTCCCTCCCTACCCCCCTCCCTCTCTTCCCCCTCCCCCTTCCTCTCTACCCCCCTCCCTCTCTACCACCTCCCCCTCCCTCCCTACCCTCCTCCCTCTCTACCACCCCTCCCTCTCTACCACCCTCCCCTCCCTATTTAGGGTGGTGAGTATTGGGACCTATGGGTGAGTGGTGGAATATTACGTTTGTGGACCAACCCAACCCTCCCCCCCCCCCCCCCCCCCAGACCCCCGCGTTGGGGGACGGGACCCAACGGGTCACACCTGGTCTAGTATGATAATAAAACACTCATCTCTTTCACCATTAGCCTTTGTCACTTACTCCACCCATCGCCCACCCCTCCAATTGTATCCGCCTATCACGACAGACTGTGGCTCACTCTTAATTTCTCTTTTCCAGCTTTCTCCCCTCTACTACAGTCTGAAGAAGGGTTCTGACCCGAAACGTCACCTATTCATATCCTCCAGATATGCTGCCTGATTCGTTGAGTTACTCCAGCACTTTGTGTGTTTTCTTGACCTTAAACATCATCTCTCCATTTCCCTCCACAGATGCTGCCTGACCTTGTGAGCAGTTTGCATTGTGAAAGTACCTGGGTAAATTCTTCAAATCCAAGTGCAAGAGTAAGGATTTAGAGATGGGATTGGAATTTTCCAGAAATGGCTGGCAGGGGCACAATGGGTCATGAATTTGTATGACTCTGATTGATTTCAGTCCGGACAAACGTTCAAGTGGTCTAGCCAGCAATGTTTAACACCAGAACCTGCGGATTGAGATGGCTAGACTGATGTGTCATGGATACTTTGCTGAACTTAGTTTCATTGCGTGCTTTCGTGGTTTAGTCAAATAAATATATGAGTGGGAACGGAACAAAGGCACACTGGAGAACTAGAGCATGGTCAGCACTCTGGGCAGAAGGCTCCCGGGACGCTCTGCGGAGGGGCCCACACTGCCGAGAGTGTGGAGGGGCCCACACTGCCGAGAGCGTGGAGGGGCCCACACTGCCGAGAGTGTGGAGGGGCCCACACTGCCGAGAGTGTGGAGGGGCCCACACTGCCGAGAGCTTGGAGGGGCCCACACTGCCGAGAGTGTGGAAGGTCGCCCAGAGCAACGGGGGACCCGCTCTGCCAAGAGCGAAGAAGGCCGGCGAAGCGCTGCCAAGAACGAAGGGGGATATGGCGATGAGCAAACGAGAGCAAAGGGAGAACCAAGAACAAAGGGGAAGACAAGACAAGTTCGATTAACTTTTTGTAACTTTGTCGGCACCAGAAATGTGGCGATTCCTTCTGTACTGTCTAGGTGAGGTCCGTGTATGATTTTACAGGATTGTATGCAAAACCAACTATTTCATTGTACCTAGGTACATGTGACATTAAAGTACCATTGAATCATCATTGAAAATGGCGGCAAAACATGGCGTCTCTTGCATGCAGAATCAGTAGACTATTTCTGTACACTTTGCTAATTAGGGATGTGTTTAGATCTGGCAATGCTCTACTGGATTGTTTGTAAGCAAAGAATTCCATTGTGTGTTTGGCATATGAGACAATAAAAGCACCGTTGAAGCATTGAACCATTGAACGAGGCAGAATATCTCAATGGGTTTTACGATAGACTTGGAGTTTCATTTCATTTTCTTGGATGGGCTTAGCCCATGGTTCCCTAGTGCACCATTAAACAGTTGTCAACTATTTAAAATGAATTATTTTGGTATTGCCTGCACATTTACACAAACCCTCACAAAGAGAAAACTGAATACTTGAATTTCTGCAATGTTTTCAACTTCCTAAGCACTACGGATTACTATAGAGGTGCACACGTTATTGCTGTATAACTGCTTTCCTGTATTTCAACACTGACTACATTTCAAAAGGACTCCCCATTGTAATAAGGTGTTTTAAGAGGTTGTGAGGGAATGTACAAATGATAACTATTCTATGTTATCCCACTTTCTCATCCACTCTCAACACATTAGGAACAATTTACAGAGGTCAATTAACCTGCAAACCCGCATGTCTTTGGGATGTGGGAGGAAACTGGAGAGCCCGGAGGAAACCCGTGCAGTGACAGGTAATACGTGCAAACTCCACAGAGACAGCACCCAAGCTGTGACCACGTGGGTTTCCTCCGGGTGCTCTGGTCTCCTCCCACACTCCAAGGACGTGCAGGTTTGTAGGTTAAATGGCTTAGGTAAAATTGTAAATTGTCCCCAGTGTGTAGGATAGTCTTAGTGTACTGGTGATCCCTGGTCGGTGTGGATTCGGTGGGCCAAAGGGCCTGTTTCTGTGCTGTAACTCTAAAGACTAATGTCTAAAGTCAAGTGTAAACTCTTATCCAAGCACTTCTTAAATGTTGTGCGAATCTCTGCCTTTACCATTCCCTCAGGCAGTGCGTTCCCAATTCCAACTATCCTCTGGGTGAAAACATTCTTCCTCGGATACACTTATAAACCGTATACTCATCGCCCTTAGATCTGTGCCCTCTAGTTTAGTTACGTTTCAGTTTATTTAGTTTAGTTTAGTTTAGTTTATTTAGTTTAGTTTAGTTTAGTGTCACGTGTACCGAGGTACAGTGAAAAGCTTTTGTTACGTGCTAATCATTCAGCGGAAAGACAATACATGATTACAATCGAGCCAACCACAGTGAAGGGAGAATGGGGAATAACGTGAATAACTTTTAGAGCAAGATAAAGTCCAGTAAAGTCCGATTAAAGATAGTCCAAGGATCTCCAATAAGGTAGATAATAGTTCAGGATGGTTCAGTTGCATGCCCTTATGTGTCTAGTGCAGAAACAGACCCTTTGGCCCCAATTCAGGTTTAGAAATAGGGAAACGTTTCCTGTTGATGCCCCCTCATAAACTCATCTATCACTTATGGTGCTGCACCATTTCTTGGAATGCACCTTAAGATGAATTTCTATCCCGGATGTCTTGATTAAATCAATTTCTTGATCATCAGAGTAAACATTCCACTGGGAAGTCTGAGAATGAATAGCTTAAAAGCCAGGGTTGAGATTCAGGTCAACACATCAAGCACAGTTCAGAGACGGGGAGTATCATAAATCCAAGAAAATTAAAGTTTAGACTCAATACTCTAGCCCTTGAGTGTGACAATTTTAATCATTTTCATTAACTAAATGCGTCCTACAGAAGATCTTGAAAAGGACGAGTAAACAAAAGAGGGAAAAATCCATTGCATTGTCCGGCAGCACATGTTCATCTGTCTTAAACACCAGCATATTTTGTACCGAGCTACTTTAGACTTTATACATACATCATGGGAACAGTCCCATTGGCCCTCCAAGTCCACGCCGACCAGCGATCCCCGTACACTAGCACTATCCGACACACTAGGGACAATTTACAATATTAAGGAAGCCAATTACCCTACAAACCTGCACGTCTTGGAGTGTGGGAGGAAACTAGAGCACCCGGAGAAAACCCAAGCAGGTCACAGTAAGAGCGTACAAACTCCATACAGACAGCACCCGTAGTCAGGATTGAACCCTCTGATCTCTAGCGCTGTGAGGCAGCAACTCTACTGCTGTGCCACTGTGCCTCTGAAGGAGTTTTTTTCCCCCTCAAAAATAAACTATATTCAGAGTATTAAAAAAATATATACAAAACAAGACAGTGCAAAAACTCGTCCGTCATTCTCAGAGGCTATATGTACATTAATTAGCGTTGTATTCGATAGTATAATTGTACCAGGTGTTCTTTCCACTCCGTGTGTAAGAATGAACTGCAGACGCTGGTTTATACCAAAGATAGAAACAAAATGCTGCAGTAACGTAGCGGGTCAGGCAGCATCTCTGGCGGAAACAAATAGGTGACCTTTCGGGTCTGAAGAAGGGTTCCAACCCGAAACGTCACCTATTTTTCTACAGAGATGCTGCCTGACTCGCTGAGTTACTCCACCATTTTGTGCCTACTATTGCCACTCATGTGGCCCCTAGGGTGGTACCCCTTCTCTTGTTTGAGGGGTGTCCCCACCAGACACTGGCCCCCCCAATGTCCAGCAGCGGAAGGACTCTAGACTGTGGCCCTCCCCCACAGAGCCTTGGCGTTGGCTGCATCAAGCTTCAGTGCGTCCCTCAGCATGTACTCCTGAAGTCTGGAGTGGGCCAGTTGGCAGCATTGCCTGACGGACATCTCGTTCTGCTAGGAGGTCAACATGGACGCTCCCCATAATTACTCTGCAAGACTAGGAAATGCTGGAATAAACGGCTGCCTTCATTTTAAATACAATTTCAATGAGGAGTAATATTTGGAGAGGCACACTTGATTATTGATGCAATCATTCACTACAGAGCTGGCGAAATCACTTCTTGTTCTTCTTCTTGCTTATGGCATGCACAGCCTAAAGTTGTAGGACAACTTGTTCTATTTGATCTTATTTGATTGTGCACACTGGGTTGTTGCATTCGTTGAAACAGGGCTGATCACATGTAGGTTGCAATCTCCCACCCTGTGAAATGGCTTGAAAAGCTTTTTATTACAAAAGCAACAACTGGCATTTGCATAATACTTTTAAGATGTCCCAAGGTGCTTCATAGAGGAGCTATTGAACGCAAATTGAGACCGAGATCCATTAGGGGATTTGAGGACTGCTTTGGCCAAAAAGATGGATTCCGACGTGTATCTTAAAAGAGGTGAGGGGGAGAAGGACTTTGGTTTACAAAGAGGTTTCAGTAGGGAATTCTAGTCATTGATATTGGGGTCGGTAAAGTCCATATTGGGCATTCCACAGAGAGACGGTTGTGGAGCTGGAGAAGATCGGATGTTGATGATAAGGATGAATATTTTACATCAAAAGGAACAGCTCAGCTAGGGAGAAACCTTCATGCAGAATGTTCCATCTCTTCGGTTTAGGAGAGAGGGCGGGGAAAAGTTGCTTTATTCCTTCATTCTTGGACTAGAGAGAACTTGCATTAATGAACCCCTATTTTTAATCTCGCCAATAACCCAAGACCTGCTTCTGAAATGGGCTCACCGTTGTATGTGGAAGATTATGGGGCATCTAAATTGTCCACAGTAAACATGCGGCAATACTAACGAGAAGAACCCCTATTGATTGGAATGTGATTGGCTGTAGTATATGCATTGGCCAGGGTGGTGACATGCAGCCTTGTGCATCCGCCTGAGAGATGGGAAGGACGTTAGATTGAAATATAGATAGTTCTGCTTTTTCATGTCTTTTCTCAACGCGATTAAATATAACTCGATTGATGAATTGGGGAACACGATTTGTGCTGGAGTAATTCGGAGGAGGATGAGAGGTGTACAAGGTCATGAGAGGAATAGATAGTGTAAATGCACAGAGTCTTTTACCCAGAGTAGGGGAATCAAGAACCAGAGGATATAGGTGGAAGGGGAGGGTGGAAAGATTTAAGCCGAGTCAGTGGATATTTTTAAGGTAGAGATAGATAGATTCTTGATTATTACAGGTGTCAGAGGTTATGGGGAGAAGGCAGGAGAATGGGGTTAGGAGGGAGAGATAGATCCGCTGATTGAATGGCGGAGTAGACTTGATGGGCCGAATGGCCTAATTCTACTATCACTTATGAGGTGTAGCTTTTTTACACAAAGGATGGTGTGTGTATTGAACGAGATGCCGGAGGAGGTGGTTGAGGCAGGAACTATCGCGACATTTAAGAAACATTTAGACATGTACATGGATAGGACAGGTTTAGAGGGATATAGGCCAAACGCAGGCTGGTGGAACTAGTGTAGATGGGGCATGTTGGTCGGTGTGGGCAAGTTGGGTCAAAAGGGCCTGTTTCCACACTGTATGACTCTACGACTCTATCTGCAGTTGCTCGTGTCTGCAGGTCTCTTGGAGTCGGGAGCCCAACAACAGACCTATCTCTGCGATTTTTATTTTTTTGCACTTTCTCTCACTGCTCGGCAAGTGCCAGACTGGCACGATGCCAGCAAGACTAGTGGCAGCTTGTGCAAAGGAAGCAGGCACAAACACTCTGCCGTGTGAGGAGAGGGGGTTTGTCTGACTGCTCCAGTCTCTTCCTTTGAGAAAGCATGCATTTGACGTTGGCTTTAAACAAAAAAAAAACACCTCGGGTGGAGTTTGAAGCTGTGAAACTCATGCCGCCTCTTCAAAGTGCAGACTAATTGGAACAACAAGGGAGGTGGTACCTTGAGGTGATACACATGGTATATTAGACTCTTCTGTTGTTGTTTCGAGATCAAGCTGTTTGCACACTAAAGGCCTTGAATCATTGGCAACAACCTGGATTAATTATTCCTAAAAGCGGTTCACAGGAGGCTCAGCTTTAGTGCAAGGATGAGATCAGGTGTTGGGTAGTCTATTGGCGTCTATGTCACTGGCGACTGTATCATTATCCCAGACACGTGAGGCTGGGAGGCCGGTTCCCGGGAGAAAGAGGCAGCACCTGGCTCCCCCCTCCTGCCGTTGTCATCCTCTGACCCCAATAACATTCGCAGATCCCCACCTCAAATTAAAAACAAAACGAAAGGCGGCAGAGTCGCTGCTTAACAAACAACTACTTAAAATCAAAATCAAAGAGGTTTCGTAGCCCCCCCGAGCTTTCTGATTACTGCAGCAGTACTACAGGGAGAACTGTCAATCGGCAAAGATTCAATGCAATTACACAAGCACAAGGTCTCTTGCCTAGATTAGGGGAATCGACAACCAGAGGACATGAGGGGGGGGGGGGGGAGATTTAAAAGGGACCTGAGGGGTTCCATTTTCACACAAAGGAGGTGGGTGATGGAACGAGCTGCCGGAGGATGTAGTTGAGGCAGGTACTATCCTAACATTTAAGAAACATTTAGACAGGTACATAGATAGGACAGATTTAGAGGGGGATGGGCCAAACGCAGGCTGGTGGGACAAGTGTAGATGGGAGACGTTGGCCGGTTTGGGTAAATTCGGCTGAAGGGCCTGTTTCCGCGCTGTCAGAGTTTATGACTCTATGACTATATGCACAAGGTGCTGATGTACAGTTTATCCCGAACGTCTACGTTACGGAGAACTCTCTGATTTACGGACGGTTCCCACGGACACATTCAGAAATTGACGTCAAGTGCTGATGGAAGGTCATCAACGGTATAAGATGCTCTCTGGTCAGCCTGAACCTTGTTGACCTCCCAGCAGAGCGAGATGTCCGCCGGGAATGTTGCCGACTGGCCCGCTCCAGACTGCAGGGTGTACGTGCTGAGGGACGCACTGAAGCTCGGTGCAGCCAGCTCCAAGGCTCTGTGGGGGAGGACCAGAGTCTAGGGTCCTTCCGCTGCTGGACATTGAGGGGCAGGAGTGGTGGAGATGCCCCTCAAAACAAGGGAGGGGATATCACCACAGGGGCCACACGAAAGGCAAGGGTGATGGGTGTAGTGAACACTACCAAATACAACGCTCATGAATGTAAGAATTGCCGCTGAGAATGTCAGAAGATTTTTTGCACATTTCTTATTTTGTATATATTTTTTATTCTGAATACATTTTATTTTGATTTTAAAAGAACTCAGCAGGTCAGGCAGCATCCCTGGAGAAAAAGGAAGGGTGACGTTTCAGATTGGGACCCCTCCTCAGACTGAAAGTAGGAGGTGGAGAGCTGCAGGTAAAGTCTGAAGAAGGGTCCTGACCCAAAAAGTCACCCACCTTTTTTCTCTAGAGATGCTGCCTGACCGCCTGAGTTACTCCAGCACTTCGTGTCTATCTTTCTTATAAACCAACAGCTACAGATCTTTGTTTGAACTTGGTTTCTGTATTTTATAGTCATTGACTCACACAGCATGGAAAGCAGCCCTTCAGCCCAACTTGCCCATGCCAACCAAGATGCCCCATCTACACTAGTCCCACCTGACCCTGTTTGGTCTGGTAGCTCTCTAAACCTTTCCTGTCCATGTATCTGTCCAAATTACTTTTCATTGTTGTTGGTCTGATAGCTCTCTAAACCTTTCCTGTCCATGTATCTGTCCAAATGACTTTTCATTGTTGTTATGTTGTTGAGGCTACCTCAACTACCGCCTCTGACAGGCCCGTTCCATATGCCCATCATGTTCAGTGTGAAAAAGGTGCCTCAGGTCCCTATTAAATTACTCCCCTCACTTTAAACCTATGTCCTCTTCTTCTTGATTCTCCAACCACGGGGAAAAGACTCTGTGCATCTACCCTATCTATTCCCCTCATGATCTACACACCTCTATAAGATCACCCCTCATCCTCGTGCACTCCAAGGAATAAAGTCCTACTCTGCCCACCCTCCCCCTGTATCTCAGGCCCCAGTGTCTTAGCAACATCCTCATAAACATTTCCTAACAGAAATAAAAATGAAATCTAATCAAGTGTTTCAGATAATAGCTCTCACATGGAATATTTGATAATGGAATTTTGTTGCTAATGAATATTCGTCTTCAAACAATATTAACCTGGAGCTTTTAACGGAGAAATTATGGCATTACATATGATTGACAGCTAAATTAACCAATCATAGACTTAGCCATCTCTCTCTCTCTTTTTTTTTTTCTTTTCCAAAAACTTTATTCGACACAAATCATAAAATACAATACATCAAAACACAATCAAAAATCACACTATAACGAACAGATCATTGAAGTACAACAGTACATTCATTTATAATCGCCTCAACCCCACGCGGGTGACCAGCGCTGACGGAAGGCCTCCAGAGTCCCCGTGAACACCGCGTGTTCCCTCTCCAGGGACACACGTGCACGGACGTAGGCCCGAAAGAGGGGCAGGCAGCCGACTCTCGCCTGACCGTCGACCGCCCGCTGCCTGGACCCATGAATGGCCATCTTGGCCAGGCCGAGGAGCAAACCGACAGGTAATTCCCCCCCCCCACACTCGGCTCTCCCCACTCCCTGCCTTAAGTCCAAACACCAGGATTGTGGGGCTAAAATGCAGCCAGAACTTGAGGAACAGCCCCTTCAGATATTGGTACAGGGGCAGTAACCTCACACACTCCATATACACATGGAATACGGTCTCCTCCTCTCCGCAGAAAATACATGCGGCAGACGAGCCCGTGAACCGACTCAAAAGTTTATTACAAACCACCGCTCCATGCAACACTCTCCACCCCAGGTCCCCAATATAAAGGGGTACGACTCCCTTATAGAAGGACCCCCACTGGGGACCCCCCCTGCCTTCGGATGGTAACACCGTCCGCCATGGTGAGTCGGGACGGGAGACGAAGGCAAGGAGGTTCAGAATGTGCAGGAGCATCCAATACAGTGCGCGTCTCTTCGCCTGACGAAATGGCATGCTGGTCATCTCAGAAAGGCAGCTCAGATTATGTGGACTCTCTCTCTCTCTCTCTCTCTCTCTCTCTCTCTCTCTCTCTCTCTCTCTCTCTCTCTCTCTCTCTCTCTCTCTCTCTCTCTCTCTCTCTCTCTCTCTCTCTCTCTCTCTCTCTCTCTCTCTCTCTCTCTCTCTCTCTCTCTCTCTCTCTCTCTCTCTCTCTCTCTCTCTCTCTCTCTCTCTCTCGTTCTTATTGGTTAAAAGAAAACGTAAAGGATTTCACTCATTTTTCACCTGAGCAGCTTATAACCCAGTGGGATGAATTTTGATTACTCTAATTTCAAGTAGCTCCTGCATTCCCTTCCATCGCCATGTTTGCATCCTTGTATCCCTCTTGTTATCACACCTTCCCCAGCCAACAATGGCCCATTGTGGGCTCCACCCTCCCTGCGGTCACCTGATTGGTTCTGGCCTTTTCTTGCCTCCAGTCCATTCCCCCTCCCACCTCTACTTCCAGTCTGAAGAAGAGTTCTGACCTGAAACATCTCCTATTCATTTGCTCCAGAGATGCTGCCCGACCAGCTGAGTTACTCCAGCATTTTGTGTCTATTTTCGGTATTTTCGGTATAAACCAGCATCTGCAGCTCCTTCCAACACAAGATATAGATATGTTTATTAATACAAGGGGTCCAAGAATTTTTTTAAAATGTAAGCTTCATATATATTCATACATCAAACATGCGCATTTTTAAAAGGGATTTCCATTTATATAGCTCCTTTAATCACATTTCAAAAGCAATAAAGTACTCCTGAAGTGTAATCATGGCTGCAAAGTAGAAAACACAGTTGCTAATTTATGCACAGCTTGTTTCCACAAGCAAAATCACAACAATGATCAGATAATCTGTGTCTCTGGTGCTGTGAGGCAGCAACTCTACCGCTGCGCCACCGTGCAGCCCTGTGTCGTTTTTATGTTAAACCAGCATCTGCAGTTCCTTGTTTCCACATTTAGAAACCGTGATGTGTTTATGAAAAGCGCTGTAAAAATATCACAAAAAATGCTCTGTAATCAATGAAGTTATTTGATACCAGATTATTGTTGTAATGTAGAAAATGGAAACCACTTCATGTACAGTAAATGCTCATCAAATGAAGAGGACTTGAACACCATGAGTTTTGTATGATGCTGAGTAAGGGACATATAATAGTTTAGTCACTGGAGATAACTCTTCTGTTCTTGAAAATCAACAAATCTATACCGTAATCCCCCCTTATAGTGGAACCTAGCGGGGGGGGGAATGGTGTCCTTTATTGCTGATGGTCCATTATAACCGAGTGTAATATATTGGATTTTCATGTTTAGCTTAGAGATACAGCGTGGAAACAGGTTCTCCAACCCGCGAGTCCAAGCCAACCTGCCATCATCTATACACTATTTCTATGCTGCACACGAGGGACAATTTACAGAAGCCAATTAACCTACAAACCTGCACGTCTTTGGAATGTGGGAGGAAACTGGAGCATCCGGAGAAAACCCACGTGGTCACAGGGAGAACGTACCAACTCTGTACAGACAGCACCCGTAGTCAGGATGGGACCCGGGTCTCAGGCGCTGCAAGGCTGCAATTCTACCGCTGCGCCACTGTGCTGCCCTAAAGACCTTGTGTCGACACCCAACAATACAATTTAGTCTGAGCAAGAACTTGCACTGACAGGGGTGCCTTTTAATGCTGAAACACTAAAGCCAAGCCTTCCCTTCCCTAAGCTACAAATCTCCAAGGTCTCAATACAGCAATACAGGCAGTGGCGGCAGGCGCGGTCTGGAAGTGGCCGGGGATGCGGTGTGGGCCCGGGAATGGTGTCGGCAGCCCGGCCTGGTGATCCGTCTGCTATAACCAAAATCTGTTACAATAAGCTCCGTACAAATGTGGGTTTACAGTGTACGTGTTAGACCCTCGGACCATCTTTGATCGGACTTTACTGGTCTTTATCTTGCACTAACGTTTATCCACGTTATTCCCTTTATACTGTAGACGGCTCAATTGTAATGTATTGTCTTCCCGTTGACTAATTAGCACACGACAAAAGCTTCACACTGTACTTCAGTGCACGTGACAATAAACAAAACAGAACGCAGACACTTCCTCAGGTTGACATGCCCATCAAACACTCGTATCTCTGAGAGCCAGTGATCGTTCAGTTGCACACAGGAGTTTTAGGTACATTTTTTAAAGCTTGGGTCTTTGGACTGGGGCAATCCAGGGCTAACAACTGAGGCACAGCTGACAGCCAGCAGGCTGCTCAATGTCAAACAAGGCAATGCTTCAGATCATGCAGAAAAATCAAGTTGAGGTCGAGGATTAGCCATAATCTTATTACAGGGCGGCACAGTGGCGCAGTGGTAGAGTTGCTGCTTTACGGCACCAGAGACCTGAGTTCCATCCTCTCTACGACTGTTCTCTGCACTGAGTTTGTACGTTTACCCCGTGAGCGCATAGGTTTTCTTTGGGTGATCTGGTTTCCTCCCACACTCCAAAGGCGTACAAGTTTGTAGGTTAATTGGCTTCGGTAAAATAGTAAATTGTGCCAAGTGTGTAGGATAGTGCTGATGTACGGGGCAATCGCTAGTCGGCACAGATTCAATGGACCGAAGGGCCTGTTTCTGCACTATATCTCTAAAGTCTAAAGTGATTTGGAGAAGCTGTAGAACCACTCGTGCACCTATTCCTTAACTGACGATGGTGTCAGGTTGATGATATTTCATCTAATAATGGCATTAGATGTAGCCCTTCCACCGCACAGACCTGACCCCCCACCACTGACTCCATCTACACTTCATGCTGCCTCAGGAGAGTGGCCAACATAATCAAGGACTTATCCCAGCCCGGTCATTCCCTCTCCTCCTCACTCCCGTTAGGCAGAAGATGCAGAAGCTTCAAATCGTGGACCATCAGACTCGGGAACAGTCTCTTCTCTTGTGTATTCTTCGCCATCTTTTGCCTTTATTCTTGCATCCAGTAATTTGTAACAAAATTGGTTTGAGCTCTAAGGCCCAGAGGAGAAGATTAACAAAATCCACTGAACCCAATCTAAACCAATAACTGCATCTCCAACTGATGCCAGCAACCAAAAACCTCTCATCCTCACACCCACTGAATATTGGCAAGGGTCTCAACTGCTTCATGCATTGTAACTGGCAATGGCACAGTGGTGCAGTGGGAGAGTTGCAGCCTTACAGCGCCAGAGTCCCGGGTTCAATCCTGACCACGGTGCTGTCTCTTCAGAGTTTGTACGTTCTCCCCGTGACCTGCATGAGTTTTTTCTGAAATCTCCAGTTTCCTCCAAAGGCGTGCAGGTTTGTAGGTTATTTGGCTTGGTATAACTGCAAATTGTCCCTAGTGTGTGTAGGATAGTGTTCACGTGCTGGGATCGCTGGTCGGCGTGGACTCGGCAGGCCGAAGGCGCCTGTTTCCGCATTGTATCTCTAAACTAAACGAAACTAAATTAAGCAAGAAAGATGATAGGGCAAGCATTGGAAAATATTTTGAAGACACAAGGAACAGCAGGTGCTGGAAAGTACTTGAGGAACTCAGCAGGTCAGGCAGAACCGGTGGAGAGTTATGCTTCAAGTCGGGACCCTTTTTCAGACACATAGAGTTAAGAGTCGAGAGTCAAGTGTTTTATTGTCATATGTCCCGAAACAGAACAATGCAATTCATACTTGCAGCAGCACAACAGACATGTCAACATAGTACTCTGTGAAACCCACAATGAACAACAACAAAAAAGGTCAGTATATATTTAAAAAAACAGACAATAAATAGATAATAATTGTGCAAAGTCAAAAATAATGGCCCCAAGTCTATAGTTTGGAGCCTATTTTGAGGTTGTAGTTGAATAAGCTGGATTGTGGGGAACAAGCTGCCCCTGAACCTAGACGTTACAGTTTTCAGGCTCCTGTACCTTCCTCATAACAAGAAGTCCTAGATAGAGTGGATGTAGAAAGGATGTTTCCAGTAGTGGGAGAGTCTAGTACCAGAGGGCACAGCCTCAGAATAAAAGGACACATCTTTAAAATGGAGATGAGGAGGAATTTCTTGAGCCAGGGGGATGGTGAATTTGTGGAATTTGTTGTCACAGACGGCTGTGGAGGCCATGTCATTGGGTATTTTTTAAAACAGAAATTGATGGGTTCTTGATTAGTGAGGGTGTCAAAGGGCATGGGGAGAAAACAGGTGAATGGGGTTTAGAGGGAAAAATAGATCAGCCATGATTGAGTGGTGGAGCAGACTTGATGGGCCAAATTGCACAATTCCTCCCCCTATTTCTGATGGTCTTATGGTTATATTACATAAACAGATAACTTTTTTTGCTTAAATTATCTTATTACAGTTTACCTACCTTGTACCTGTATGCAATTGCCTGCAGTGGTAATAAACAGATCAAGTGTTCCTTCAAGTGTTATGTTGAATAATGGAAAAAAAATTCGAATCATAACCCTTTTTCAGACCGGAAAATATTTTGTTGGTTGGGGATGAGAATTGATGACAAAATCTAAAGACAAAATCTAAAGAGCCAAGCCCTTCAAAAGTCAAGATGGGAAATTCCTTCCCATACACAAACTGGATGAACGCTGGGCTCTCTATCATAAATGCCACAAAGCTGCAACAACTGGAGATTTCAGATGTGAGGTTTAAGAAGGAAATGCAGATACTGGAAAATTGAAGGTAGACAAAAATGCTGGAGAAACGCAGCGGGTGAGGCAGCATCTATGGAGTGAACGAAATAGGCGACGGAAGGAAGAAAGGAAGAGGCGGAGACAGTGGGCTGTGGGAGAGCTGGGAAGGGGAGGGGAAAGAAGGAGAAAGCAGGGACTACCTGAAATTGGAGAAGTCAATGTTCATACCACTGGTGTAAACTACCCAAGCGAAATGCTGTTCCTCCAAATTAGGGGGCGGGACAAAGATAGAATGTAGTCGGAGACAGGAAGACTGGTGGGAGAACTGGGAAGGGGGAGGGGATAGAGAGGGAAAGCAAGGGCTATCTGAAGTTAGAGAAGTCAATGTTCATACCACTGGGGTGTAAGCGGCCCACGCAAAATATGAGGTGCTGTTCCTCCAATTTGCGCTGGGCCTCACTCTGCCCATGGAGGAGGCCCAGGACAGAAAGGTCGGATTCGTAACGGGAGGAGGAGTTGAAGTGCTAAGCCACCGGAAGATCAAGTTGGTTATTGCGAACTGAGCGGAGGTGTTGGGCAAAGCGATCGCCAGACCTCACCGATGTAGAGCAGCTGACACCTAGAGCAGCGGATGCAATAGATGAGGTTGGAGGAGGTGCAGGTGAACCTCTGCCGCACCTGGAAACACTGCTTGGGTGAGGTTGATCAATTTTATTGGTCGAAGGTATTACAGGGAGCGGTTGGCTCATGGAATTAGGTCACAGGTCAACTTTAATCTGTGACAAAAAGTCAAATTGTTTGATCTCGCATGACAAGCGAGATCAAACAAAAGGACAAAACATGCTCAAGCAACTCAGCGGGTCAGGCAGCATCTTTGGAGAACTCGGATAGGCAACATTTCGGGTCGGGACCATTCTCCAGACTTGTTCTCCAAAGATACTGCCCAACTTGCTGGGTTACTCCAGCACTTTTTGTCCTTTTGTGCATTAGCTAGCATCTGCAGTTCCTTGTTTTTTGGAAGCTGCTTTGGCTTCTGAACCAGCATACAGCATCAATTTTGATTGCAACCAACATTGGGGCCCATATCTGAGGAGAGATGTGCTGGCATTGGAGAGGGTTCAGAGGACATTTATGAGAACGATCCCAGGAATGGTTGGGTTAATATATGACGAGCGCTTGATGAATCCGGGCCTGTAATCCCTGGAGTTTAGAAGGATGAGGGGGAACCTCATTGAAACTTACCAATAATGAAAGGTCTGGATAGAGTGGATGTGGAGAGGATGTTTCCACAAGTGGGAGAGTCTGACCAGGGGGCTCAGCCTTAGAATAAAAGGATGTACCTTTGTAAAGATGAGGAGGATTTTCTTTAGTCAGAGAGTGGTGAATCTATGGAATTCATTGCCATGGCGGCTGTGGAGGCCAAGTCATTCGGTATTTTAAAAGCAGAGGTTGACAAGTTCTTGATTAGTATGGTGACAGGAGTAATGGGGTGAAGACAGGAATATGGGGTTGAGAGGGAAAGATAGATCAGCCATGATTGAATGGCTGGTTAGGCCTGATAGGCTGAATGGCCTAATTTTGCTCCTAGAAATAATCTTGTGAATTATATGTTATATTTTTGCTGTTCCCGTCGCACCGCTCATTTCCCAGCTTAGGCCCCTATTAGCCGCCTGCAATCAATCTGAAAAAGAGTTTTGACCCGAAGCCTTACAGTGCCCGAGACCCAGGTTCAATCCTGACTCTGGGTGCTGTCTATAAAGAGTTTGTGCCTTCTCGCTGTGACCGCATGGGTTTTCTCCGGGTGCTCTGGTTTCCCCCCACAGCCCAAAGATGTACAGGTTTGTAGGTTAATTGGCTTTGGTAAAAATTGTAAATTGTGCACAGTGTGTATGATAGTGTGAGGGTACTGGGTGATCGCTGGTTAGCGTGGACTCGGTTGGCCGAAGGGCCTGTTTCCGTGCCGTATCTCTAAAGGCATTATTTTGTCAGCGTGGGAGTAAATATCCCGGCCTAATTGCAGTTTGCCAGCTTTCCCTGACTCGTGGTTGATAAATAAGATAATCAGTTTCCCAAGGACTAAAGTGCAAACGGTAAACGTGAGAATAGGATTGCCCTGACATTTGCTTAGTAATGCCCCCTGACTCTGGCACCCTCTCTCTGTCGGCCTTGATCAGAATAATTTAATTATAATATTTAAAAACTGACCCAAATCAGATTAATGAGATAAAGCCCTTTGTTGTGGTGGCCACAGAAGCAGCCAGCCATGGGAGGCAGCACAATGTTGTCAGATTGTTTCACTATCTCTCTGATGCCTGATGTGATCTGAGTGAGCACAGACACACACACACATGCACACTCACACACACCTACACACACACACAAACAAGACTCACCAAGGCACACACAAACTCAGAAACACTCATACCGATACACGCACTCAGACTGATTCACAAGGACAGACTCACACACTCACAAAATGTACACACACACGCACACATACAGTAGGTGCAGAGAGAGACACGCACAGACTCACGCACTTACTTACACACACTCTGACACACACACACACAGAAACATACATGCACACATGTGCAGAGACAGACGCACACTCACAAATAGACACACACACACTCACACTCAGGCACTCACTCACACACACACACACACAATCACTCACACTCACTTACTCAGACACACATGCACACTCACATACACACACACACACACATGCTAGCACATATGCTCACACACACATACTCACACACACGCTCACACATACACTCACACACACACACACACCCAGAAACACACACAAATGCAGAGACAGACACACACTCACACACACTCTCACTCAGACACACTTAGATACACACACTCACACACACTCTCTCGCACACACACAGAACATCACAGATATGCAGACTCACACGGCAGAGACACACATATTCACAATGAAACATACACAATGACTAATATACACACACTCACACCAATAGAAATATACACACAGAATCTCACAGACACACACACACTCACACATACTCATGCGGACAGACACACACTCACACAAACACAAACACTGACATTCCACGTAACTCCCTATGAATCTTGGGCAGCGTAGTGGCGCAGCAGTAGAGCTGTTGCCTCACAGCGCCAAAGACCTGTGTTTGATCCTGATTACGGGTGCTATCTGTAGTTTGTATGTTCTCCCCATGACCGCGTTGGTTTTCTCCAGGTGCTCCGGTTTCCTCCCACACTCCCAAGACGTACAGTTTTGTAGGTTAATTGACTTCAGTAAAATAGTAAATTGTCCCTAGTGTGTAGGATAGTAAATAGTAAATTGTCCCTAGTGTCTAGTACATGGGGTGATCGCTGGTCGGCGTTGGCAATTGGAATGTATTGGATCTAGGTTTTACTAGTATTTTTAGTTAAAGACTTCTGTGCATTTTTATACATCCTGCAGTCTGTTCCCACTTGGGATAGAAGTTGGAGAAAACAAATGGCCAGAAATGTCTGAAGAAGGATCCCGACCCGAAACATCGCCTATCCATGTTCTATCAAGATGATGTCTACTCCAGCACTCTGTACGGCAGGAATGTTAACTCTCTTTCTTTCTCCGCGGATGCTGCCTAACCCATTGAATGTTTCCAATATTTTTTGATTGCATTTTTTATTTCGGATCTCCAGCATGAGATGTTGCTTTCGAAGCAAGAACCTATGCCAGTGCAGTGACAGGGAGAGGTGTTGTAGGAAGTTCACGTACGTTACTGTGACACAAAGGCCAGCGGAGAAAAAAACGCCCACACAATAACATGTCAGAACTGTACAAAATCCACAAGAGGTATTTCAAGAACACTGTCGGGTAAAATTAACAGGAAGCAAGGACGAGACTGGATGACAGCGTGCTAGAAAGCAGAAAAAGAAATGCTGGGTAGAGTGATGTAGAGGACAACAAACAATGACAGTGAGGAACCAAGACAGTGAGAAGGCAGCAACATTGATCAAAGTCATTAGATGTAGCGTGATCTGTCCAAATGTCGGCTTCTCAACACGGAACCAGTGACTGAAGCCACACAGGTTTGTTAGGACAAAACTTAGTTTTTCCCAAAAAATAAACATTATTCAGAATTTTAAAAATAAATTAGGAATATTAGAACAAAATCAAATACTTTATCGACTACAGTATAATAATTGGGAAAAAATTAATATTAAAATTTTGGAAAGGCCCTATAACCCCCACAATCAAAATGTGGATTATGGAAATGTCGGAGACCCTACATTTGGAAAGAATCAGACTTGTCTTTTTGTTGTTTTTTTTTTTGTTTTTGTTTATTTTATTAGAAGTTAATACAGTACAAAACAATGCAGTGGCACCTGATTTTAGGTGCCAACTATGTCATAACGTAATACATTCTATGTACAACCTCTAGTTTTATGTTTTTGAAAAGGAAATTTAAAAAAAGACAAGAAATAGAGAGAAGAAAAAGAGGAGAAATAGATAGTAGAAAATAGAAAAACGTGAAGTTTGTATGTTGGAAAAGATAAAAGTAGAAATAGGAGAAAAAGACCCTTAAAAAAGAAAAATGTCAAATCTTTGTTCGGAGATGTAATTCTACCCATGACCTGACCTGAAATCAGTAATCTTTATGGCACTGCTGCATCACATGATTCCAAAAAGTCGATGAAAGGGAATCAACTCCTTAAGAATTGGTCATATTTATCTATTAGGCAGAGTCTCATTTCTTCAAGGTGAGCTATGTCCGTGATATTACTAATCCACATTTTAATAGTTGGTATAGCTGTATTTTTCCAAAATTTGAGTATCAATTTCTTTCCAATTATTAACCCATAATTAAAGAATACTTTTTGGTCTTTGTGTAAATTGATATCTTCTACTATTATTCCAAATATAATCCATTCCGTATTTGGTTCTATTCTTGACTTGAAGAGCTTTGTAAATATATCAAATATATCGCTCCAAAATTTATTCAACTTTATACATCCTACAAATGAATGTGTTATATTGGCATTTTGAAACAAAAGATTTATCGCATCTAGGAGAGACGTTTGAGTAGAATTTATTCAACCTCGTTTTTGAATAATATAGTCTATGTAATAATTTAAATTGAATTAAGTTATGTCTTGCATTAATGGAATAATTATGTGTGTTCATCAGATACTTTTCCCATCTATCTTTCGGAATCTATATCAGTAGTTCATGTTCCCAATCTTCTCTTTGCCTCTGTTGAGGGTAATTCTCTATTTAATATACTATTATAAAAATATGATATTCGTTTTTGTGAATCGGCATTGCTTCTTCTAAAGGGTCTAAAAATATAGTTTGAAATCTATGTATATATTTCTTCATAAAGTCACATATCTGCATATATTTAAAACATTGATTATCATTCAGTTTAAATTTTGATTTTAATTGTTGAAATGATAACAATTTACCCAATTCATACATATCTCCTACTTTCCTAATTCCTAGTCTATCCCATTGTCTATATGTTTTGTCGGTAAGAGATGGTTTGATCAGACTTGGCTTAATGGACAAACAAGAACTTTTTATCAGAATATGGTCTCCATTTATTGATTATCTGAAGGGGCAAACTGGTTCGGCACGAGAACCTGACTGAAACTCGAATTAAGGATTAGATGAAGAATTACATTTTATAATTTACGAACATATCTCCAATGATGTATTATTAGTTAATTATTCCATTATTTTTTATTATACATTCTTGTTTTATTTGGGTTTTTTCACTCTCTATTATTTTCTATCTATATAAAAAATAAAAAATAAATATTTTAAGTAGAGCTATTAAATAATTGATAATAATTGAACAGTGCAAAAACTCTTCTGACAATCTCAGTGTTTATATTCATTAGTGTTATATTTGGTAGTGGTCGCATCTATCCTTATACCCAGCAACCCTTGCCACTCATGTGGCCCCCCTGGGGTGATATCCATTCCCTTGTTTGAGGGGCAACTCCACCACATCCAGCCCACCCAATGTCCAGCAGCGGAAAGACCCTAGACGGTGGTCCTCCCCCAGAGTCTTGGCATTAGTTGCGTCGAGCTTCAGTGCGTCCCTCAGCACGTACTCCCTGCAGTCTGGAGCGGGACAGTCTTTTGACTTTAGAGATACAGCGCGGAAACAGGCCCTTCGGCCCACCGAGTCCGCGCCGACCAACGATCACCCCGTGCACCGGCACTATCCTACACACTAGAGACAATTTACAATTTTTACGGTTACGGGGAGAAGGTACAAACTACATGCAGACAAGTAGAGTACCCGTATTCCGGGTCGAACCCGGGTCGCTGGTCATGTACGACGGCAACTCTACCGCTGTGCCACCGTGCCGCCCCATTTCAGGCAACTTTCCCTGACAGGCGTTTTGCTCTGCGTTAGCTCATTGTCCCAACACTGTTCAATCCCCCCTTTAATTGGAGACTGACTCTGCGAGCTGTGGGCTCAGTGCTTCTCTAATGTGATGGTGAGTCAGGCAGTAGTGAATGTCAGACATGGCTGGCAGATAGCACCTTCAGGAAATGATCTTTAAGCTGAGTTACCCTCTCACCAAACAAAAAACAAACAGGACCAGAAGATTTTATTACTTAAAGAGCAGCATGAATATTTATGCAACCTCGGGCTGTGGTGGTATAAGGGTCACGTTCAATATTCAGATTAAAGGAGAATGAATGCGTCAAAGCAAATAATTCTCCAGTTTCACCCATGCAAGCGATTGCCCATTCTGTTCCTCACCTTTCCTCACATTTGCTTCTCTTTCCGAATCTTCTGCATTGCCACAACATAGTGTTGCTCCCTGCGATGGACGTGGATAGACGCCCAGCGACACAAGTACTGGAGTAACTCAGTGGGTCGAGCAGCATCTCTGGAGAAAAAGGATGGGCGACGTTTCGGGTGGGGACTGAAAGTAGGGGTGGAGGAGGGGGGAGGGGAAAGGAGGTGAAGAGCTGGAGGTGAGAAGAGACCTGGATCAATCAGGACCGGCCACAAATGACCTCAGGCAGGGCAGTGCCTGGTAGACCCCTACGGAAGGTGTGCTCTCAAGAGAAAAAATTTGGACAACAGGTGGGACTTGTGAGAAGACGGGGCATGTTGGTCGGTGTGGGCAAGTTGGGCCGAAGGGCCTGTTTCCACGCTCTACCTCCATGATTCTCATTTCAGCAGTGAACTCCTGAAACAACATTGAGATGCTTTCATTAATCTCTGCAGTCTTCGTTGGTTTCTCTTTGGCTCCAATATGTTATTATTTTTCTCTTTCATTTTGCTGCTAGCACTGCCTGGTCGATGCATTATCATCTCTTCCCCACGTTTTGCTGTCGTTATCACCTTACAGCTATTTATAGTTCCGTGGAGCCTCTTCTAAACGTCACATCTGCTGCTGCTTCCTCCGAACTAAAACCTTCAAGAAATCTGGGTAATTTATCAGTAAAACGGGAGTGAAAGTTATGGTACGTGCAAAGAAGCGCATATGCTGGTTTACAAAAAAAAGCCACAAAGTGCTGGAGTAACTCAATGGGTCAGGCAGCATCTCTGGAGAATATGGTCTGAGTTTAGTTTATTGTCACACTTTTATTGCGTGCTATCCAGTCAGCAGAAAGACAATATATAATTACAATCAAGCCGTCCACAGTGAATAGAGACAGGATAAAGGGAATTACATGAATAATATTTAGTGCGAGATAAAGTCCAGCAATGTCTGATCAAAGATAGTCCGAAGGTCTCCAATGAGGTGGATAGTAACTCAGGACCGCTCTCTAGTTGTTCTTGGCCATTGCTTTGATATGGCTAGTCTAGGACAAGTTACTGGTGACATTTACTCCTTGGAACTTGAAGCTTGCAACCCTCTCTACTTCGGTACCATGATTGTATACCAGGGTATGTGTCCAGTTCATTAATTAGCTTCCTGGTCAAGAGTGGGTAATTGTCATATGCAACTGCACTGCGGCATATGGGCCAAACCCGGTGAAATGGGACTGTCAAAACTGGACATGATACTCCAAGACCTATAAAAGACATTAGACAGCACACGGACAGGGCAGGTTTATTGGTATTGTCACGTGTACTGAGGTACAGTGAATCGCTGTTATTTGCATGCTATCCAATTATACCAGACCACATCATGCATGAGTACAGTCAACCCTTACACCAGCACAACACATTGTACAATGAGTACAGCATATGGCTTACAATATAGTGGCGTTACAGTTCCAGAGAAAAAGTCCAACATCTGCAACGGGGAAGGTTGGTAAATCGGAATCACACCTTAGGAGGAAAGTTCAGTATCACAGAGGGAAAAAAAACTGTTCCTGCGTCTCATGATACATGCTTTCAAACTTTTGGGGGCGATGAGAAAGTGGGATAACATAGAACTACTGTGAATGGGCGAACGGGTGATGGTCAGCGTGGAATCGGTGGGCCAAAGGGTCGATTTCCACACAAATCTAAAGAAATTAAAAATATACTTTACTTATAAACAATAGATAATCAACTTGCTGCTTAGAAATGAATAACTATCCCCCAGCTGTGCTGAAATTAATGAACTGAGATTGCGCTGTGTGATATTAGTACAGTCAGCTAGCTAGCATCTTTGGCAACACAGCATGTAAAGGAATTAACAAGTTTACCATTAATTGCATGCTTACAATGTACTGTATTACAATTTTCAGCATATTGCTTGTGGAATTTAGTTTAGTTTCCGGCATTGAAACTGGGACTTCGGCCCACTGAGATCGCGCCGATCAGCCCATACATCACTACTATCCAACTCACTAGGAACAAGTTACCGGGGGCCAATTAACCTACAGTCACAGGGAGAACGTACAAACTCCGTAGAGACAGCACCTGTGGTCAGGATCGAACCCAGTTCTCTGGCGCTGCTATGCAGCAACTTTACCGCTGTGCTACTTGGATACCTACAAATAACCTTACAAACTTTTGTAATCTCCAATCACCAACGGAATCTCCACAGCCTCAATACTGAAGACCTCTGTGCATTGTCCAGGGTTAATGAAGTCACCTACAAAGCCTCTGAATCTGAAGAAAACAGCCATCTCGGGACCAGACACAAAGCGCTAGAGTAACTTAGCGGGTCAGGCAGCATCTCTGGAGAACATGGATAGGGTCGGGACCCTTCTGCGGACTGATTGTAGGGTTGGGGAGGGGGGGGGGGAAGAAAGCTGGAGGAGAGGAGGGTAAAGACAAAGCTGGCAGGTAATGGGTGAGGGTTTTTTTTATTACGAGCAAAGCTCGAGATGAAAAGATTGAAGGTGTGAGACAAAAGAATTCAAGAGTTGTGAATTGTGAAGCTAGAGGAAGGAATGTAGGTGAAAGGGGAGCAGGTGGGGAAGGGAAAAGAGGTGTGAGTTCAGGTGGGGCATAGCGGCACTGGGGAGGTGGGTAGGGTGGTGGTGGTGTTGGGGAAAGTAGGGAGAGGGCAAAGGCGCTGTAGTTACGGAAATTGAAGAATGTAATGTCCAGCAATCATCTTCAATAGTTAATCCATTGATCACACCTTTCCTGCACGCACTGAGCTGTCAAAAAGTATCTCCCAAGACTGCCCAACTTTTCCTTGTTATAATAACATTCAATGCAGGCTATAGTGTGATAAACCTCTTCTATACCCTTTGAAAGCCTCCACATACTTCCTATAATGGGGCCACTTGTCCCATCCCAGATCTTCTTTTTTCTCCCTGCCCCCATCTGGCAGAAGGTACAGAAGCTTGAAAGCACATATCACCAGACACAGGGACAGCTTATTATCTGGCTTATGAATGGTCCTTCCACGAGCTTGGGTACCGTCCGATTCATCTCTGCCTCATGGCGGACATTGGACTTTGTCTAAGGAACTGAAGTGCTACAACGATGGGAACTATAGTCTGCACTGTGTATCTGCCCCTTTTCTTTTTGAATTGATTATATATCAGATCTGCTTGGAGATCATGTAAAAAAAGCTGTGCACGGTACCTCTGCACACACGACAATAATAAACCTAAATCTAATCCTAAACCTAAACTTGTGTGGCACGGTGGCGCAGCGGTAGAGCAGCTGCATTAAGGGCCTGTCCCATCAGCATGCGACTCCATGCAGTGAGCGCGACCTAACGTGGTCGCTTGAGCCGTCTGGCCTCGCGGGGCCGGTCCCACTTCGATCGCCGGAGCCGTATGGAGTTGTGCGGTGCTGGTCCCGACATCGCGCGGGGCTCCGAAAAACTGACCGTGTTCAAAAATTCCGCGCGGCAACGGCTTGTCAGCCCGCAGCCGCCGCGACGCATTACGCACCGGCTCGTTGTCGTGCCTCCGTGACCCTCTCTATATGTGCCTCTGTGACCCTCTCTGTGTGTGCCTCCGTGACCCTCACTCTGTGTGCCTCCGTGTCCCTCTCTGTCCTTGCGAACCTACCGCGGACATCGCTCCAACTTCGCGCCACGTCGCCCGACCTCCGCGCGGCCCCCGCTGCCAGTTTGGTCACGCTCGCCGCATGCAGGCGCATGCTGGTGAGACCGGCCCTGTACGGGGATCACCCGACCTCTGCACGACCCCCACTTCCAGTTTGCTTGCGCTCACCGCATGGAGTCGCATGCTGGTGGGACAGGCCCTTTACAGTGTCAGAGACCCAGGTTCAACCCTGACAATAGGTGTTGTTTGCACAGAATTTGTACGCTCTCTCTGTGGCCACGTGGGGTTTCTCCGGATTCTCGAAAGATGGATGTTTGTAGGTTAATTAGCTTTGGTAAAATTGTAAATTGCCCCTAGTGTGTAGGATAGTGCTAGTGTACGGGGATCACTGGTCGGCACGGACTCGGTGGGACACAGTGCCTGTTTCCGTTTGTGCTAACCCATGGAAAATCTCACCTGGTACTTTCTGTTAACCTTGTTTGGCTAAACTTGATTTATTGTCTTATGTCCCAGTTAGAACAATGAAATTCTTACTTGCAGCAGCACAACAGAATATATAAAGAACAACAGAATATGTAAACTCATTACTGAACAGCCTCCAACAATATCGCTTCACATGTTAATTTTTTAAGAAAACCTTCATGTTCTTGTCCACAAATTGTAATGTTTTCAGAATACATTGAGTCACAGAGCACACACGTTCAAAAAGGTAATGCTTATTTGCGAGACAGCCTACTCACTATTTACGTGTTGGGTCTGTAAACTCTTGGTGCAAGCTGAATGTCTGTGAAACTGTGAAAGTGCGTGAGAAGCAGACGCAAGATACAACTCTGCTGCCTCACACAATAACAACACACAAACACACACATGGATACCGTGAAAACACTAGGTTCTTGCTTTAGGGCATGTTATGTAAAAGCCTAAATCTGGAGAGAGTTCCCTTCCAACATTTCACTGCCTTCCTCTGTTCATCAGTCAATGAAAGTAAGCATGCAGCTACAGCAGGCAGTGAAGAAAGTGAATGGCATGTTGGCCTTCATAACAAGAGAAGTTGAGTATAGGAGCAAAGAGGTCCTTCTGCAGTTGTACAGGGCCCTAGTGAGACCACACCTGGAGTATTGTGTGCAGTTTTAGTCTCCAAATTTGAGGAAGGACATTCTTGCTATTGAGAGAGTGCAGCATAGGTTCATAAGGTTCATTCCCGGGATGGCGGGATTGTCATATGCTGAGAGAATGGAGCGGCTGGGCTTGTATACTCTGGAATTTAGAAGGATGAGAGGTGAGCTCATTGAAACATATAAAATTACTAAGGGTTTGGACACGCTAAAGGCAGGAAACATGTCCCCGATGTTGGGGGAGTCCATAACCAAGGGTCACAGTTTAAGAATAAGGGGTAAGCCATTTAGAACGGAGATGAGAAACACGTTTCTCACAGAGAGTTGTGAGTCTGTGGAATTCTCTGCTTCAGAGCGGTGGAGGCCAGTTCTCTGGATACTTTCAAGAGAGAGTTAGATAGGGCTCTTGAAGATAGCAGTGTCAGGGGATTATGGGGAGAAGGCAGGAACGGGGTACTGATTGTGGATGATCAACCATGATCACATTGAATGGCGGTGCTGGCTTGAAGGGCCGAATGGCCTACTCCTGCACCTATTGTCCATTGTCTATTGTCTCTCACAGTTTAAGACGTTAAGGGCCTGTCCCACCAGCATGCGAGCGCGACCTACGTGGTCTCTTGAGCCGTCCGGCCTCGCGGGGCCGGTCCCACTTCGATCGGCGGAGCTGTATGGAGTTGTGCGGAGCTGGTCCCGACATCGCGCGGGGCTCTGAAAAACTGACACTGTTCAAAATCCCGCGCGGCAACAGCCTGTCGGCCCGCAGCCGCCTCGACGCTGTACGCACTGCCTCGACGTCATGTCTCCGTCACCCTCTCTGTGTGCCTCTGTGTCCCTCTCTGTGTGCCTCCGTGTCCCTCTCTGCGTGTGCCTCCGTGACCCTCTCTGTGTGTCCCTCTCTATGTGCCTCCGTGCCCTTCTCTTTGTGCCTCCGTGTCCTTCTCTGTGTGCCTGTGTATCCCTCTCTGTGTGACCCTCTCTGTGTGCCTCCGTGACCCTCTCTGCGTGTGCCTCCGTGACCCTCTCTGTGTGTCCCTCTCTATGTGCCTCCATGACCCTCTCTGCGTGTGCCTCCGTGTCCCTCTCTGTCCTTGCGAACTTACCGCGGACTTCGCTCCAACTTTGTGTCACTCAACCGACCTCCGCGTGGCCCCTGCTTCCGGTTTGGTCGCGCTCGCCACATGCAGGCGCATTGTGGTGGGACCGGCCCTGTATGGGGATCACTCGACCTCCGTGCGACCCCCGCTTTCGATTTGGTCACGCTCGTGGGACAGGCGCTTAAGTGTTTCACCAAGTTTGGACTCACAAACAAAAGCAGCTTTATTTTCTATAGTTTAGTTTAGAGATACAGGGTGGAAACAAACCCTTTGGCTCACCGAGTCTGCGTCGGCCAATGATCCTACACACTGGGGACAATTTACAATTTTTACCAAAGTCAATTAAACTACAAACGTACACCCCTTTGGAGTGTGGGAGGAAGCCCGAGCACCCGTAGAAAACCCACGCGATCACAGAAAGAGCATACAAACTCCGTACAAACAGCATCCGTGGTCAAGTTTGAACCTGGGTCTCTGTCGCTGTCGCTGTAAGGCAGAATTCCATCACTGTACGTTAGTTCTATTCCACACTAGAAAATTCCCAGGTTTGTCTGTCTGTATAAAGGGATATGGCAATGTTTCAGATCAGGACCCTTCTTCAAACTTCTTCTGTACTGTTCTATGTTCTAATGATGGGCTTTGTCTGGCCACCATCAGAACATAGAACACTACAGCACAGGAACTTTAGTTTAGTTTACCGATACAGTAGAGAACCATGCCCTTCGGCCCACTGAGTCCGTGCCGACCAATGATTCCTCGTACACTGGTTCTATCCGACACACTACAGACAGTTTACAGAAGCCAATGACCCTGCAACATTTCTGCACATCTTTGGGATGTGGGAAGGAACTGGAGCATCATGAGAAAACCACCGCGGTCACAGGGAGAACGTGCAATCTCCGTACAGACAGCACCTGTAGTCAGGATTAATCCGGTGACTGGAGTTGCAAGGCAGCAACTCTACCACTGCGCCATTGTGCCACCCTTTGACTCCCCTTAATGAGAAGATGTTCAAATCCTGCCACGGTAGCCTGGGAAGTTTAAATTCATAGGTAAATAATACGGAATATAAAGCTAGTGTCAGTAATGGTGTCCAAGGAACTTTTAGATTTGATTCTAAAGCTCATTTGCGTCAATAAGGCATTTCAAGGCCTTCGGGAACGGACACATGCACTTGGTCCAGTTGCTCTGTGACCCCGGTCGCTGGGAATGTTGCTGATGCTGAAATGGTGCGTGTTGCTCAGCTCAGGGGGAACAAGAGAAAACTAATCAAATGATTGCAGCAACACACAGACTCCAAGAATCAATGAAGTTATAAAATGAAGATTAAAAAATGAAGAAATAATGGTCTTTCAGTCTTTCTTGGTTTTTCTTTCTTCTCCTCGCTTATTCGTTCCTTCCTTTCCTTTCCCTATCCGTTTTTATTTATTTCCTTGCTTTCTTTCTCCTCTTTCACCTTCTTTCTTTCCCCTGTTTTTCTTCCTCTGGTTATTTGTTTCTCTCTGTCCCTCTCTATCATTCTTCTTTCCTCTGCTCCTTTCTTTTTCCCGTTCTTTCTTTCCTCCTTTCCCGCCTTTATTACTCTCTTCTCACTTTTTTTCCCTTTCCCTCCTCCTTCCTTACTCTCTCTCCAACTTTCTCTCTTCCCTTCCACTGCGTCCTTTTCGAGGGCGATCTCGCTGACTGAGCAGGGGGTTGTTTAAAGGGAATTGGCTCCATTTCCCTTTGCTGCCCGAGACCTATTGCCTCATCCTTCCTGCCGTCTGTACTGTCACCCTGCTCCCTTATCTTGGCAAACCCACCCCCCGCACACAGCTGTTGAGGACAGCAATCTATTGTCCCCGCTGCAGTGAAGTGTAAAATTGGGGTATTGAGCGAATTCACTCCAGAGACCGTCATCCTTTACTGAGAACAGATAGGTCTTGACAGTCACAGTGTTAACATTAACTGCTGAGACAGGACATGACTATTATGCTGCTCATCAAAAAATCGCAATGATCATCATGCCATGCGTGTCAGGAAACTACCGCGTGCCATTTATTATGGGTTGGCAGAGTGGGTTTATAGACTGGGAATTGCCTGAGACACAAAGAGATAAAGGCTTCACTCTGCTATCGGTGGGACTGTCAGCTCTGTATACAGCTGTTGCCTTTCCATGTCATTACGAGAGAAAGAGAGATCAACTGATGCCCATTTCAACTTCATATTATGACGGGACTTTATCCATGACGGGACTTTATCAATTCAACACATGCTGAAACTCAGTGTAGAATGGCATGACGTCATTCATATTGAGACCATTCAGCCCATTGTATTTCTACTGGCAATTTTGAACAGACCTTCATCGACGGAGTGGTGCAGCGTGTAGAGCCGCTAACTCATAGCACTAGAGACCCAGGGTTCGATTCTGACCTCGGGTGTTGTTTAGTTTATAGGCAGAAAATGCTGGGGTAACTCAACGGGTCAGGCTCTGGAGAAAAAGAATAGATGATTTTTCACATCAAGACCCTTCTTCAGACTGGAATAGTTTAGTTTAGTTTTGAGATACAGCAAGGGGAACAGGCCCTCCCTGTATACTAACAATTTTTACCAAAGCCAATTAACCTACAAACCTGCATGTCTTTGGAGTGCGGGAGGAAACCAGAGCACCCGGAGAAAACCCACATGGTCACAGGGTGAACGTACAAACTCCGGACAGTCAGAACTCGGGTCTCTGGCGCTGTAAGGCAGCAACTCTACCGCTGCATCACCGTGCTGCCCCGGTGTCTTTGCGGAGTTTGCACGTTCTGCCTCTGACCGCATGGGTTTCCTCCCTCACTCCAAAGACGTGCGGGTTTGTACGTTAATTGGCTTCGGTAAAATTGTAAATTGTCCCTAGTGTGTAGGATAATGCTAGTGTACGGGGTGATCACTGGTCGGTGCAGACTCAGTGGGCCGAAGGGCCTGTTTCCATGTTATTTGTCTACAGTCAAAAGTCTAATGTCACTGATCACATTCAATGAAGACGAAGCCATTGTGAATGAAAATTTATAGGCCAGACTGATCCAGCAGGGATTGTTCTGTTTGGATCTAAACAGGGGACTGAAGTCTCTAAATGACTTGAAGTCATAACCTTGGAGTAAATTACCCTGCAGTCTTGTTTTGATGCAAGCTTTTTTACTGCAAGGCACACTCAGAATTCAAAGCAAGGTTATGGCCATTATCACCCCTTCCCTCTCAATGCCACAACGTGACAGGATGCTTGAATAATATGTTCCAGGTTAATTAAAATTCTAGTCAAATCTAATGAAGATTTCCACACTTACCATCTGTAACACATGGGGAACATAATTTATAAAGATCCATTCACCTCTGAATTTAACAGAGGAAATCTCAGACCGGTTATATTCTGATTTTAAATGATCGAAATGGTGCAACTGCTTCAATGGTGGAGAGGGGGAATTATTTTTGGATCAATGAAAGAAAATGTTGCAGAGTAGTTGGTTGAGCACAGTTTTCATTTGCCATGTCATAGAGCCTTAGCCATACTGCATGGAAACAGGCTCTTCGATCTATCTTGTCCATTACAACCAAGATGCTGCATCGCAACTAGTCACATTTGCATGTATGTAGCCCATATTCCTTAAAATGTTCCTATTCATGTATTTGTCCAAGTGTCTTTTAAATAGGGGCTTGTTAAGCTGCGGCATGTAAGAATTTCACTATTACTTTGCTGGTACATATGACAATTAAGCACTTTTGTCTCTTGATTCTTAATGTCGCCATGCAAGAAGGCGTGTTCATTCTCTCAGTAATCTAAGCAAAAACACATAGATTCTGCAAGTCTAAAACTCATTCTTTTTCTCAGTTCCAAACCACGCCCCGTTAGAACTTAGAACAGTACAGCACAGGAACAGGTCCTACAATGTCTGCGCTGAACATGGGGCCAAGATCAACTCTTATGTGAAAGTGCTGGAGTAACTAAGCAGGTCAGGCAGCATCTCATGTTTCAGGTCATGACCCCTTAGACTTTAGACATACAGCATGGAAACAGGCCCTTTAGCTCAGCGAAACCGCACTCACCAGCGTTTACCCCGTATACTAGCACTATCCTACACACTAGGGACTATTTACAGAAGCCAATTAACCTACAAACGTGTACGTCTTTGAAGTGTGGTAGGAAACCAAAGCACACAGGGAAAACCTACGCGGTCACAGGGAGAACGTGCAAACTCCGTACAGACAGCACCCGTAGTCAGGATCGAACCCGGGTTCCTTGCACTGTAAGTCAGCAACTCTACCGCTGCACCACTGTGCTGCCCCTTCTTTAACAAGATGCTGCCTGGCCCGCTGACATACCACAGCACTTTGTGTCTATTTTTTTTGTAAAGCAGTATCTGCAGTACCTCGTGTCTCCAACTCGTATCTGCACATAATCCAAGTCTCGTCCCCATTCTCTCTCCCGCAGTCGGTGTGTAGACGCTTTAAGGGTCGTTGCTTCTGTTGATGGTGGGGTGATCAGAGCGATGAAGGAGAGAGCGGAGACTTTTTTAGTTTTGTTTAGTTTATTGTCATGTGTACTGCGATTCAGTGAAAAACTTTTTGTTGCGTGCTAACCAGTCAACAGAAAGGCTATACCTGATTACAATGAAGCCACCCACAATGTACAGGCACAGGAGAAAGGGAATAACGTTTAGTGCAAGATGAACCAGTAAAGTTCGATTAAAGATAATCCAAGGGTCTCCATGCATGTAGATGGGAGGTCAGGACCGCTCACTAGATAGTGATGGGATGGTTCAGTTGCCTGATAACAGCTGGAAAGAAATTGTTCCTGAATCTCATGGGGAGAAGCCAGGAGGAAGGTATTGAGGGAAAGATAGGTCAGCTATGATTGAATGGCAGAGTAGACCTAATGGGCCGAATGGTCTAATTCTGCTACTAGAACTTATGAACATGAACATGAATCTGTAGGTGTGGGTTTTCCCACTTCTGTACCTCTTGCCTGCTGCTAGACTTTGAGCCCAGCCTGCGACTCTTTGTCTGATTGCAGCAGCACATTGATGCAGCTCTTCCGTCAGAAGGTCAGAGCCAGGCAGCTGACCGGGAGATGCCGGTGACACCAGGCCGGCCCTGCCAGGAGGAAGGTCCTCCATCTGCTGACATCCTTAACGCTTCCCCGTCCAGTGTCTCCCCGATTGGACTGCAGACAGCATCGGGGGCAGCGCTAGAGACCCAGGTTCGATCCTGCCTACGGGTGCTGTCTGTAGAAGTTTGCACGTTCTCCCCGTGACCACGTGGGTTTTCTCCGGGTGCTCTGGTTTCCCCCCACACCCCAAGGCGTTTGCAGGTTATTTGGCTTCTGTAAATTGTAAATTGTCCTTAGTGTGCAGGATAGAACTAATGTACGGGGTGATCGCTGGTTGGAGTGGACTCAGTGGGCCTGTTTTTGCACTATAATCTAACAGTTTGAAGTCTAAAGGCTGAATCGTCTTCCTTCCTCCCAACCCTGATAGTTTAGTTTAGCAGTTTATTCTGTGAGCTTAGTTTAATTTAGTTTATTCAGGATCCCGAAGATGGCACCTCTATCCAAGATGGCACCCAAGCCAGGTGACTCCCTGCATGCTGGTCTCAGAAGTAGATCTGCGATCATTCATTCATTACAATCACTCCACTCTTTGAAGCCTTTAGTCCAACAGCAACATTCTTCACTTTAACTATGCTCATCCTAATCTCATCCCACTAAATGTTTTAGTTTAGAGATACAGCCCGGAAACAGGCCCTTTGGTCCACTGATCTGCACCGACCAGCGATCCCTGCACAGTAACACTATCCTACACACACTAGGGACAATTTACACTTACACCAAGCCAATTAACCTACAAACCTGCACGTCTTTGGAGTGTGGGAGGAAACTGAAGATCTCAGCGAAAACCCGTGCGGTCACGGGGAGAACATAAAACTCCGTACAGACAGCACCGGTGGTCAGGATCGAACCCAGGTTCCGGTGCTGCAAGCGCTGTAAGGCAGCAACTCTACCGTTGCGCCACCGTGCTGTCATACAGAATAATGAAAGACATAGATAGAGTGGATGTGGAAAGAATGTTTCCACTGGTGGGAGAGTCTAGGTCAGAGCCTCAGAACTAAAGGGCGCACTTTTAGAAAGGAGGTGAGGAGGAACTTCTTTAGTCAGAGGGTAGTTAGTCTGTGGAACTCATTGCCACAGAGGGCTGTGGAGGTCGAGAGTGGATATTTTTAAGGCAGAGATAGACAACTTCTTGATTCAAACGCGTATCAAGGGTTATGGGGAGAAGGCAGGAAATTTGGATTAGGATGCAGGGATCAGCCATGATTGAATGGCAGAGTAGATTCGATGGGTCAAATGGCCTGATTCTACTCCTAGAACTTGTGAATTTGTGAAATGTTATTCCCGTTATCCTATCTGTATACTGTAGACGGCTCGATTGTCATGCTTCTCCCTCTCTTTATCTCTCCCTTCTCTATCTCTCTCACACTCACTGCTTCTCCCTCTCTTTATCTCTCCCTCTCTCTCCCTCATTACCTCTCTTTCTGTCTTCCTTAACTCTCTGTCTCTCACTCCTCCTCTCCTTATCTCTGCCCCATCTCCCCCTGTGCCATTCATCTCCTATTTACACCTCTCCTGGATTCAGCTTGTGCTACCCTCCCCCCACCCCCACCCCCACCTGCACCATCTTCCCATCACCTCCCTCCACACCTGGGTCCACCTGTAGCCCGCCTACCCCTAACTCGCCCCTCCCCCTTTATCGGGCCCTCTCCCCTCCACATTCTCTGCACTGATGCAGGGCCTCGTCGACCATCCCTCTGCTGCACAGATGCTGCCCGACCCACTGGGTTCCTCCAGAAGTTGTTTTTTTTGCTTCCTCCAATTTCAATCAGAGATGGGTGTGGGGATGGGACTGGGACTGGGACTGGGACAGATTTTAAGTGGGAATGGGTTTTGTGTGGGTCATTGTTGGTTAGGATGGTGTTGGGAGGACCAGCAACAACCAATCCTTCACATCAAAAATACACAGTGCTGGAATAACCTAGTGGGTCAGGCAGCATCTTTAATTTGCAGATACAGCATGGGAACAAGATCTTCGATCTACCGTGTCCAGGCAGACCATCGATCACTGTGTACACTGGCATTATCTTACACATTTGGGAACAAATTACAATTTTTTGCAGTGTGAGAGGAAACCGGAGCACCCGGTGAAAATCCATGTGGTCACAGGGAGAACGTACAAACTCCATAGAGACAGCACCCGTATTCAGGATCGAACGCGTGTCTTTGCCGCTGGAAGGCAGCAACTCTACCGCTGCACCACCGTGCCACACCAATCTCTGGAGAATATGGATAGGTGACAGTTCGGGTCAGGACCCTTCTTCAGACTGATTGCGCTGGGGGGGGGGGGGGGGCGGAGAGTGCTGGAAGAGTGGTAGAGAACAACACAAAGCCTGGTGAGTGATAGGTGGATAGACGTGAGGGGGAGGGTTTTGATAGACAGATGGTTGGACAAGGGCCAGAAATGAAAGGACATAAGGTGTGAGATAAATATAGAAGGGATATGAATTGTGAATGCAGAAGAAGGAAGATAGGTAGAAGGGGAAGGGGGGAGAGGGTAGAAATGGGTGCTAGTCCAGGGAAGGGAGAGGGAGGGGGAATGGAAAATAAGAGGGGGATTGTTTGATGGTTAATTGGCCTCTGTAATTCGCCCCTAGTGTGCAGGGAGCGGATGAGAGAGTGGGATAATGTAGAATAGCTAACTCACAAGACACAAGAAAGAAGAAGGGTCCTGACCTGAAACGTCACCTATCTACGGTCTCCAGACCCTGACATGCTGAGTTACTCCAGCATTTTGTGGTTATTCTTATTTATTACAGCTGGGCTAAACCATGCCTGCTTCCCTCATCCAGTGGGGTGTGGCTGCCCCCTGCTGGCTATCCATGCCGCTACAATGCATACAAGTTCGACTAAAACCAGACATGCAAAGTTGCAAATTGACATTATAGGCTTATAGTTGCCACGTGTACCAAGGTACCGTGGAAAGCTTTGTTTTGCATGCTATCCAATGAAATCAGATAACACTATACCGAAACGCAATCAAGTCAAACTCAAGTCCAATAGATAGACCAAAGGGAAAGATACAGAGTGCAAAATATAGTTTGCAGCAGTGTACCAAGATGCCAGAGGATGTACTATAATAACATTTAAAAGATATTTGGACAAGTTCATGGATAGGAAAGGTTTAGGGGGATAAGGGCCGAATGTGGGCAGGTGGGTCTATGATAGATGGGGCATCATGGTCGACAAGGGCAAGTTGGGCCGAAGGGCCTGTTTCTGTGCTGTATGATTCTATGACTATAAACAGGTGATGGAGTACAGTCAATTGTGGAAGAAAAGCAGGCGCGGCACAGTGGTGCAGCGGTAGAGTTGCTGCCTCACCGTGCCACAGACCCAGGTTCAATCTTGACATCTAACACTGTCTGTGAGGAGTTTGCACGTTCTCCCTGCAATCGTGTGGGTTTCCTCCGGATGCTCTGGATTCCTCCCACATCCCAAAGACGCACAGGTTTGTAGGTTAATTGGCCCTCTGTAAAATTGCCCCTAGTGTGGATGAGAAAGTGGGATAACATAGAACTAGTGTCAAAGGGTGATCAATGGTCAGCATGGACTTGATGGGCTGAAGGGCCTGTTTCTATGCTGTATCCTTAAAGCATCCAAACAAGTTGCCGTGCACCACCTGCCACTGACCAGGACCAATAGGACAGAATGAATTCAGTATCAAGGTTAATGCACCAAAGCATCTTCCCAAACCACGGAAGACACAGTGGCGTAGTGGTAGAGTTGCTGCCTTACAGCGCCAGAGATGCGGGTTTGACCCTGACTACGGGACCACTCAGTCTACGGGATGGCGAGGACTTGCATCTAAAGATGGATGGCTGAAAGATGGGCTTCTCTCATGAAAACATCAAAAGAAAACAATGGGTTCACCAAATATGGTGCCAAGCCTCACCAAGGTGGTGTAAGGTGATCAAGAACCAGAATCTTCAAGAACCAGAACCATGGGCGGCACAGTGGCATAGCGGTGGAGTTGCTGCATCACAGCAATAGAGACCCGGGTTTGATCCTGACCACAGGTGCCGACTGTACGGAATTTGCACGTTCTCCCTGTGACCACGTGGGTTTCTCCGGGTGCCTCGGTTTCCTCCCACACACCAAAGATGTACAGGTTTGTAGATTCATTGGCATTGGTGAAATTATAAATGATCCTGAGTGTGGGATGGTGCTAGTTTATGGGTTGGTTGCTGGTTGGCGTGGACTCGGTGGGTCAAAGGGCCTATTTCCGTGCTCTATCTCTAAAGTCTAAAGTCTAAAGGACTGCAAGATGGCATTTCACCAAACGCTTCATCAAACAGCAATATTCACACCCTATAATGAACTAACACCAGGGCACCATCTCTAATGGGAATGTTCTCCTACACACTAAAGTAGTCAATGGCAATTGGAAATTTTGAAACTCCAGGTCGTAGACAAAATTTTCAATTAGAACCCAATGATCCAGTGACAAATTAGCTGAATATGGGCCTTACAGCAACCTCTAATGCAAAAAAACCCACAATTTTATGGGTAATTTATTTTTAACGTGTTTCGTTATAAATGTGATTTTTAGCAGTGTACAAGAATCTAACCAAGCAGCAATCCTAATCCCATATTAGTTTGCCGCTAACCAGCTCCTTTGCTCTCTAGTAAAGCACTCTGCGACCTCTAAAAATCATTATAGTTTCTCGATCAATAAAAACTAACTGTCTTGTCGGACGGCCTTTAAAGTCGCAAACAGTCCAAGGTATTTCGAAGAAGCAAAACGTTGTTGCCAATAATGGTTCAGAAGCTCACAACTCTGTAACCGGGAGCAGTTCCCAGCCGTAAGTCACACCGTATTTCCTCATTACAGGTAACTCAGCCATTGGAAACTGTCTGTTTATCGAGACCCGACAGATCGTGGCTTCAGGGGGAGCCCATCGAGCCTGTCCCCAGTGGCCGAACAGAAGACCCCACGGGTCACGGCCTGCAGGAGGAAGCAGCCGAGCTGGTCCCCTGCTCATTGGACCCAGTGGACCACCGGCCTGGGAGGGGGGAGCCCACCGAGCCGGACCCTGCTGGTCCCCCGAAGACCAGAGACTGGGAAGAGGGAGCCGGCGATGACGGATGCCATGGGTGAGGAGCGAGGCCGGTAGGAGAGGAGATGGAACCGGGGTCCGGTCGACTGAACCCGCGAGGTCGGCTGCGCGAAGCAAAGGTGGACGGGCGAGGATAGGGAAGTGGTGTCCACGTGATGGCTGGAGGCCCGCTACAGCCTGGGACTTGCCAGGAACTCAAGCCTGTTGTGCTGGCAGCTCACTCACTAACGGCTGGTGGGCTGGCAGTTGACTCACAGCTATTCCTTGAAATTCCATTTCTCACAAAGTGCAAGGCCACCAAATTCAAGTGCAGTTTCTTACTACTTCAAGCAGGGTGCAAGGCCACCAAATTCAAGTGCAGTTTCATACCATTTCAAGCAGGGTGCAAGACCACTAAAGGCAGCAAGTCATGACCTCTCCCTCCTCGATCTTGCAGAGACTGAGCCACGCCCACACTTCTGGGTTTTATAGTCCCTCCCCCCTCCCACCAGAAGGGGTGTGGCCTTCATGGCATGATTGACTGGAGAGAGAAGCTCAACATTTTTTAAACACTAATAACTCTTTAATTTTCATCAATGGGAAAAATCCTCAGCACCCGATGAGCGGAGGGGGCCAAAAATCACAGCTGTACGTGGTAGCATTCTTTCTGAAATCAATATAAAGCACAAACAGGAAGTGGTCAAGATTAGACTTTTAATTATATAGAAGGCAAAATAACTTTAATTAGGCAAGGCAACTTTAATTATGCAAGGCAACTTTAATTAGGCAAGGCAACTTTAATTAGGCAAGGCAACTTTAATTAGGCAACACAGCTTTAGCATTTCCAAACCAAAGGCAACACAGCTTTAGCATTTCCAAACCAAAGGCAACACAGTTTTAGCATTTCCTAACCAAAGGCAACACATCTTTAGCATTTCCAAACTAAAGGCAACACAGCTTTAGCATTTCCAAACCAAAGGCAACACAGCTTTAGCATTTCCAAACTATATTTTCAAACCACATTAAGGGCACTGACAGGTCAGTTAAACCACTCACAGTTTAGTAGACATGTGTTCAGTGTTATTCACAGCTCAGACTGAGAGACGTGACCCCCTCGCTCCCCCATCTTGACTGAGGCACTCAACACATCCGGGTTTTATAGTCCCTCCGGACGGGGGTGGCCTTCAGGAGAGAGAATCTCAACATTTTTTAAACACTAATAACTCTTATTTCTCATCGATGGGAAAAATCCTCTTGTCCTGCGCAGCGGAGAGGGACTCTGAGTAAGATGGCCAAAAATTACAGCCGTAAGTGGCAGCGTTTTTTCTAAAATCAATATACAGAACAACAGGAAGTGGTCAAGATCAGACTTTTAGTAATATAGATTAACGGTTAATGCTACCTTAATTAACAATATGTTACATGGATAAGATAGGTTTAAAGGGATATGGGCCAGACGCAGGCAGGTCAGACTCTTGCAGATGGGGCATCTTGGTCGGTTTAGGCAAGTGGGCTGAATGGCCTGTTTCCATGCTGTATTCTATGGTTGATGGTCTTTGATCAAAACTGCAAAAGTCTAAAATGAAACAAGTTTAAGAAATTTTCTAAAGCAAAAAGACTCAAAGTGCTGGAGGAGCTCAGCGGGTCAGGCAGCATCTCTGGAGGACATGCATAGCTGACATTCCAGGTTGAGACCCTTCTTCACACTCTGGCACTGTGAGGCAGCGGTTCTACCAGCAGCGCCACTGTGCCCCTTTCACTGTGAAGATCGTGCACTGGTTGAATCCCCAAAGTGCAACACCTGGCACTTTTCTGCATTAAACTCCATCAACCATTCCTCAGCTGATCAAATCAGCTGCTTTCCCTAAAGTGACTACTTTACCAAATAATCCTGTTCAAACTGCAGAGCTGGTCCTGAGCTTCCATTTGCCCATGACCTTCATTCCCCGCACCCAATCCTACTCCGAACTTTCCATCTTCAACTTTTTTAAAGTTTAGTTTTGAGGTACAGCGTGGAAACAGGCTCTTCGGCCTGCTGAGTCCGTGCCGACCAGCGATCCCCGTACGCAAGCGGGGATCTGACACAAAGCACAAAGCATCTTGACGTAAGACAGGGTCCCAGTATATAAAATCCATGATAGGACCTGTGCAGACAATTAACTTACAAACGCGTACATCCTTGGAGAGTGGAAGGAAACCGGAGCACCCGGAGAAAACCCACGCGGCACGGGTAGAAAGTACAAACGCCACACACACAGCACCAGTGGTCAGGATTGAACCCGGGTAGCTGGCATTGTACAGCAGCAACTCTAACACTGCACACAGTGCCTTTCTGCACTCTTCCGACAAAGCCCAGCCTAAACTGGATGTAGCACAACCTCATCTTCCACCTTTCGTAGCCCCAGTCCTTAACCGCTTCAAATAATCACCACTTTCTCTCAGTCAGCACCAGCTTCACTTCATTTAGCCCTTCTTCATCCCCAGCCAAGCACGGACCATCCCTTTTGTCTTCTCTTTAAGGGCCTGTCTCACTTGAGCGTCATTTGCACGTCACGCAGATTTTGTACATCCCAAAATCCTGGGGCGCCGCGCGGGACCGTGCGTCACTTCCTACGTCACCACGCACCATGCGCGCTTAATGTGAACCATGAGCACATTACGTGCACGGCATGACGCGCGCGTCGTGACTCGTAAATAATGTTGCGTAAATTACGTGCAAATGACTCCCAAGTGGGACAGGTCCTTTACTCTTTGCTTTCACTCCAACTCTTTCCCATTCTAGTGAGAGATCATAGACCCATAGAGTCATAGAGTGTGGAAACAGACTCTTCAGCCCAACTTGTCCACACTGACCAGCATGCCCCATCCACACTAGTCCTACCGGCCTGCATTTGGTCCATATCTCTCTAAACCTATCCTATCCATGTACCTGTCTAATTGCTTCTTAAATGTTGCGATGGTACCTGCCTCAACGACCTCCTCTGGCAGATCGTTCCATACATCCACCACCCTTTCCAAGAAAACGTTACCCCTCAGATACCTATTAAATCTTTCCCCTCCTCACCTTGAACCTTTGTCCTCTAGTTCTTGATTCCCCTACTCCGGGCAAAACACTCTGTGCATCTACCAAATCTATACCATGCTAAAGTCTTACTCTTCACAGTTTTTCTCTCCACAGATGCTGCCTGACCTCCTGAGTGTTTCCACTATTTTAGTTTTAGAGCTAGCATGGAAACAGGCCCTTTGGCCCACACAGTCCACGCCAACCATCGATCATCCATTCACACCATTTCTACGTTATCCCACTTTCTCATCCACTCCCTACACACTTTGGGATGTGGGAGGGAACCGGAGCACCCAGACGAAGCCTACGTAGTCACAGGGAGAATGTGGACCATGCAAACTCCACACCATGACAGCACCCGAGGTTAGGATCGAAGTCGGCTCTCTGGTGCTGTGAGGCAGCAGCTCTACCAACTGCGCCACCGTGCCTCCCTTTTTTTTAAAATTGAGATTTCCAGCCACTTTGGCTTCTGGGTTAGTAACTGGGCTAGTAAGAAAACAATGGATGGGCCTAAAGGAGACGGTGAGGTGTCTCGGAAACAGTAAAGTCCTATGTTCCGACGTCAGTTTGTGGACGGCAGGAATAATTCACTGCTCTGCCTTCACCGCTGGAATCGCTGACCTCTCCGTGTTTTTGGTCAGAGCGGGCAGTTCGTAGTGCAGCTGTCCCCTGGTTGGAAAATCTCATAGACATTCACAAGTGGAAACATGGTCAATGCTCCAATCATGGAGCCAAGCTGCACTGCAGCTCCACACCACACCAGGGCGCTGTAGCTCTCATCCCGGAAAATGATTCCAGTCATCACCTTGACGTAGGACAGGGTCCCAGTAAATAAAATCCATGATAGGACCTGTGCAGACAAGAAACATCGCTTGTTATACAAAATCAAAATTAAGCAAATACACACAATTATATCACTACCTGCATGTACAATAGGAACCGAAGATAGACACAAAGTGCTGGAGGAACCCGGGATGTCTGGCAGCATCTCTAGAGAAAAAAGGTGGGTCGGAACCCTTCTTCATCAATCTGAAGGGTTCAGACCTGAAACATCACCCATCCTTTTTCACCACTGACCACTTGTGTTATTCCAGCACTTTGTGTCTCTAAGTGGTTGTAGATTGGTTCCATGTCACTAAGTCATAGATTCAGAGTCATACAGCATGGAAACAGGTCATCGGCCCAACTTGCCCTCACCAGCCAGCATGTCTCATCTCCACTAGTCCCACCTGCCTGCGGCCCATATCCCTCTACACTATCCATGTACCTGTCTAAATGTTTCCTAAACGTTGTGATAGTACCTGCCTCAACTCCCTCCTCCAGCAGCTCTTTCCCTACACACACCACCCTTTGTGTGAAATTCTCTTTAATTTTGGGGCAAGCATGGAAACAGGCCCTTAAGCACATCAAGTCCACGCTGACCATCGATCTCCCCTTCACACCAGTTCTATGTTTTCCCACCTTCTCATCCACTCCCAACACACTGGGGGCATTATGAACACACAAGCACAGTGGCGTAGTGTCATTACAAAATGCCTTATATTTAGTTTAGGAAGGAACTGCAGATGCTGGTTCATACCGCAGATAGACACAAAATGCTGGATTAACTCAGTGGGTCATGCAGCACCTCTGGAGACTAGGAATAGGCGATGTTTCAGGTCGGAACCATTCTTCAAACTGAAAGTTGAGGTGGGGGAAGGAGGGATAAAAAACTGGAGGCAAGAATGGGCCAGAACAAAACAGGACCGGCAAATCAGGGCCGGTGATATCAAGAGGGCTACAAGGATGCAAACAATGGAACTGGAAGTACAACTGGGGAGGGAGAGGGGAGTGAAAGCAGGAGTTCTCCAATTTCTTGAAATTAGAGAAATCAATATTCATACAGCTGGGTTGTAAGCGGTCCAAGAAATATATGAGGTGCTGTTTCTCCAATTTGCATGTGGCCTCACTCTGACAGTGGACAGAAAGGAAATTGTGGGAATGGGAAGGGGAGTTAAAGTGTTTGGCAACCGGGAGATCACATCGGCCAAGGCGGACGGAGCATAAATGAACACAATTATATTTGTGTGCAACGTGTTTAGTTTAGTCTAGTTTCGTTATTGTCACGTGTACCAAGGTACAGTGAAAAGTTGTTGTGTGCAGTCCTGCCAATGAAAAATCTACACAGGATTAGAATCAAGCTGTCCACAGTGTACAGATACCGGATAAAGGGTATAATGTTTGGTGCAAGAGAAAGTTCAGTAAAGTCTGGTTAAAAATAGTCCAAGTGTCTCCAATGAGGTAGATGGTAGGTCAGGACTGCTCTCTAGTTGGTGAGAGGATGGTTCACTTGCCCGATAACTTTAACAACTTAAACAACATTTTAGACTACCGTCACAAAAAAGCACTGTTTAGTTTAGTTTGGAGATAAAGCGGGGAAACACGCCCTTCGGCCCATTGAGGTCTACACCGACCATCAATCACCTATTAACATTAGTTGTATGTTATCCCACAATCGCATCCAATCTCTACACACACAAAGGGCCATTTACAGGCGTCACTTAATCTACAAACCCACACATCTTTGGGACATGGGACGACATGTGATAATTTTCCAATGTTCTATAGATTCAGGATCAGTTCCTGTGGATTGCAGAGTAGCTAATGTTATCTCACTTTTTAAGAAAGGCGGGAGAGAGAAAATAGGGAATTATAGACCAGTTAGCCTGACATTGGTGGTGGGGAAGATGCTGGAGTCAATTATAAAATATTAAATAGCGGCACATTTGGATAGCAGTAACAGGATCGGTCCGAGTCAGCATGGATTTATGAAGGGGAAATCATGCTTGACTAATCTTCTGGAATTTTTTGAGGATGTAACTAGGAAAATGGACAAGGGAGATCCAGTGGATGTAGTGTACCTGGACTTTCAGAGAACATTTGATAAGGTCCCACATAGGAGATTAATAGGCAAAATTAGGGCACATGGTATTGGGGGTAGAGTGCTGACATGGATAGAAAATCAGTTGGCAAACAGGAAACAAAGAGTTGGGATTAACAGGTCCCTTTCAGAATGGCAGGCAGTGATTAGTGGGGTACTGCAAGGCTCGGTGCTGGGACCGCAGCTATTTACAATATACATCAATGATTTGGATGAAGGGATTCAAAGTAACATTACAAATTTGCAGATGACACAAGCTGGGTGGCAGTGTAAACTGTGAGGAGGATGCTATGAGGATGCAGGGTGACTTGGGCAGGTTGGGGGAGTGGGCAGATGCATGGCAGATGCAGTTTAATGTGGATAAATATGAGGTTATCCACTTTGGTATCATAAACAGGGAGGCCGATTATTATCTAAATGGTGTCAAGTTGGGAAAAGGGGAAGTGCAACGGGATCTGGGGATCCTTGTTCATCAGTCTATGAAAGTACTGCATGTATGCAGGTACAGCAGGCAGTGAAGAAAGCGAATGGCATGTTGGACTTTATAACAAGAGGAGTCGAGTATAGGAGCAAAGAGGTCCTTCTGCAGTTGTACAGGGCCCTAGTGAGACCACACCTGGAGTATTGTGTACAGATTTGGTCCTCTAAGTTGAGGAAGGACATTCTTGCTATTGAGGGAGTGCTGCGTAGGTTTACAAGGTTAATTCCCGGGATGGCAGGACTGTCATATGCTGAGAGAATGGAGCGGCTGGGCTTGTATACTCTGGAGTTTAGATGGATGAGAGGGGATCTTATAGAAACATATAAGATTGTTAAGGGTTTGGACACGCTAGAGGCAGGAAACATGTTCCTGTTGTTGGGGGAGTCCAGAACCAGGGTCCACAGTTTAAGAATAAGGAGTAAGCCATTTAGAACGGAGATGAGGAAACACTTTTTCTTACAGAGAGTTGTGAGTCTGTGGAATTCTCTGTCTTGGAGGGTGATGGAGGCCAGTTCCCTGGATACTTTCAAGAGAGAGCTAGATAGGGCTCTTAAAGATAGCGGAGTCAGGGGATATGTGGCGAAGGCAGGAACTGGATAATGATTGGGAAAGATCAGCCATGATCATATTGAATGGCGGTGCTGGCTCAAAAGGCCGAATGGACTGGTCCTGCACATATTGTCTATTGAAATTGGAGCACCCGGAGGAAACCCACGCGGTCACATGGAGAAAGTGCAAACTCTACGCAGACAGCATCCCATCGCAGGATGGAACCCGTGTCCCTGGCGCTGTGAGGCAGCGGCCCTACTAGCTACACCACTGTGCCGCAATGATTAACACAAAAATATTTCAGTAAAAATGTGCAGGAAGGAACAGCAGATGCTGGTTTACACCGAAGAGAGACACAAAATACTGAGCAATTCGACGGGTCAGGCAGCATCTCTGGAGAAAATGAATAGATGACATGTATGGTTGAGACCCTTTTGCAGACCCATAAAAAAAGAAAAATGTCACTAAAACAAAGTGTGAGGTGTTGCATTTTGGGACGTCGAACAAGGGTAGGACCTACACAGTAAATGGTAGGTCTCTGGGTAGTGTTGTAGAGCAGAGGGATCTAGGAGTACGTGCATGGTTCCATGAAGGTCGAGTCGCAGGTAAATAAGGTGGTCAAAAAGGCTTTTGCCACTTTGGCCTTGATCAGTCAGAGTATTGAGTATAGAAGTTGGAGGTCATGTAGCAATTGTATAAGTCGTCGGTGAGACCAAATTTAGAGTATTGTGTTCAGCTCTGGGCACCATGTTATAGGAAAGATATTGTCAAGCTTGAAAGGGTTCAGAAAAGATTTATGAGGATGTTGCCAGAACCAGAGGTTGTGTGCTATAGGGAGAGGTTGAGTAGGCTGGGTCTCTATTCCATGGAGTACAGGAGGATGAGGGGAGATCTTATAGAGGTATACGAAATCATGAGAGGAATAGATCGCGTAGATGCACAGAGTCTTTTACCCAGAGTTGGGGAATCGAGGACCAGAGGACATCGGTTCAAGGTGAAGGGGAAAAGATTTAATAGGAATCCGAGGGGTAACTTTATGGGACATTGTTGGCCGGTGTGGGCGAGTTGGGCCTGTTTCCACACTGTATTACTCTATGACTCTATAGACACGACAATAGTGTCACAAAAACAAAGAGATGAAACGTATGTTGTTGGCAGCAATACAACTCGTGGAAAAAATTAACAATGTTATTAAGGCAATGTCTACATAACCTATAATCATGGCAAGTGTGGTTATAGAGTATTAGTTTATGGCAAGAAGTAAAACCTCCTTAAACCACCAAAGTGCTGAAGTATAAATGCATTAAGCTTAAAACTAATTGGAACAGCATTTCTACATTACACAAAGAGTCTCAGGGGATAAGGCTGGTTCTCAACCCCAATCACGAATCTGATTGAAAAGTCTCTCTGGATCTAGTTTAACCGTCTATTAATCTTTTAAGGATCACAACATAGATATCAAGGAGGAATAAAGAAGGAGGATTCTGTTTAGTTTTAGTTTATGGATACAGTAATGGAAACAAGGCCGCCAGCCCACGCCCACTATCGGTTACCCGCTCACACTCATTCCGTTTTATCCCACCTCCACATCCACTCTTGACACACCAGGGGTAAATTTTTTAGAGGTCAATTATCCCGCAAACCCTCACATCTTGGGGATGTGGGAGGAAACTGGAGCAGCAGGAGGAAAGCCACGCAGTCACAGGCAGAAGGTGCAAACTCCACACAGACAGCGCCCGAAGGCAAGATCGAACCAGGGTCTCTGGCTGCCTCAAGCACCTCCTCTTCAATCAAGGAATTCCCAGAAGATTATTGTTGAGAGACCTTTGATTTTCTCAAGTGTTAAACTTGGGAATTTGACAAAACTTTAATGCTCTTGTTGTTTTAACTTGTATTCTTTCTTACTTTGATGTTTGTGAATTCCAGCCACTGAAATGCTAGCCTCTGAATTAGGCCTGAAAATAATCAGCGACCTCTAACTCTATCTCTGTCTCTAACTCCCTCACTCTCTCTCTTTTTCTCTCTCTATCTCTCCCTCCCTCTCTCCCTCTCTCCCTCCAGCCCCCCCCTCTCCCTCTCTCTGCCTCAATATCTTATTACATTGCTGATGCCAATATCTACAGCTCTGTGAAAGAGGTATTTGCAACAATAAATCTATTTTTCCCTCTCAACCCCATTCTTCAGCCTTCTCGCCGTAATTTTTGACACCCTTACCAGCCAAGAACCTATCAATCCGCTTAAAAACACTCAATTACTTTCCTTCCACTGCCGATTGTGGCAGTGAATTCCACAGATTTTCCAGCTGCTTGCTAAATATATTCCTCCTCATCTCCTTTACATTCAGAGGGTCAGGAAGCATCTCTGGGGGACATGGATATGTGACATTTTGGGTCAGGGCCCTTCTTCATACTGAAGAATGGACCCAACCCAAAACGCCGTCGATCCACGTTCTCCAGAGATGCTGACTGACACGTTGGAATAACTTTGTGTTCAACGCAAAATCTTCCTTTATATCACATTAAGCCCCGAATCAAAATTAATTATATTTGGGGTTTTAGATTCAAATCAAATTTTAACAGTAAATCAAAGAAATCTTCTGGATTACTGTTTAATAATTGGAAAAAAATTAATATTACAATTTTGGAAGGGACCATTATCCCCGACAATTAAAATGTGGACAGTAGAAATGTTGGAGACATTACAATTGGAGAGAATTAGATTTATCCTAATGGATAAACCTGAGATTTTTGAACAAATATGGTCTCCATTCACTGATTATATGAAGGGGTAGCTGGGCTCAGCATCGAAACTCAATGAGTACCCGGTGGAAAGATCAAACAAAAATGTTTAAGATTAGATTTATATACTTGTCTCTATATATTATAATTAGAAATTGTTCCACTCATTGATAAGTTGTATACCGTTTTCTTTTCCACAAGTATTTTTGTTTTTGTTTTTGTTGTTTTTGTTTATTTTATTTTATTTTATTTTTTTTCTTCTCTCTCTTCTTTATATTAATCAACTATAATCATACTCTTATAATTATTCACTATTCTTTCTTTATACTTTTTTCACTCTATAAAAAAAAGTGAGGCCAATATATATATTTTGTTAAGATTTATATAATTTTGGAAAGATGTATCAACTATATTTGGAAAAAAAATGCTATATTATTTGTTATATGTATGGCCTCTAATAAAAATATATTCACAAAAAAAAATAAAAAAATCTTCCTTTAGATTTTACTGGATCCACTTCCACACATTACCTGAGCTACAGAAAGAGTTGCATTTGATGTTCCTGAAATGTAGCAGGACAGGGTTAAATGCATGATGTGGACGCATTATTGATTCACCCATTGTAGCGAGAAATTCAAAAGCAATTGATGCACGTGTTAAAATCTCAGGTCAGTTCTCACGGCCTTCTGCCCACATGAACAAGGGAAGTAAAGGAAGCATTTGGACTACAGTTAGCAAATGTACAGACACAGGTCTGGGAATGAGGACTGGCCACGAGTCAAGACTTATGAGTGTTTTATTGTCATATGTCCCTAACGGAACAATGACTTTCTTATTTGCAGTTTGTTACTGCTTACACTAGTGTGTGTATGTGTATATATAAACTTACATACATATACATATATATGCATATACATACATACACTTAAAACAAACAATAGACAATAGACAATAGGTGCAGGGGTAGGACATTCGGCCCTTCGAGCCAGCACCGCCATTTAATGTGATCATGGCTGATCATCCCCAATCAGTACCCTGTTCCTGCCTTCTCCCCATATCCCCTGACTCCGCTATTTTTAAGAGCCCTATCTAGCTCTCTCTTGAAAGCATCCAGAGAACCTGCCTCCACCGCCCTCTGAGGCAGATAATTCCATAGACTCACAACTCTCTGGGAGAAAAGTGTTTCCTCGTCTCCGTTCTAAATGGCTTACTCCTTATTCTTAAACTGTGGCCCCTGGTTCTGGACTCCCCCAACATCGGGAACATGTTTCCTGCCTCTAGCGTGTCCAAACCCGTAACAATCTTATATGTTTCAATGAGATCCCCTCTCATCCTTCTAAACTCCAGAGTGTACAAGCCCAGCTGCTCCATTCTCCAACAAACAATAATAGTGCAAAAAGACTAAACCAATGTCCCCAAGTCTGTATCTCTAAAGCTAAAACTGAAGGAGGTAACTGAGGCAGATACTATGGTAGCATTTAAAACACACTTGGACAGGTATATGGATAGGAAGGTTATAGAAGGATACGGGTCAAACCTGGGCAGTTGGGGCCAGCTTAGATGGGGCATCTTGGTCACCATGGTGGTGTTGGGCTGATGGGCCTATTTCCATGCTGTATGACCTCGAAACTTCAAATTGCAGATGCTGCAATCCCGTGCAAAACACAAAGTACTGGAGTACCCAAAAGATCAGGCAGCATCTGGACAGATAGCGTTTGGGGTGGAGACCTGTATGAATTTATGCCTTCTATGACTTCCAATGCTTCTTTAGTGGGCCCTTCAGCCACAAGTACAGCAATACCAGAGGAATATAAAGCGAGAAGGAATGAACACAAGCAGGTGATTAGATGTTCCAAGAGGAACCATGAAACATGATTGGTGAGTCAGACTAAGGCTTTTTATATTTACATTCACTGCATAACTGTTGCTACTCACGATCAGGACAGAGCCCGCTGAGGAGTGCTGGAGTAAGGGGCAGGGACTCAGAGCGGCCATGACCATGTTATAGGCACCAAACATCGTTCCCAGCACAGACAGGAATGCCAACAGCACCAAGGACCTGGGGAAGGAAAAGGCAAGGAGATTGTCAACGTTTTGTTGCAACCTCTGCAAACAAACTGTTCCTTCAGTCATAATCCTAGTTCTGATATTTTATTTCTGACACAAATACCAAACTAGAAGACCTTTTTGTAATGCGGTAACCTGAAAGAGGGGAGAGAGAGGGAGAGGGAAAGAGAGAGAGGGGGAGAGAGAGAGGGGGAGAGAGAGAGGGGGAGAGAGAGAGGGGGAGAGGGGGAGAGGGGAGGGAGGGGGAGAGAGGGGAGAGAGGGAGAGAAAGGGAAGAGAGACTTAGAGATAGAGGGACATAGGGACAGAGAGACAGAGACAGAGGTAGAGAGACAGAGAGACAGAGAGACAGAGAGACAGAGAGACAGAGAGACAGAGAGACAGAGAGACAGAGAGACAGAGAGACAGAGAGACAGAGAGACAGATTATAATGAGAATTAAAACGACATTGTTATTTTATAAATATTTTTGTCATGTATTACGTAGAACATTTTATATTCTATTATATATACATCCCTCTCTCTCTGTATGTTTAAAAACATATATATATATATATTTTTAAACATTTTAGTCAGTCAGAGCAAATGTTGACTTTGACCAGTTGAGCCAAAGACCAGGTTTAGTTTAGAGAAACAACCCCTACTCTTAAAATGTGGATTGCAAACATGTCTGAGATGCTAGACCTTGAAGATATGAGACTTTTCTTAGCAGGAAAATCAGAGCAATTTTCAAAGATATGGATTCCTTTCGTTGATTCATTACAATGATAGTACGGTGCAACACAACTTTGGAATTAAACCGATTCACAGACTGGGTGATGGGTGGGGAGAGAAATGAAGCAGGTATATCAACACTTTCTTTTCTTTTTTCCGTTTTTGTTTTTTTTATTTCTTTAAGCTTTTACTTACTCATTCTTTGACCACACTCATTTGGTAGTTTAGGGGTTCTATTCTTACACATTCACTTTCTCTTGCACTTTCTTTCTTTCTTGCACTTCTCTTTTTCTATTTCATCTTTGCTAAAATAAAAGTGGAAGCTGTACAATAAATGTATTATGTCATATGCCGCGGTTTATACTTTTGTACACTGCTTCTAATAAAAATATTAAAAATTAAAAAATAATTATAATAGTTTGGAGAAACAACATAGAAACCGGCCCTTCGGCCCATCAAGACCATGCTGGCCATCAATCACTCGATCACACTAGTTCTATGCTACCCCACTTTCGCATCCACTCCCTACACACGAGGATCAAATTACAGAGGCTAATTAATCTACAAATCCACACGTCTTTGGGATGTGGGAGGAAACCGAAGTACTCGGAGGAAACCCACACGGTCACAGGGAGAACGTGCAAACTCCACTCACAGACAGCACCCGAGGTCAGGATCGAACCAGGGTCTCTGGCGCTGTGAGGCAGTGACTCTACCAGCTGTGCCACTGTGAGCCGTAAAGCCTAAGAATTATAATGGAGGTAGTTCTGATAATCGCCTGGATTTTTCATGCCTAGTGCATTCATGGTATGCTGAAATCTTTCCAGTTCTCTATATAACAACTTTGTTCTCTTGGCCTAGTTACAACATCACTGCTTGCAGATTCCACAATCCATTTTTACAACCCCCAGTGCCAGCTGCATCCAGTCCCTGCTTTAATCACTCTTCCTGTCATCATTTTATTGTATTCACCTATCTGTGAACCTTGCACCAGGTAACAGCCAGCAAAAACACGAGTCATGTCTCTTATTCAAAGTCAAGTCAAGTCAAAAGAGTTTATTGTCATGTGTCCCTGACAGGACAATGAAAATCTTTCTTTGCATAGCACAACAGAACATAGTAGGCATTTGTTTGGACGTGTAGGGGGGTGAACCATAGTTTTGATGTGGAGCTCAGGTACAACCTGACTAGCACCTGAAAACATATATTCCATAAAAAAGACACAAAGTATTGGAGTAACTCAGCGGGTCAGGCAGCATCTCTGAGGAACGTTGATAGGTGTTATTTCGGATTGGGACCCTTCTTCAAAATAGTTGAGCAGTCTGAAGAAGGGTCCTGACCCGAAACATCACCTACTTCAGTTTAAGGCAGACAAAAATGCCGGAGAAACTCAGTGGGTGAAGCAGCATCCATGGAGCGATGGAAATAGGCAACGTTTTGGATCGAAACCCTTCAGACTGATGTGAGGGTGGGGGGGGGGGGGGGGGGGAGAAAGGAAGAGGTGGAGCCAGAGGACTGAGGGAGAGCTGAGAGGGGGAGGAGAAAGTAAGGACTACCTGAAATTACAGAAGTCAATGTTCATACCGCTGGGGTGCAAACTGCCCAGTGGTATGAACTTCAGTTTAGTTTACTTTATTGTAATGTGTACCGAGGTACAGTGAAAAGCTTTTGATGTGTGCTAACCAGTCAGCGGAAAGACAATACACGATTACAATCGAGCCACCCACATCTATTCTTGTTCACCAGAGATGCTGCCTGGCCCGTTGTGTCTTTTTCCCCTCGTAAACTAGCACCTGCAGTTCCTTGTGTGTCAAAGATGGAGGGCATAACTTTAAGATGCGAGGGGCAAGGGGGCAAAGTTTAAACGGGAAGTGAGCAGGGATTTTTACAGAGAGTGGTTGGTGTCTAGAACGCGCTGTCGGGGATGATGGTGGAGACAGATATAATAGTGGCGTTTAAGAGGCTGTTAAGGGCCTGTCCCACACGCATGCGATTGCGCGACCAAACGGAAGCGGAGTTCACGCGAAGTTCATGCTAAGTACGCGCTAAGTTCGCGCGTGACGTCATTTGTGTCATGCTTACCAATCAGCTGGGCAGGAGACGGGCCGACTGAATTTGGGCGTCGAACGGTGTCGGTCGGTGATGTCATCAGGCAACGTCACGCCGGGCGGTGATGTCATTGCGCAACGCCAAGCGCTAGGCATACGCTGTCAAGAATCTGCGTACGCTGTCAAGACGCTGAGTACGACGTCAAGACGCTGCGTACGACCGCAATGCGCCTGCGTGCCGACAGGCCGTTGGCGCGCGAAGATTTCGGCCACTGCCAGAATTTCGGAACCCCGTGCGATGTCGGGACCAGCCCCGCACAACTCCGCGCTTCTAAGTGGGACAGGCCCCGCGCAGCCATACGGTGCCCGTACGCCTCAAGCGACGACGAGGTCGCGTAATTTGCGAGCCAAGGTTGCGTAAGTGGAACAGGCCCTTTAGATAGCACATGGAAGTGTGGGGGATGGAGAGATATGGGTGATGTGCACACACAGATTAGTTTATCTTGGCCTGTTCCCGTGCTGCACTGTACTATTCAATGTCCATTATTTACTTTAGTTTAGTTTCGATACCGCATGGAAAAAGGCCCTTTGGTCCCATGAATCCACGGCGACCAATGATCACCCATACACTAGCTCTATTCTGCACACTAGGGACAATTTATAGAAACCAATTAACCTGCAAACCTGCAGGTCTCTGGAGTGTGGGGGGAAACCGGAGCACCCGGAGAAAACACATGCGGTCACAGGGAGAATGTACAAACTCTGTATAGATGGCACCCGTGGTCAGGATCGAACCTGGGTCTCTGGCTCTGCGAGGCAGCAACTCTACCGCCGCTCCACCCTCTGCCACCCACTGTGTTCTGAATCTGTCCGGGGAGTGAATGGGGGAGAAATAGATTACTGTGTTTACTGGAAACTCGAAACTCAGTCAGGTTACTGTGACCTGGATAACATCGTAAACTGTTAGAAGAAAGCACTGCTGGAGGGAAAGACCAACAGCAGGAGAGCAAAGTGCAGAATTCAGGCAACAAATGCCAATGAGTGGTTTCCGCGGGGAAAGGTGAAAATAAGTAACATTATAAGTACATTGCCAATCTTAGGCTGCTTTCCTTTAGTCCATGGAGCACAGGAGGATGAGGAGTGATCTTATTAAGGTGTATAAAATCATGGGAGGAATGGATTGGGTGAATGCACAGCCCAGCATTGAACATCGAGGAAGTGGACTGAACTTTGCTGCCTTCCCTCACGGTAGGAAACTTTAATCCCGCTGTGGGGGGGTGTTTTTTATGTTTAATGTTAAATTCTATAATGCTGTGTTTATTTTATTTGTGTGCTGCAATGGCAACTCAAATTTTACTGCATCAATTGGTGGATGTGACAATAAATGTCCTTTGTCCTTTGTCCTTTTACTCAGAGTAGAATAGCAGAATAGAATAGAATGCCTTTTATTGTCATTCAAACAGCTTGGTTTGAACAAAATTGCATATTCTACAGTCTTACATTACAAAAAAACCCAAGACCCACACTTAACACACTTTACACGAACATTCATCACAGTGAATCGCCAACACCTCCTCACTGTGATGGAAGGCAATGTCTTATCTCTTCCCTTTGTTCTTCTCCCGCGGTCCAGCAGTCCAACTACAGCGTCAAGGCGAACTGGGGCTCCCGATGTTAAAGCCTCCAGCGGGCGGTGGTAAGTCCTGTGGCCATTTAAGCCACGCAGGGCGATGTTAGGCCTCGCTCCGAGTCCTTTAAACCCCGCGATTCCAGCGGGAGAAGTTGCCGTTGCGGGAGCTCCGAGAAGCCGTCTCCCAGAAGGGACCTGGAGCTCCCGATGTTCCTCTCCACTGGGCCTGCAGCCAGAGTCTCCGCAGCTCCGAAGGCGGGTCGCAGCCGTGCCCCACCACAGCTCTCCCCGTTCCGAAGTCGGCCAGCTCCGCGATGTCAGGTCCGCAGGCTCCGCGACTGGAGCCCTCAGGTCGGTCCCGGCCGGAGGCTGCCGCAGGCCCCATGATGTTAGGCCCAACGACACCGGAGACCCGACAGGGAAAAAGTAGGGTCCCCGTACTGGGAAGAGATTAAACGGTTTCCCCCACCCCCCACATATACACAGCTAAAGAAAAATAATAAAAACTAGAGTCAAGACTTACATTTAACGAGACAAATGAAAAAAAAAGACAGACTGTAGTTGAGCCGCTGCCAGTAGGCGCTGCCACACCACCACCAGCAAGAGAATCAAGAACCAGAGGACATAGGCTTAAGGTGAGGAGGGGGGAGGGGGGGAGATTTAATAAGAACCCAGGTGATAACATTTTCACACAGAGGGTGGTGGGTGTATGTAGTGAGCTGCGACAGGAGGTAGTTGAGGCAGGTACTACAACAACTTTTACAAAACATTTGGACAGATACACAGAGAGGAAAAGTTTAGAGGGGTGATCGCTGGTCTCAGGGATTAGAGGCGTCAGGGAGCATTGCTGGAGAACGGGAAATGGTGACGCTTCGGGTTGGAACCCTTCTTCAGACTGAAAGTAGAGGGGGGAGGACTGAAGGTAGGAAATGGGGCCAGAGATACAAGGAAGCGAACAGTGGAACTGATAGGATGATTAGGGTGGAGGGGTGGGGGGAGTGAGGGGAGGGGAGTGAAATGCAGGAGTTCCTGGAAATTAGAGATATCAATGTTCATGTTTCGGGTAAACACAAAAAGCTGGAGTAACTCAGCGGGACAGGCAGCATCTCTGGAGAGAAGGAATGGGTGACATTTCAGACTCGTGTTCTGGCTTCTGACACGAAACATCGCCTATTTCTTTTCTCCAGGGATGCTGCCTGACCCGCTGAGTTACTCCAGCATTTTGGGTCTTTCTTCTTTACAGGCAGCCTGCAGCATAAAGATGGCAAAATGTGTTTGAAGATGCTGGAGAACACAAATGAAAAATGCCAGTGTTGCTGATGTTGGACTTCAGCAAAGACCCTGCAGCGAATCGTCACGGAGAGCTGCATGCACTCCCTCTTGCTCTTGATAATAAAATTGTCAATCGGAATCGCAAGCAGATATTTACTGATCCATAAAACATCGTCCTCAGGGCTGGGAAATAGCAGGGTCAACAAGCCTCTATCTCAAGAACAGGTCTATTATTAAACTTTCTGCAAAGCAGAACAATTTATTCTGATTAAAATGCGCATTTGCTTTCAGGCAAATTCCACTGCATTCCAATTCTGGCTGTTCCGACAGATGAGCATGGTTTGGGAACAGCTGCATCCAAGGCCGCAACAAATTGCATAGATTTGTGGACGCAGCCCGGACCATCACACAAGCCAACCTCCCTTCCATTGACTCCATCCACACTGCAAGGCCTCAGCATAATCAAGGACCAGTCTCACCCCAGTCACTCCCTCTTCTCTCCTCTCCCATCAGGCAAAAGTTTCAGGAGTTTGAAAACATACGCCTTCAGATACAGGGACAGTCTGTCGCCAACTAGAGGGCGGTCCTGACCTCTCCGCAACCTCATTGGAGACGCTCTGACTATCTTTAATCAGACTTTATCTTGCACTAAACTTTATAGCCTTTATCATGTATCAGTACACTGTGGACGGCTCGATTGTAATCATGTATGACTGGATCGCACGCAACAAAAGAAGCGTTTCACTGAACCTCAGCACACATGACAATAAACTAAACTTCAAGCTCAATAGATGCACTAACATGATATTGTAAGATCATAGGAACATAGGATGAGAATTAGGCTATTCAGCCCATCAGGCAGAATAAAATGATCCACCTTTAGACTGGAGACGAGGTGGAGAGATAGACACAAAAAGCTGGAGTAACTCAGCGGGACAGGCAGCATCTCTGGAGAGAAGGCATGGGTGATGTTTTGGGTCGAGACCCTTATTCTTTATCCAGAGGGTGATGAATCTGTAGATTCCTTGCCTCAGATAGCTTGAAGGACAAGTCATTGGGTATTTTTAAAGCGGAGATTGACAGGTTCTTGATTAGTAAGGGCGTCAAAGGTGTGAGAAGGCAGTTGGGAGGGACAAATACATCAGCCATGATCGAATGGTTTAGTTTAATTTAGTTTAGTTTAGAGAAACAGCACGGAAACAGGCCCTTCGGCCCACCAGGTCCACGCCGACCAGCGATCCCCGCACATTAACACCCACTGCGGCCATTTTTTACATTCACCAAGCCAATTAACCTGCAAACCTGTACGTCATTGGAATGTGGGAGGAAACCGAAGATCTCGGAGAAAACCCACGCAGGTCACGGGGAGAACATACAAACTGTACAGGTAGCGCCCGTAATCAGGATCGAACCCGGGTCTCCGCCGCTGCATTCGCTGTAAGGCAGCAACTCTACTGCTGCGCCATCATGACTGACTCCACCACTGCGCCACTGTAGTGTAGACTGGCATGGGAGCAAAGCCTGATTCTGCTCCTATGCCTAATGGTGTTCTATGCACGATTCGACCATCTGCATTTTCATATGTCTGCAAAATATTTTCCATTTATACATGGAAACACAAGAGACTGCGGATGCCAAAATCTTGCTCATTTCTCCCAGCATCTCCCCAAACTTACTCCCATTTGAGATTACCAAGGTACAATCTCTCAAATGCAGGGAGAACAGTCTTTAGCATCCAATACTCACATTACAATGACATCTTCTGGATCGAGTTTGTCCCTTCCCCTCCTCCCCAGTGTCTATCTTCCCTCTTATCTCCCATTCTTTCTCCTCATCCTTGCCCCTTGAAAAGACCACAACAATGTTCTCACGGTGTGACCTACCTGTTGGGCAGGATCAAAGCGATGACGCAGGCGCCAGGATTAGCCATGGAGCTTAAGGCAGCAGAGAGGTGGTAGGCAGTGTTACCATAGGGCAAACACGAATAGCTCTGCACTGACGGAAGGAACCCGTTGGTCAATGAATTCACCCAGAGCACCAGAAGGTAGAGGAACAGAAGCTGGCGCCTGGAATACCCACTGAGCTTTGTAGCTGTCAGGCTTTGCGTTTCCACGACCAGCTTAGAATTGGCCGCCTGCTTCTGAAGGTTCATCAGACTGGGGTCTTGGACATCACCTGGTCGCTTGGGGATGTATTTGCTCATTTCCCGTTCAACGGTGGATACGGGCGCTACTTGAGTGGAGGTTGGCTCGTCACTGGGCCTCCCGCGGGGTAGCAGGGCTACTCGAGTGAGGAGAACAAAAGCCACCAGGCAGACGACCATCATGACCGTGAGGAAAACCAGGAACGTCTCGATGGTGAAGTTGGCCGGCACGTAGTGAGTTTCCACCTGGTGGAGACCGGCTCCGTCGGTGAGGTTCCCGGTGGTCCCATTGTCCGCCTTCGAGATGTTGACGCACTTGATCATCCCGGCCCCCTGGCCGATTGCCACCAGACCCGGGACAAAACCACTCAGGCCCTCCCCAATGAAGTAAGTGGTCATGTACCTTGTGTGGAGCCTCATCATGAAGGGGAGGAAGGTCACTGAGGACGTGCAGTCCACCAGGGATAAGAAAAAGGTCAATATCAGAAAGGCTGTGCTGTGAAGTTTGCCCGCCAGGAGTGTTGTTTCCTTCCACAAGAAGACCAACAACAAGCTGGCCAACAGGCCGATGCTCAGGATGACGTAAATGGCGACGATCTCCTTCAACTTCCCCGGTGCAAACGTGTGTATGAGGGTGACGGACAGAGGTCCCACGTTGGCCAGCTGGATGATGATGGTGAGGTAGGAGGGTAAGTCCCAACCTTCGGGCAACACGTTCACAATGAGTGGCAACTCCACCCAAAGCCCATTGATGGCGATCCACGATCCCATGCCGAATATACACGCCAGCAGATGCACAGCGAGGCCCATGGTGCCGCACCAGACAACTCAGTCTACGGGATGGAGAGGACTTGCATCTGAGGATGGATGGCAAAAAGGTGGACCTCTCTCCTGAAAACATCAAAAGGAAACAATGAGATCACCATCTATGGTGCCATGCCACACCGAGGTGCTTTTACCCAGGGGAGAGGAATCAAGAACCAGAATCAAAGAATCTAGGCTGCACAGTGGCTCAGCAGTAGAGATGCTGCCTCACAGCACCAGAGACCCGGGTTCAATTCTGACTAGGGGTATCGTCTGTATGGAGTTTGTACGTTCTCCCTGCGACCGCGTGGTTTTCTCCACGTGCTCCGGTTTCCTCCCACACTCCAAAGACGTGCATGTTTGTAGGTTAATTGGCTTCTGTAAATTGTCACTAGTGTGTAAGATCGAACTAGTGAATGGGTGATTATTGGTTGGCGTTGACTCGGTAGATCGAAGAGCCCGTTTCGAAGCTGCTCCAAACTAAACTAAACTTTACTTAGCTAGAGGACTTAGGTTTAAGGTGAGTGGGCAATCTGAGAGGCAACTTTTTCACACAGACGGTATATATACCTCAGAGGAGGTAGTTGAGGCAGGTACGATAACAACATTTAAAAGACAGTTTGACTGGTATGTGGACAAGAAAGGTTTGGCGGGATATGGGCAGGCGGGACTAGTGTAGATGGGGGGAACCTTGGTCGGCATGGGCAAGTTGGGCCGAGGGGCCTTACGACTCCATGACTCTATATATGCAAGGAACTGCAGATGGTGGAGTCCTGAGCAAAATGCAATGTGCTGGAAGAAGTCAGCATCTGTAGAGGGAATGGACAGATAATGTTTTGGGTCGAGACCCTTCTTCAGAGGGTCTTCTAAAGATCTGAAAGTTCCCGAACGGAAACGTCATCTGCTCATTCCCTCTAATTGGGATGAAAGACCTTGCTACACACTGTGCAATTCTATGACTCTATGGTGGGTCAGAATCAGTGGGCTGAAGGGCCTGTTTTGGTATTGTATGATTCATTAGTTCCCTCCATGACCCCTCATCCATTAATCCCACTGAGAATGAGCCCTTTGAATTTGAAGTCCTATCCACGTTGCTGTGAAACCAGCCCCTTATAAGCCACCTGTTGCTATGATGAAACTAATTATTCATTCCTTTTACTTCCTCCAAAACTTTTTCCATGAAAAGTTCCAAAGTTAACGTCAACAGAGCGCAGCCATTCTGTTACTACACTCAGCAAATGAATGATTTACAGAGTCTGGGGGAGCCTTTCAAATGTGTTTGCTTCGGATATCCATGGAGGTGGAGACACCTGGAGTGGGAGGACCATCATCACGACACATAAGTCGGCACGGTGGCGTGGCAATAGGGCTGCTGCCTCACAGCGCCAGAGACCCAGGTTCAATCCCAACTACGGGTGCTACATATGGAGTTTGTACGTTCTCCTTGCAACCGCGTGGGTTGTCTCCGGGTGCTCCAGCAGCAGCACAACCGCTTTGTAAACATGGTACTCAATAGATAACATAATGAGCCAAGAAAAATAAATCATTAAATTAAAAAATATTAATATGGTGCAAAACAAATGAGAGACCCAAGTTCCTAGTGCAGCCAAGGCAGTTCATAGTTCAGTGTTTAGTTGGGAGTTCGTAGTGTTCAATGCCCTGATAGTTTTTGGGAGGAAGCAGCTGCTGAACATAGAAACATAGAAAATAGGTGCAGGAGTAGGCCATTCGGCCCTTCGAACCTGCACCGCCCTTCAATATGATCATGGCTGATCATCCAACTCAGTATCCTGTACCTGCCTTCTCTCCATTCCCCCTGATCGCTTTAGCCACAAGGGCCACATCTAACTCCCTCTTAAATATAGCCAATGAACTGGCCTCAACTACCTTCTGTGGCAGTACATAGACATAACAGTATATACCTTCTTCCCGATGGCAGGGGTGAAATGAGGGTGGTGTGGATCTCTGATGATGCTGGCTGCCTGTTTGAGACATCTCCCCATATAGATCCCTTTGATGGTGGTGAGGTCAGTACCGTAATGGACCACTTTTTGTAATCTCCCGGTCCTGACCTTGTGTGCTATCTGTGTGAAATTTGCATGGTCTCCCTGTGACCGTGTGGGTTTCCTCCGGCTGCTCCGGTTTCTTCCCATATCCCAAAGGCCTGCGGGTATGTGAACTAATTGGCCTCTGTAAATTGCCACGACTGTGTAGGGAATGGATGAGAAAGTGGAATAACAGAATTGGTGTGAACGGGTGATTGATGGTCAGCACGGACTCGGTGGGCCAAAGGACCTGTTTCCATGCTGTAACTTTTAAGGCAGCAACTCTACCTCTGCACCACTGTGCTGCCCCTGTTGGTGTGCATTCGGTAGGCTGAATGTCCTGTTCCCATGTTGTATCTCTCAATCTAAGACTAAAACTGAAGTTTGGAGTTTTTAAAAAGGCTGTAAACTTTTTATATAAGCAAAAAAGTTGCATGAACAAGAAGGTTTATGGAGAGAGAGGTCAGTCCTAATGCTGCTTTTAATTTATTAGGGTGAAATGCAGCCATGTAAAAATCCTGATCCATTCATTGTTACAGCAGTGATTTTAATAACAAAATAAGCGCACTAATATATCCTACATCTCTCAAATGCCGTTGTTCCCTGACCTCTCCATTCCTTTCCTCCTTCAAGATGCTATTTAAAACCTACTTCTCCCCTGCCTTAATGTACTTTAGTTTTAATATATGTTTAGTAACATCTTACATGAAGCGTCATTTGAATATTTTACTTCCTTAAACTTACTGTATATTGTAAGAAGTTTTTTTTTGCTGATGAAAATTTTCGACAGAAATCACGTTCCAAGAACTCTAGTGTTTCAAGAAGGTCAAACCAAGGAAAGAATGACTTTTTAAACTCTCTATCTCCATGGTTACACTGACATAAAGCCATACTCTGAATAGTCACACACACAGACTGGGGGGCTTTCACACACACACACACACACAAAGGTGCTCAGATCTCCCCTTTAGACAAGATGACAGAGCGTCCTACCTTGCAGAAGGAAATGGCCATTCAAGTTCCCATAAGCGTAACTCGGAGTGCAATGTGATAGGATTCTAGGTTGTTTCCGCTCCAGTTCTCCTGGGCACTTGTCCAAACCACAGCCCCAAACGCTCTCTTGTCCAATAACACTAACCTCACCACCACATGTTGTACTTTGGCTTCTATCCAGCTGCCTCTCCCAACATGATAAGAATAAGGTGCATTTGGTGAGTTTAGACAAAGGACGTTCTGATACCTTAGATACACACAAAGTGCTGGAGTAACTCAACCGGCGGGCAGCATCTCTGGACTAAAACGACGGGCGACGTTTTGGGGTCAGAATCCTTCAACTTCATCTTCCGTTTGCAAGCTGCTTTATCCAAAACTAATTGTTAATAAGCCAATTGATCATCTTTCCCCAGTTTTCATCTGGAGCCCACCAGCTCGAGCTTCCAGTTTCTAGGGCAGTATTTCTGCCGAAGAAATTGTAATTCAGCTCATTGTTTCAATAACGTAGGAAACTTAGAATTTACTTTTTAAAACATTTGAATGGTCAGATAATTAAGGTTCAGTAAGTTTTAAGTGAATAGAGGCAGTATTCTGGAGATGTTGCACCAGCTCCCTCCAGTGTTCAAGAGTAGATCTGCACAGTATTTAATCAGAACACTTTAAAATTGCGATCATCCGACACGTCAGGGATATTGGTGGAATTTCTGGACCAGAGGACATTATTTCTATCAATACCTCAACGCTCTTCTGATTCAATATTTATTTTGCACAGAATGATGATGCAACTCTTTATGCTTTTGGGCAGCACGGTGCCTCAGCGTTAGATTTGCTGCCTCACAGCGCCAGAGACCCCCCAGGTTCAATCCTGACTATTGGTGTTGTCTGCAGAGTTTGTACGCTCTCCCTGTGACCGCGTGGGTTTTCTCGGGGTGCTCCGGTTTCCTCCCACAGTCCATAGGTGTACAGGTTTGTATGTTAATTGGCTTTGGTAAAAATTGTAAATTGTCCCTTATGTGCAAGATAGTGCTAGTGTTTGGAGTGGTAGCTGGTCGACGCGGTAGGCTGAAAGGCCTGTTTCATGCTAGCCCTCAGGGAGAGGGAGAGGGGGAAGGGGAGAGGCAAAGAGAAAGACAGACAATCGGAGAGGGGGACGGAGAGAGAGGGGCTGGGACATGGAGATAGATAGCAGATCGCTGGAGTTTTACTGTCGCTGCTGCCATTGTGTAAATGCACCTCTTTCTAGTTGTTATTCATTTGCTTAAAACAGAGGTTCCAGGGTTCCAAATGGCTTGACTTACGAAAATCCAACTTTACACAAATACTATCCAAATATTCGTAAAACATTTTTCAAGGAAGTAATGATAATGTTTCATGCTATTCATTAATTATTGGATATAATATATAATTCCACTAGTTTACTTAAGAAGAGTCACAATTGTTGGAGGAACTCAGCGAGTCAGGCAGACATCGATGGAAGGAAACAGGGAGTCGGCATTTTAGGACCTTCTTCAGTCATTAGGGGTTCCCCCAGCACTTTGTTTTTTTTTGCTCAGAATTCAAAGAGGCTGGTTTATGAAGGTAATACTATTACCAATGATTTAATGACCTAAGGATGAAATATCTGACGAGATCCCATCTCTGTCTAGTTTAGAGATACAATATGGAAACAGGCCCTTCGGCCCACCGAGTCCATGGTATCATGCACCATTGCATGGTTTGGGAGCAGCTCCATTCAAGATCGCAAGAAATTGCAGAGAATTATGGACGTAGCCCAGACCATCACACAAACCAACCTTCCCGCCATTGATTCCATTTGGTACAAAGTTAAAAACACCATTATATAGAACGTAGAACAGTACTGGCAGGATGTATGGATGGCTTTATTAAACAAATGTGTACTTTCCAATGCACAAAACAACTCTCGTATTTATAATCACACTGTAGACAAACATTACATCTGAACAATCCTGAAATGTTACATAATAGGACTAGGAGCAGGACATCCAGGTCCCGTCGTGTGAAGACTAAAACGAGCCTGCAGATGTTGGAATCTGGAATATTAAACATAACATTGGAAGTTATGGTTGGTCTGAAGAAGGGTTCCGACCCAAAACGTCACCTTTTCCTTTTCTCCATAGATGCTGCCTGATCCGCTGGGTTACTCCAGCACTTTGTGTCTATCTTTTGTATAAACCAGGATCTGCAGTTCCTTCATACACATAACTTTGGAAGTACTCAGATGGTAAGACGCATCCTTGGAGGCAAATGTTATAAAGTTGGCATTTCCGAATGAGTCCTTGCACATTTGTCTCCACAGAGGCTTCCTTCAGCACTTTGTTTTCTTGCTCCAGATTACGGCATTTTGGACAGGTACAGTGCCCTCCATAATGTTTGGGACAAAGACCCATCATTTATTTATTTGCCTCTGTACCCACAATTTCAGATATGTAATTTTAAAAAAACACATGTGGTTAAAGTGCACATTGTCAGATTTTATTAAAGGGTAATTTTACACATTTTAGTTTCACCATGAAGAAATTACAGCTGTGTTTGTACATAGTCCCCCCCCATTTCAGGGCACCATGATGTTTTGGGACACATGGGTTCACAGGCATTTGTAATTGCTCGTGTGTTTAATTGCCTCCTCAATGCAGGTATAATAGAGCTCTCAGCACCTAGTCTTTCCTCCAGTCCTTCCATCACCTTTGGAAACTTTTATTGCTGTTTATCAACATGAGGACCAAAGTTGTACCAATGAAAGTCAAAGAAGCCATTATGAGACTGAGAAACACGAATAAAACTGTCAGAGACATCAGACAAACCTTAGGCTTACCAAAATCAACTGTTTGGAACATCATTATGAAGAAAGAGAGCACTGGTGAGCTTACTAGTCGCAAAGGAACTGGCAGGCCAAGGTACACCTCCACAGCTGATGACAGAAGAATTCTCTCTATGACAAAGAAAAATCCCCAAACACCTGTCCAACAGATCAGAAACGCTCTTCAGGAGTCAGGTGTGGATTTGCCAATGACCACTGTCCGCAGAAGACATCATGAACAGAAATACAGAGGCTACACTGCAAGATGCAAACCACTGGTTAGCCGCAAAAATAGGATGGCCAGGTTACAGTTTGCCAAGAAGAGCAACCACAGTTCTGGATAAAGGTCTTGTGGACAGATGAGACGAAAATTAACTTGTGTCAGAGTGATGGCAAGAGCAAAGTATGGAGGAGAGAAGGAGCTGCCCAAGATCCAAAGCATACCACCTCATCTGTGAAACACGATGGTGGTGGTGTTATGGCCTGGGCATGTATGGCTGCTGAAGGTACTGGCTCACTTATCTTCCTTGATGATACAGCTGCTGATGGTAGTAGCATAATGAATTCTGAAGTGCATAGACACATCCTGTCTGCTCGTTCAAACAAATGCTTCAAAACACATTGGCCGGCGGCTCATTCTACAACAACACACTGCTAAAGCGACAATTGAGTTTTTCAAAGCTAAAAAATGATCAATTCTTGAGTGGCCAAGTCAATCACCCGATCTGAACCCAATTGAGCATGACTTTTATATGCTGAAGAGAAAACTGAATGGGACTAGCCCCCAAAACAAGCATAAGCTAAAGATGGCTACAATACAGGCCTGGCAGAGCATCACCAGAGAAGACACCCAGCAACTGGTGATGTCCATGAATCGCAGACTTCAAGCAGTCATCGCATGCAAAGGATATGCAACAAAATAGTAAACATGACTACTTTCATTTACATGACATTGCTGTGCCCTAAACATTATGGTGCCCCGAAATGTATAAACACTGCTGTAATTTCTAAATGGTTAATCAAAATGTGTAAAAATTGCCTTAATTAAAATCTGACAATGTGCACTTTAACCACATGTGATTTTCTCTATTACAAATCTCAAATTGTGGAGTTCAGAGGCAAATAAATAAACAATGGGTCTTTGTCCCAAACATTATGGAGGGCACTGTATATGGGATTCAAAGTGCAGGAGTAACTCAGCGGGTCAGGCAGTATCTCTGTTGAACATGAATTGGTGACATTTCGGGTCGGGATCCTTCTTCCGACTGAGTCTAAAGGAGGGTCACGATCCGAAAACATCAACTGTCCATTCCCTCCACAGATGCTGCCTGACGCACTGAGTTCCTCCAGCACTTTGTGTTTTCCTCAAGATTGCAGCATCTGCCGTTCCCCGTGTCTCCACATACCACAAATTTCCACATACCCACAGTGGTCTTTCTTTGTGCTACAGCTGGCTTCAAAGGATAACAATTGGAAATTACTGGCTGAAAGATGCAAAAGATTTTAAGCCACTTTAATGTCGGAATTGTTTTTTTTTTACAAGAATGCATTTGTTGATATAAGTTTTAAATGATTGAAATGTTAACCCAAATGGAGACACTATTCACTGCTTTGACAACTGGAATTATAGTAAGTCAGCACTTCCAAACCGAAAAGTCTCCTGAACAAATAAATCTTAATATTGACCAGACACCAACTGGCAAACATGAGCACATGCTTTGATTCCGACCTTAACACAACTTGCTTAACTGCAGATTAAACTGACCTTGTATCAGCATCAAAGATGCAGTCAATGTAGACAATCATTGCATAATTACAACTGGAAACCATCCGAAGGCCAATTTAAACCATGATACAGCAAAATGTTTGAAAGTGCCGAGAGTTGAAAATGTTTTTCCCCCCACAATATTAGGAATGGAATAAGATTTGGGATTTCGTGTCTATGGCGGAGGAAGGATGTGGGAAAAAAGACCAAAAGTGAACAAACTGTTTGTAGTTAAACTTCCACTCAATTTCGGTTAGCACCAGACTTTAAAACTATGTTGTAAACAGAATGGAGATGTGACAGAGATTTATACACATAATATCAGAAGAGAGTTATCAATGAAGGATAGCACTCCTCTCGAAAAAAAAACGGATGAGCCATTTGCTAATACTACTATTTAAAAATTTTAAAAGTATATAAAATTATGGGAGGCCCAGATAAGGTAGAATGTCAAAAGGCGGAAAGCTGGGTGGCAAAGTGGCAAAGCTGCTGCCTCACAGTGCCAGAGACCCGGGTTTGATCCTGGCTATTGGTGCTCTGTGTGGGTTTCCTCCCACATTCCAAAACGAGCTTCTGGTTAATTGGCTTTTGCAAAATTGTAAATTGTCCCTGTGTGTAGTATAGTGTTAGTATAGGCGGGTGATCACCGATCAGTGCTGACTCGGTGGGCCGAAGGGCCTGTTTCCACGTTGCTCACAAAAAGGAAAAGAAACGTCAAAGCCATACAAACATATGGGCGGGCGCGACTCACGTTGCAGCGGCCCCTACAGCCTGTCTGTCTTTTTTAAATTTTTTGTCTAGTTAAAAGTAGTAGTTCGTGTTTTTTTTGTATTGTTTTTCTAACTGTGTATGTGTGGGGGAACTTTAAAATCTCTTCCCTGCACGGGAGACCCGACTTTTTCCCAGTCGGGTCTCCGTTGTCGCTTGGGCCTAGCACAGCGGAGCGGCCTCCGACCGGGACGAGCTGCGGACTTACCATCGTGGGGCTGGCCGGCCTCGGAGCGTGGGGAGCGGTGGTGGCTCGCCGCTGCGGCCCGACTCCCGACTCCGGAGCTCCAGCTCCAGCTGCAGACCGGTGGACTGTCGGGATATCGGGAACTCGCGGGTCCGGGTGAGAGACCGCTTTCCGGAGCTCCCGCAACACAGCTTCTCCAGCCCGTGTCGCGGGGTTGGAGTGACCCGGAGCTGGGCCATACATCGCCCAGCACGGCTTTCATGGTCACGGGACATTCCAGCGGGACATTCCAGTGCCCGCCGGGGGCTCCAACGTTGTGACTTTTGGGCCTAGAGCGGGGCCGTACATCACCCGGCGGGGCCCCAATTGCCATGGGACTTCACATCGCCCGCCTGGGGCTTCGACCTCGGGACAGAAATGGTGCGGAGGAGAGAGAAGACTTTGCCTTCCATCACAGTGAGGAGGAGATTCACTGTGACGGATGTTTGTGTGAATTGAAATGTGTGTGTGGTTTTTTTTATGAATTGTTCTGTTTGTATGGTTGTAGAAACGGAGTTTCGTTCAAGCCTCTCTGAGGTTCGAATGACAAGTAATAAAATTAAATTAAATCAAATCAAATCAAAGATTACCTGTTCACACAAGTTTCATGTTATCCCACCTTCTTATCCATTCAGGGCAATTTTACAGAGGGCCAATTAACCTGCATGTCTTTGGGATGTGGGAGGAAACTGGAGCACCTGGGGGAAACACACGTGGTCCCAGTGAGAACATGCAAACTCCACAAACAGACAGCACCCGAGGTCAGGATCGAGCCTGGGTCTCTGGCGTTGTGAGGCAGCAGCTCCACCAACTGGACCATGGCAACTGTCATAAGCTTCTGAATCAATAGGTTGCAGATTGATTGACCTAGTTTGGTGCCTAGGCCAGGCGAGGTGGCCGATCTCGACCTCATCTGGACTTGCACGGCCGATCGGCGAGTCGAATTTGCCCCCTGCGGCCGGGGGTCTGGTACTCCGGCCCGGCTGGAGCCGTCAAATCGGTTCCCATTGCCGACTTCTGAGACCAACTTTGCAGGTCAGTATCTCACCTCCTCGGCGGCCCAGGTGTACCATTCGGGAACCGTTGAGCTCATCTCGGAGGCCGTGACCTCTGTTAGTCCGGCAAAAGGGATAATCCCAAAAGGCTCTGGAACCAAGGGTGACGAAAGATCGGTGGCGGAATTATATACCTAGAAATCAAAGTGCTGGAGTAACTCAGCAGGTGAGGCAGCAACTCTGGAGAATATGAATAGGTGACGTTTCTAGTTCGGACCCTCCTTCAGTTTGAAGAAGGGTCCCGACCCGAAACATTGCCTATCTATGTTCCCCAGAGATGTTGCCTGAACTGCTAAGTTACTCCAGCACTTTGTGTTCTACTTAAGATCCCAGCATATGCAGTTCTCTGTGTCTCTCTGACTTCTTAAAGTGTTCTACTCATGCCAAAAGTAACACATGGTTTAGTTTAGAGTTTTGTGGTACAGCATGGAAACATGCCCTTTATCCCACCGAGTCCATGCTGAGTCCAACTTTCTCATCCACTCCCTGTACACCAGCAACAATTTACAGAGGGCCAATTAACCCACAAACCCGCACATCTTGGGGATGTGGGAAGAAACTGGTGCACCATTTGTAAAACCGCACGTTCACAAGGAGAATGTGCAAACTCCACCCAGACAGCACCCGAGGTCAGGCTCGAACCCAGCTGCGCCACAGTGCCATTATGGTTATTCATAGTTGAAAATACATTGTGCAAGTGCGTGGTATTCTTCCTCACAGAAGAAATGCAATTGCATGCGTAAGCAGCTTTCTCTCAATAAATCCTGCACAACTGTTACAGGGGCCACTTGCACAAGCCGTCAGAGGAATAAACTGTCCTTCAGGTTGTTCATTGATCTCTGATTAAAACTCTTATCCCAAGTCCAAAAGTTAAACATTGACAAAGTCAGTCCTATAAATCTTGTCTGGTTGTTCCTCCGACAACACCACACCCTTTAAATTCCACTTTTAACCTGCAATGGATGGTTGCATTTAGTTTACAGACTACAGTCTCTCATCAATTGAGAATTGTTCGTAAATGCAAGTCGCTACCGACAGAGCAGAAAGCTGTGCCTTTACTCTTCCTATCGGCACAAAATTCACACAAAGTACTTCCAAGGATCGAGTTAGTGGACATAAAAAGGGCACGCTCCAACCCAACAGGGAATGACCTGATTTATTGGAGCAGTTGGCAGTTTAGTTCAGATACACTGTGAAAACAGGCCCTTCTGCCCACCTAGTCTATGCCGACCGACACTGAAGGGCCTGTTTCTATGCTGTATGACCCTATCTACAGCTCAGACAGTGGCAAATGTCCAACCTATTTCATCTGGGTTGATCGAAGCACATACAAAATCAAAATGTTTGTGAACATTTGTTGACATGCATCTTGCATTTCAGAAAGCTCATATGATGCATCGTATCGAGAACCTGCGTCATAGTATAAGAATAAAACACAGGAGGCGGCACAATGGTGCAGCGGTAGAGTTTCTGCCTTACAGCGCCAGTGACACGGGTTCTATCCTGACTACAGGTGCTGTCTGTACATAGTTTGTACATTCTCCCTGTGACCGCGTGGGTTTCCTCCGGGTGCTCTGTTTTTATAAGTTCAAGGACCAAAATTGGGCCGTTTGGCCACTTGACCCTCCGGCCCATCCACAGAACTAGGTGTGAGCAGGTGATCGATGGTTAGAGTGAGCTCGGTGGGCCGAAGGGCCTATTTCCACTTAATTTTAGTTTGGGTTAGATGAGAGATACAGCACGGAAACGGGGCCTTTGGCGCACTGAGTCTGCGCCAACCACAATCTCCGTACATCCGCACTATCCTTCACACCAGTGATGATTTACAATTTGACCAAAGCCAATTAACCAACAAACTTGCACGTCTTTGGAGTGCGGGAGGAAACTGAAGCATCCCGCAAAAATTCATGCGGTCAAAGGGAGAACGTGCAAACTCCATGCAGACAGTGCCCGTAGTCAGGATGGAACCCAGGTTGGTCTCTGGTGCTGTATTGCAGCAACTCCACCGCTGCGGGATATCTCCAAGGCTAAAACTAAAAGACTAAAAATAAAGTGATGGCGGAACTCAGCAGGTCAGGCAGCATCCGTGGAGGGGATGGACAGATGACAATTCCGGGGGTCAGGACCCATCTTTGGACTGGTCTGTATTTCCTCCAGCACTTTCTGCTTTGGTCAAGATTTTAGCAGCTGCAGTTTCTTGTGTCTCCACATTAAAAGAATAAGCTGGTCCATATTATTTCCATATACCGCAGAAAGAACCCATTCATGCCAGCTTTCAACACAGTCACACCCACAGACGTGGGGGTTTGTAGGTGAATTAGCCCACTGTAAATTGTCCCTAGCGTGTAGGGAGTGGAAGAGAAAGTGGGATAACGTACAACTAGTGTGAAGAAGGGTCCAGAGATGCTGCCTGTCCCGCTGAGTTACTCCAGCATTTTGTCTACCTTCAATTTAAATCATCATCTGCATTCCTTCCCTACACACGAGAGTGAAGAGGTCGCCGTGGACTCAGTGGGCTGAAGGGCCTGTTTCCATGCTGTATCTCTAAACTAAACTAGTTATAGACATACAGATTGCCAAAATCAATTCAACCAAGAACAGGCTGCAATTACGTAACTGGTACAAAAAGAACTATACATGAATGGACATATTAGGACTGGAGTGAAATGATCCTGGGATTCAGAGATTATTCTTCCTAATCAAAAGCCTTGGCCAAGGATCTGTGACTATTTGCCTGACGGTGAGACTGATGTTCATCCCAGGGAATGGAGTCGTCGCTGTCACCGTCAGTGTTGTTCCAATCGGGCTTCAGTGGTGTCAGCTCAGGGGCAACTATGTCACCGTCCTGTGGGTCGGAAAAAAGACACCACGGTTAACTACCGATCTCAGGGGGAAGGGAAATCTTTCAAGAATCAAGAGTGTATTATTATCAGATGTCCAAAAAAAGGAAAAAGGAAAAAAATTCTTACTTGCAGCAGCACAACACATAAGTAAACATAGTACACATATTACTCTGTAAAACCCACACAATAAACAAAACATTTCAGCAGATACTGTAGACACAGACACACATATTTGTGCACACACACATATATATTATATATACATATATATACACAAGTATACATATACATGTGTACACACACACACACACACCTATATATTATATATAAAAAGAAAACAGACAAATAAACAAACAATAATCATGCAAAATTTAAAAAAAAATGCCCCCAAGACGTTCAGAGCTTATTTGGAGGTTGTAGGGTTTAATAGCCTGATGTTGTAGAGAAGCTGCTTCTGAACCTGGGCGTTACAGTTTTCAGGCTCCTGTACCTTCTCCCCAATGGCAGGAGTGTAATGAGAGATGCGGCCAGGATGGTGTGGGTCTCTGACGATGCTGGCTGCCTTTAAGGCAGCAACTCCTGTAGATTCCTTCGATGGTGGGGAGGTCAGTACCCGTGATGGACTGATAGGTGTTCACCACTTTTTGCAATCTGCTTTAAACTTTGCGCAGTGAGACACCTTCATGAAAAAGAGAAGCAGCCGGTAGGGCAGCCAGAGTCGCGGGTTGATACCGACCTCGAGTACTGTCTGTGTGTGTGTGGGCTTTGCTCGTTCTCCGTGACCGCGTGGGTTTGCTCCGGGTGCCCCGGTTCATTGGCCTCTGTAAAATTGTAAATTGCCCCTAGTGTGTAGGATGGTGCTAGTGTACGGGGTGATCATTGGTCGGCACAGACTCGGTGGGCTGAATGGCCTGTTTCAGAGCGGTGCCTCTGAAGTCTAAAGGAGAGATCTGGGATTGTCATTACAGACACAGGTCTCTCTGCTGGATCTTCACCTCTGCACCTTCCACATCACCACCAAGATCCGTAAAGTGAGCAAACGGTGGACAAAGCTACAGTTTTAGAATCTCACCCAACTGCAGCGGGTGAATGCCAGCAGTGATGACCCCAGAGTATAACACAGACAATGAAAGAATGTGGAAACTGTTACACTAGACCGAGGCGTCTTCCCCTCCTTACCCGGGGCTTGGTGAAGTCCCTGTTGATGCACCACTGCACAAATTGTTTCCTGGCGGCCTGCACGCTCTGGTCGTCAGTCTTCTTGCAGTATACCTGGATCAGCTGCTCTGTAAACCTCTCTGGCAGCAGCTGAGACACCTAGAGGGGCAGCAGAGAGAGAGAGAAGGTCAGTATCCACAGCTACAAGACCAGAGCCACCATAATCAAAGACCTGTCCCACCCCAGTCATTCCTTCTTCTCCCCCCCCTTCCCTCTGGCAGAAGATGCAGAAACGTGACAGCGCGCACCATCAGACACGGGAATAGGTTTTTGCCCTCTGTTATCAGGCATCTGAACAGTCCTTGCATAAGCTAGGGTACTGTCCGATTCACCTCTACCCCATTGAGGACATTGGACTTTATCTCTGGGACTGATGCGCTACAATGCTGAGAACTATATTCTGCATTCTGTAAACCCTTTGGTTTACTTTGTTGTATTACTGTTTTGTAGTGATCTGTTTGGATAGCATGCAAAACAAAGCTTTTCACTGTACCTCGATACACGTGACAGTAATAAACCTAAACCTTCTAGCAATGAGTTATGAACACAGGGCACCAGCAAGTGACTGGATTGATCTGGTGATTGAAGAGGAAATTGGACTCTTGTGGACATAATGTGGTGAATATGTAGATGAATTTACCCCTGGATTACCCGAATGAGTAAAGTGCGCAGCTGCACCATTAAGGGCAGAGCGGTCGCGCAGCGGTAGAGTTGGTGCCTTAAAGCGGCAGAGACCCAGGTTCGATCCTGACTACGGGTGCTGTTGCGTGGAGTTTGTATGTACTTGATCCCAACTGACACCATACACAGCGGCACAGTGGTGTGTCTCACAGGGCCAGAGACCTGGGTTCCATCCTACACTTGACAATAATAAACCTAAACCTAGATTGACTTAGCCTTCGGGGGTATTGGAGCAAGATTCGACTCCATCAACCAGAATGAAGGGCTGGATCCAAGCCCCGGTCTGGATAGACTCCTGACACCTTAATGGCCTTGTTTGCTCATAAGGGATAGGAGCAGAATTAGGCCATTTGGCCCATTAAGTCTACTCCACCATTCAATCATGGCTGATCTATCTTTCCCTCTTACCCCCATTCTCCTGCCTTCTCCCCATAATCCCTGACGCCTGTACTGATCACAAATCTATCTATTTCCACCTTAAAAATATCCAATGACTTGGCCTCCACAGCCTTCTGTGGCAAATAATTCAACATTGGGAAGCAGATTGAAAGACCCAAGATGGATGCCCATCACTGCTTCAACACAAGACATGGTGACAACCACATCCCTGCTGTCCGTCAGTGGCCTAATGAAGGGAGGCAGGCTTACACAGAACATTACCTGGTCTTTACGGATTTTGAATGTCCGATTGGGGTTATTCTTGCAGTAGAACCGGACCTTGTTAATGGGGTCTTTCTCTGCCATCCCGTAGTCCATCCGAACAACCTAGGGAATTTTAATTATAATTATTCACGCTGGAAAACTGTGCTGCAAACTAGTCCATAAAAAAAAAATTATATTTCTGTGACATATTTCACAACCTTGGGGCAGCAGAATGGCACAGCGGTAGACTTGCTGCCTCACAGCTCCAGAGACCCACCCTCGATCCTGACTACAGGTGCTGTCTGTACTGAGTTCGTACAATATGTTCTCCCTGTGACCGTGTGGATTTTTTCTGGGTGCCCCCGCACACCAAAGCCGTACATGTTTATAGGTTAATTTGCTTCAGTAAAATTGTCCCTAGTGTGTAGGATAGTGCTAGTGTACGGGGTGATTGTTGGTCGGCACAGACTCTGTGGTGCAAAGGGCCGGTTTCTGTGCTGTATCTCTAAACTCTAACTCCAGGATGGCTCACAGCCATGATAACTAATGACATTTAATATTGTAATATAAGCAGAGCAGTTGAATTGTGATCTGCAGACTAACAAGGGGATGTAGTTGGACCAAAAAGTACTTTTATGATACCCAGGCCAAATGGGTTCCTGGTTGCACGATTCAAATCTCCTCACTACAAAGTTCTGCTTCTGGTTCCCCTATTACAGGAAGGATGTGGAGGCTTTGGAGAGGGTGTGAAAGAGGGTTATCAAGCATGCTGCTCAGATCAGCTATCAGGAAAGGTTTCACAAACTTGGAATGTTTTCTCTGGAGAGACCAGAGGTTGAGGAGAGATCTGATATATGATTATTTAGTTTAGTCACTTCACGTCTCCCGATCGAGGTACAGTGAAAGGCTTTTTTGTTGCGTACTAATCAGTCAGTGGAGAGACAATACATGATTGCAACTGAGCCATCCACAGTGTAGAGGTACATGATAAAGGGAATAACATCAATGAGGTCGAGAGTAGCTCAGGACATCTCTCTGGCTGTTGGTAGGATGGTTCATTGTCTAATAACAGCAAGATTAACCTTAGTGGCAGTGGTGGGATTTGAACCCACACCTTGATAAACACGGAATCTTAAATCCAGCGCCTTATACCGCTCAGCTACACGATGAGAGAGGTATATGGGAGGATAGGAGACAGTCAGAACCCTTTTCCCCCCAGGGTGGAAGTGTCAAAAACTAGAGGGCACAGTGTTTAACATGAGAGGGATAAAGATTAAAGAAGATGAGCGAGGCTAGTTTTTTAAAAATATATAGAGTGTAGTGGAGCGCATTACCGGGGTGATGGTGGAGACAGATTCAGCTTGACTGTAATCATGTATAGTCTTTCTGTTGACTGGATAGCACGCTACAACAAAAAAGCGTTTCACTGTACAGCGGTGCACGTGATGATAAAGTGAGTCTAAAGAAGGGTCAGGCACTCGAAACATCACTCATCATTTTTCTCGAGAGGTGCTGCCGTTCCTGCTGAGTTGCTCCAGCACACTGTGTCTATCAAAAGTAAACAATATCCAGTATTGCGATTACCAAGGCCCAATCTCTCAAATGCAGGTAGAACAGTCTTGAACATCCATTACTCACATTTACAATGAAATCTTCTGGACCAAGTTTGACCTCCAGGGATGTCGATGGGGCAGCTGCAGCTATTTGATTAGCCAGCTCGTTAAATTCTTCCTGAATAAGACAACACACAGCAACATGGACTAAGACGAGGTTACCTAAGACAAACCAATATCAGTGCCGTCCTATACCTCCACATATCAGAAGGGTGGTGGTGAGATAGATTCCTTGATTTAGTTTAGTTTTTAGTTTTAGAAATACAATGTGGAAACAGGCCGTCCCGCCCACCGTACCCTTACCGACCATCGATCACACGTTCACGTTAGTTCTTTGTTATCCCACAACCTACACACTAGGGTTAATTTACAGATGCCAATGAACCTACATAGAACTGCAGACACAAGTTTACACCAAACATAGAGAATCTCAGCGGGACAGGCAGCATCTCTGGAGAAATGGAATAGGTGAAGTTTCGGGTCGAGACCCTTCTTCAGACTGAGTACAAATCTGCACGTCTTTGGAGTGTGGGAGGAAACCAGAGCACCTGGAAGAAACCCACGCAGTCACAGGGAGATCGTTAACACTCCTGACAGATAGCACCCGTAGTCAGGATTGAACCTGGGTCTCTGTCGCTGTGAGGCAGCAACTCAATCACGGTGTCACTGTGCCACCCGTCTGGAGGGATGCAAAGACTGGTGTGGGCCATGAACACTAATTGGGTAAAGGGCCGATTCATCATCGGTGGCACCGGCAACCCATGTACTATTTACCTGTTGGATCATGGCCTCTGCTGCGGGCTGCGTCTGCCCGATCCATTTGTACAACCTACGGCAAAGCACATTGTTCAGGATTTTCCGTGCCTCCCACAGCTCAGACTCAGAGGAATTCAGGATCTGTTCAAAGACGTTGTCTGTAAAAACAACAATCCAAAGTCAAACAAAAAAAAACGTGCACATCTATAGTAAACTAAAAGCTCACTGCAATTAATATCCAGAAATCTAACAGCCTCATTATTGAGACACAATAACAAAAGGCCTGGGTAGAGTGGATGTGGAGAGGATGTTTCCACTAGTGGGAGAGTCTAGGACCAGGGGACACAGCTTCAGAATAAAAGGATGTACCTTTAGAATGGAGATGAGGAAGAAACTCTTTAGTCAGACGTGATGGATCTGTGGAATTCATTGCCACAAATAGCTGTGGAGGGCAAGTCATTGGGTATTTTTAAAGCGGAGATTCACCGATTTCTAATTAGCAAGAATGTCAAAGATTAAGGAGAATAGTGTTGAGAGGGAAAGATAGATCAGCCATGATTGAATGGCAGACTTAACTTGATGGGCAATATGGCCTAATTCTGCTCCCATGACATGAACTATTATGATCTTCCTCACAATGCAACCTCTGGCAGGCGACAAAACATAAAAACGTTCACCTGCCACCAAAATGGGACGTAAACTGCTGACGTGGAAGCAGACTGAATGAAAACTTCCAAAAGGGACCTGGATTTTTAAATGAAAAGCAAAAAGCAAAAAGGGAGAGAGCACGGCAGTAGGAATCTTTGGACGGCCTTTACAGATAGTATGGATATAATTGTTTGGGAACAGCTCCATCCAACAGCGTAGGCCAGACCATCACACAAATCAATCTCCCTTCCATTCACTACACCTACATCTCACGCTGCCTCGGCAAGGCCACCAGCTGAATCTCGGACCAGTCTCACCCTGGACACTCTCTCTTCTCCCCTCTCCCATCAGGCACGAGTACAGAAGTTTGATACGCACACCTGCAGATTCAGGAATCGTTTCTTCCCAGATGTATTTAGGCGGGTGGGGGTGGGGGGGGTGGTGAGGGGGCGAACTAGGAACTTTCTAAACTTTGTAAGCACCAGAAATGTGGCGACTCTTTGTGTACTGCCTAGGTGATGTCTGCTGTATGATTTTGATGAGTTATAGGAGCCGAATTAGGCCATTCGGCCCATCAAGTCTACTCCACCAGTCAATCGTGGCTGATCTCCCATTCTCCTGCCTTCTCCCCATAAGCCCTGACACCAGTACTAATCAAGAATATAACAATCTCCACCTTAAAAATATCCATTGACTTGGCCTCCTCCACCTTCCGTGCCAATGGATTCCACAAATTCACCGCCCTCTGACTAAAGAAATTCCTCCTCATTTCCTTTCTGAAGGTGTGTTCTTTTATTCTGAGGTGTAGCCTCTGGTCCTAGACTCTCCCACCAATGGAAACATCTTCTCCACATCCACTCTATCCGGGCCTTTCACTATTCGTTAGATTTCAATGCGGCTCCCCTCTCATTTTACCCAGATTGTATGCAAAATAAAAATAATTTCACCGTACATGTGACAATAAAGTATCACTGAATTGAATCACCTGTGAGCTTGGTGTAAGCCTCCATGTCATCTATTGCTGTGGAGATTGTATAGATCTTCCCACCTGCTCCGCTGATCTGGATGTGCGGATCTGCCAGCACCATCGCCTCAGTGATCCTGACGGAGTAAACACAGATGGATTCATACAATGATAAATCAGGCCCTTCAGCCCAGCACATCCATGTTAACCACCAGATGCCCACATATACAAATCGGATCCATAGCTTAAACTTCTAGGACCAGAGGGCATAGAATAAAAGGATGTACTTTTAGAATGGAGATGAGTCTTTAGCCAGAGGGTGGTTAATCTGTGGAATTCATTGTCACAGACTGCCGTGGAGGCCAAATCATTGGGGATTTTTAAAGCAGAGATTGATAAGATTCCTGATTAAAAGGATGGCAGGGAAAGATAGATCAGCCATGATTGAATGGCGGAGTAGACTCAATAAGCCGAATGGACTAATTCTGCCCCTATGTCTTATGATCTTATGTTCATCTGGTCATCAGCCTTCTGTACCATGTTGATCCAAGAACTTGTCCAAATATTTAGAACATACATCAGTACAGTACAAGAACAGGCCCTTCAGCCCATCATGTCCATGGTAACCATCGTGTAACCATATACTGTATACAAATCCAATTTATAGCATTTGGCCCATGGCCTTCTCTACCATGGTGATTTAAGAATTTGGCCAGAAATGTGGAACATAGATCAGATTTTATTCTTTGTACCTTTTCATATCCCTAGTTTTCCTCTCCCCTGAATGTCAATCTGAAGAAGGGTCTCGACCTGAAACGTCACCAATTTCTTTTCTCCAGAGATGCTGCCTGACATGCTGAGTTACTCCAGTATTTTGTGCCTGTCTTCGGTGTAAAACTGCATCTGCAGTTCCTTCCTACACATAAATTGGTACAGCACAGCAACAGGCTCTTCAGTCCATCATGTCCATGGGAACCACCATGTAATCATATACAAATCGGTTTTATAGCATTTGGTCCATAGCCACCGAGACCAATTTAGAACATCCAGATAGAACTGGCCCTTCAGCCCACCAGATCTGTGGTTGCCACCACGTAATCACACATACAAATCCGATTTATAGCATTTGGTCCACATCCTTCTATGCCGTAGCGATTCAAGAACCTGCCCAGATGTTTAGAACATAGATCAGTACAGCACAGGAACTGGCCCTTCGGCCCACGATGTCTGTGCTGGGGTTCAGGCATACTCACATGCAGCCAATGATGTTACCCACTCGGTGTTGATAGGCCCTGCGGTGTAGCGTGTTGCGTGTGTGAAACATGTTATACAGGTCACCAACCTCCTGTGGAAGGAAAACGACAGGTCACTTTCCCTCCTCCAGCGAACAACGGTCCTGGAGCGATTTGACTTGTTTATTTTAGACTTATTACAGATACAGCGCGGAAATTGGCCCTTCAGCCCACCAAGTAAACGGCGACCAGCAATCACCCAGTACACTAGCACTATCCTACACACGAGGGACACTTTTACAGCAACTTATCAAAGCCAATTAACCTACAAACCTGCACGTCTTTGGAGTGTGGGAGTCATACAGCTCGGAAACAGGCTCGCCTGCCTAACATATCCTTGCTGACTAGGCTTGCACATCTCCACGAGTCCCACCTGCCTGCGTTTAGCCCATATCCTGTCCTATCCATGTACCTGTCCAAATGTCTTTTAAATGTTGTTATAGGACCTGCCTCAACGACCTACTCTGGCAGCTGGTTCCACACACCCACCACTCTCCATGTTGCCGCTCAGGTTCCTATGAGATATATCCCCCCTCACCCTAAACCTATATCTGGTTCTTGATTCCCGTACTGGGTAGTGCAGCACAAGAGTTGCTGCCTTACAGTGCCAGAGGTCGGGGTTCGATCCTGACCATGGGTACTGTCTGCACAGAGTTTTCCCGTTCTCTCCGTGACCACTTGGGTTTTCTACAGATGCTCGTCCCACATTCCAAAAACATAGAACTGGTGTGTGGGTTGATAGGACAGGTTTAGATGGATATGGCCCAAACTGTGGGCATGTGGGACTAATGTAAATGGGACATGTTGATCGTTGTGGGCAAGTTGGGCCAAAGGGCTTGTTTCCACACTGTATAATTCAATAAAGCAAGCAGGGTTTTGCAAAAACACACTGAAGAAACTCCTCGACTTCTCACAACATTCATCACCTTTTCTCGAGTGCAAATGTGTTTGCTTTTGCCGACTTCACAAACTCGAGCGAACTTGAGGAAGCGTTCAAGGTCAAAGTTGTTCCGGATCCCCAGGTGGTGACAGTCCCTTCAGAAGCAAGAGCAGACATCAATGGCAATCTCAATAAGCCAGCGATAAAGCATCCTCATGTGCGCTGATCACTCACACAGAACGTGCCCCGCCTGTTTAAGAACTCTACATGTCCACAGGTCGGTCATGGACTGGAGTTGCCCGAGAGCCGGAGGTCGGCCCCGTGCGAGTCCCGGCGGGGGACGGGCCACGGGAGTGCCAGAGATCAGTTGCCGGGCCGCGCGGGTCTCAGCAGTCGGATGAGGATGCAGAGCCAGCACAAAGAGGGACTCGGTGTGTGTGTGGGGGGGGGGGGAGGGGGGGGGCGGGGGAGATAAGGGGCAGAGCCGCGAGTATAAAGAGGGACCATAATGAATACTTTTCTAACTTTGCCGGTGCCCTATACTTGGCAACTCTGTGCATATTTGTGTATTGTATGTAAGACAAAGAAGTTCACTGTATCTAGGTACATGTAACAATAAAATATCTTTCATTCATTCATATCTGACAACTTTGGACTCGAGTCATGCACAATGGTGCAAGAAGCAATGCAACTCTTATATACTGTCTCAATGTTCCATACACTTGTCCTTAACTATGATTGTGATTTTGTACATGGGCGGCACAGTGGCGCAGCAGTAGAGTTGCTGCCTCACGGCGCCTGAGACCCGGGTTCCATCCTGACCTTGGGTGATGTCTGTACAGAGCTTAAACGCTCTCCCTGTGACCGCATGGCTTTGCTCCGGTTGTCAACCATAGTCCAAAGACGTGCAGGTTTGTAGGTTAATTATCTTTGGTGAAAATAGTCAATTGTCCCTAGTGTGTGGGATAGTGCTAGTGTACGGAGGGGGGGGGGGGGGGTGGGGATCGCTGGTTGTTACAGACTGGATGGGCTGAAGGGTCGTTTCCTCAGCAGGGACTGGTCCCTTTTGGAGTGCACGGGAGAAAATTGGATGAGGTTCTGGATTTGAGCAGCAAACACAAACCTCTCCCTGCAGAAGCAGCCAGGCTAGGTTTAAACGGACATTGCCACGTCCCATGAGAGCTCTGACTGAGAAAAGTCATGGATCAAGGAACGTCTAATCAAGATCGCACGGACACTCACCTGGCAAAGTAATCCCACTTATCGACATCAATCCCGGTCCGCTTATTGGCAACGATTTCATACAGAAATCCTTTCTCCCGGGGACGGCCTTTGTACGGCCACTGGAAAGATGATATAGCAGAGTTAGTGACAGACACAGATTGGAGACACAAGAAATGGAAGATGCTAGCTGTCAGAAAAGCACTGTGGAAGCTTCAGTATAACAAAGGTTGAGATAGCTGTACAGCACAAGGATCTTTGGACATCAATTGACACACAGCACAAGGTTCTTGATAGGCATTCTTTCAATTTTGAGGATTAAATAGCCATGTAGTTTTTATTAGAAGTTAATGTTTTTGTAAAACATATTGCGAATGGCAATAAGGAATTAGAGTGTGCAAGATTTCAATTGATCAATATGCCTGAAGGAACTACCGATGCCGGTTTATACCATAGATACAAAATGCTGGAGAAAGCGGGACAGGTGGCATCTCAGGAGAGAAGGAATGGTGACAATTCGGGTCGAGACAGGATTTTAGAGTATTACGGTGACTGGGACTGTGCTGTTCTTGTTTAGGTTTGGAGATACAGCACAGAAACAGGCCCTTTGGCCCACCAAGTCCGTGCCGACCAGCGATCCGCGCATATTAATGCTATCCTACACAGACTAAGGACAATTTACATTTATTCCAAGCCAATTAATCTACATAATGTATGTCTTTGGAGTGTGGGAGGAAACCAAAGATCTCGGAGAAAACCCATGTGGTCATGGGGAGAACGTACTAACTCCGTACAGACAAGCACCTGTAGTCGGGATCGAACCCGGGTCCCTGGCACTGAAAGCGCTGTAAGGCAGCAACTCTACCGCCGCGCCACCCGTGTGCACAAGTAAATAAAGTGTGTCTGGACAACGAATGTTAGTTGGCAGAGTCCAGTTGATCGGCGAAGACAGGACAATGTGGAAGGAAGTATGCCATACGGACAAAGCAGTGCGCAGGAGAGCGAAGACTGGGTCCCATCACTTGGGCTCTCCCTCATTTACGCCACCATCGACTGCCTCGCCACATAGACCAAGAGGGACTGGCCTCTCAGTCTGATGAAGAGTTTCAACTCGAAGCGTCACCTATTCCTTTTCTCCAGAGGTGCTGCCTGACCTGCTGAGTGACTCCAGCATTTTGCGTCTATCCTCTCTCCTTGGGTCCATGGTACCACTTACCTCCGAGCCCTTAGGATCGACCACCACTCTGTCATCTCCTGTTGCCGGACCTCGGATCTGCTCCTTTATGAATTTCACGTCTTCAGGTAACACCAAGCCATAGCTCTGCAGTGCTGTTTCCAGCCCGTTGGAGGTGATCAGGTGCTCAAACATGGTTAGTGAAGCATCTTCATGCTATGTCAATAATAATTCAGAAGAGAGTGAGATATTACTCTGGGCAAACAAACAACAAATGAAATTAAAAGCTTTGTTTAGTTTCGTTTAGACATACAGTGCAGAAACAGGCACTTCCGCCCACCGAGTCCATGCCGACCAGCGATTACCCCGTACACGAGCACTATCCGACATACTGGGGACTATTTACAATCTTTACCAAAGCCAATCGACCTACATCTTTGGAGTGTGGGAGGAAACCGCAGCACTGGGGAAAACCCACGTGGTCACGGGGAGAACAACCAAACGCCGTACAGACAGCACCCATAGTCAGGATCAAACCTGGGTCTCTGGCCCGCTAAGGCAGCAACACCACCGCTGCGCCATCGCGCTGCACTGTGCCTTGTGTAGGAAGGGACTGCAGATGGTGGCTTACATCGAAGATAGATACGAAATGCTGGAGTAACTCAGTGGGCCAGGCAGCTTCTCTGGAGAAAAGCAATAGGCGATGTTTCAGGTCGAGACCCTTCTTCAAGGCCATAAAAAGTCTTAATAAAAAGTTTTGTTGTTCTTGCACAAAGGTTTGTTTTGCTCCCTATCTCCAAGCGCCATTAAAAAGGCCTGTGGATTTAGCCTTAACGGAAGCCCTTGGTGAATGTTCAATGGCTGCCCACCTCTTTGCAGAGTGGGGATTTGTGAGCGAGTCTGGAGAAGAATACCATAGCTCCGACTGTCTGATTTACGGGCTGCTCCCAGGGCACATTCAGCGATTGACATCAGGTGCTGCTGGATGGTCATCAACAAATAAAGACGCTCTCTGGCCTGCCTGAACCTTGCTGTTCTCCCAGCAGAGTGAGATGTCTGTCAGGGAATGTTGCCGGCTGGCCCGCTCCAGACTGCAGGAGTACGTGCTGAGCGACGCACTGAAGCTCGGTGCAGCCAATGTCAATGTTCGGTGGGGGAGGATCACAGTCTATGGTCCTTCTGCTGCTGGACATTGGGGGGCAGAGTCCGGTGGGAACACCCCTCAAACAAGGGAAGGGATATCATCGCAGGGAGGCACATGAGTGGCAAGGATGCTTGGTATAAGGATAGTTAGCAAAAACTACCAACTATAATACTAATGAATGTATAAATGCCAAGAATGTCGGAAGAGTATTCCCGCACTGTTCCTGTTTCGTATATGTTTTTTTACATTTTGAATAAAGATTATTTTTGGAAATGAAACAAATTTTGTTTTTACCTTACTTGGTCAAGGTAAAGTATGGTTTGGGACGACCTACTTGAAGGGCCTCCTTCAAAGTGTGAGAACAACCCTGCACCAACACCCTCTCCAACCTTCAACCGCATTTTGATTCCAGCCTACAGGTAGCATTACCTTCCATTTCAGATCTTTCCGCGTCAGAGGAATAAATTTTCCATCAAACAAATGCGAGAAGGGTCCGTGACCTGGGGAACAAAACGTCAGTGTTAAGATGGTAAGACGCTCAGGAACCAGACGCCGTATGGCAGCAACTCTACTGCTAAAGGGGGGGGGGGGGGGGGAACCTGCGTCCTTCTAGGACATTAAGTGTGCCCTTTTGAATGAATCCAATATTTGTAGAACAAATCCTTTTATTTTTATTATCTATTTTTGTTCGTCTTTTATTATTTTAATTTTAATCTTAAAATGAACATATTTAAAATACCGAAGAGTAAAAGAAGATTCAACTAAATAATCCTCCCCGACTGACGGCCATAATTAGACAATAGACATAGGTGCAGGAGTAGGCCATTCAGCCCTTCGAGCCAGCACCCGCCATTCAATGTGATCATGGCTGATCATCCCCAATCAGTACCCCGTTCCTGCCTTCTCCCCATATCCCCTGACTCCGCTATTTTTAAGAGCCCTATCTAGCTCTCTCTTGAAAGCATCCAGAGAACCTGCCTCCACCGCCCTCTGAGGCAGAGAATTCCACAGACTCACCACTCTCTGTGTGAAAAAGTGTTTCCTCGTCTCCGTTCTAAATGGCTTACCCCTTATTCTTAAACTGTGGCCCCTGTTCTGGACTCCCCCAACATCGGGAACATGTCTCCTGCCTCTAGCGTGTCCAAACCCTTAACAATCATATATGTTTCAATGAGATCCCCTCTCATCCTTCTAAACTCCAGAGTGTACAAGCCCAGCTGCTCCATTCTCTCAGCATATGACAGTCCCGCCATCCTGGGAATTAACCTTGTAAACCTACGCTGCACTCCCTCAATAGCAAGAATGTCCTTCCTCAAATTAGGGGACCAAAACTGCACACAATACTCCAGGTGTGGTCTCACTAGGGCTCTGTATAACTGCAGAAGGACCTCTTTGCTCCTATATTCGATTCCTCTTGTTACATTAAACATCAGTAAGTCACGAGGGACATTTTAACAAAATAATGTACATTTTGAAGTATATCTAGTTGAAGTTTCTTGGTTGCGGCCTTATTAGATAACAGCTAACTTGATGTGGCATTCCAACATGAAAAGGTTCCCCACCCCTGGACTACATCTACAATTCTCTGCCAATCTCTTGCGGTCTCGGGCCGGGATGCTCCCAAACCCGAATATAACAAGGTGGCTGCAGTCCCACCAACCCCTACTTTGCCCGGGCGCTGCCTTCAGCCGGGAGGAACTTGTTCCCCGACAGGGCCACTCCCTCACCTAGATCGTGGCAGAGTCCGGCGATCTGAACACACAGGATGTCTCGATGGTTAATCCGAAGTTCCGGTTGCCGACCACACAGAGCTTTGACCAGCTGTCCAGCCAGATGTGCCACACTGCCGGACAAAGAAACAACGGTCGAATAAAGACACACAAGCTTTTATTCATTAACAACCTTCAAATGTAGATTACCCCAAATACCCATTGTTGATTCAAGTGAATGCCATTGGTCGGTCATAGATTGCAGAGAAAAAACTATCCCTTTCCAGGGACACCCATCCACAGATGTTTCCTCAGAAGAACAGGAGATGGTCGGCTTGGGCAGAACCCGAGACGGCCCGCTGCTTGGACCGTGATACCACCTTGGCCAACCCAGGAGAAGATCGACAAGGAGATTCCCCCAATTTGACTAATTTCCCCAAACTCTCACGAAAAAGGCACAAAGTGCTAGAGTATCTCAGCGGGTCAGGCAGCATCTCTGGAGAATATGGATGTTCATAAGTTATAGGTACTGAATTAGGCAATTTGGCCCATCAAGTTTACTCCGTCATTCAATCATGGCTGATCTATCTTTCCCTCTCAACCCTATTCTCCTGCCTTCTCCCCATAATGCCAGACACTGCATTTTGTTGTCTCTGTATTGTACACTGCACAATGACAATTAAAGATTGAATTGACACACATACGAATCAAGAATCTATCAATCTCTGCCTTAAAATATGCATTGATAGCCTCCACACTCTTCTGTGGCAATTAATTTAGCAGATTCACCATCCATATGGTGATGTTTCAGGCCAGGATCTTTCTTCTCCACACCTCCTTCCCCCCTCCCTCGTTCTACAATCAGTCTGAAGGAAGGACCCAACCTGAAACACCATCTCTCCATTTTCTCCAGAGATGCTGCCTGACCCACTAAGTTACTCCAACACTTTGGGCCTTTATTTTGTAAACCAGTACCTGTGGTTTCTTTTCTCTACCTAGACTGTGGAGGTTTATCAACCCAAATTCTTGACGTGCAAAGCAACAACAGTATCCCAAGTGCAAGTGCTGATGAGATTCATACAGGTCCAGTAGCCTAGGCTGCTGTTGTCAGCAAAACACTAACAGGGGCCTCTTGCACAAATTTCCCACGCCGACCATCATGTCCCATCCACACTAGTCCCACAAGTATTTTTGTGGATACTTGCAAAAAAAATATTGGAAAACGATTGGAAATAATTGGAAAGAAACCTGGAAACAAAAAATCCTACACGTTCCCGAATTGCTCACCCGGTCCTTACCCGATGGAGTGCTCAAAGCGGTTGTGGGAAGCCCCAGGGTAGACGAAGTAGGTCCCTCCAAGCTGCTTAATGAAGCGGAGCCTCTGGAACTGCGGGGTGTCGATGATGCGGACGAGCAGTGGGTGCATCTCAATGTGGCCGTGAATCGGGTCATTGAACACCTGCAGGGAAGTCAAAGCTCTCTGTTCATAAAGCATAGGTGCAGAATTAGACCATTCGGCCCATCAGGTCTACTCCACTGTTCAATCATGGCTGATCTATCTTCCCTCTCAATCCCATTCTCCAGCCTTTAGTACAAAATGGCGGATGTGCAGGAGAGGGCGCCATTTGTTTGGCAGCCTGCCTGCAGTCTGTCTTTTCACCCTTTGTAGTGTCTAAAACTTTTATTTTGGAGGTCTAATCTTTTAAGTGGGGGGATGGGGGGGGGGGGGGAAGAAGGGGGAAACTGTATTAATCCCAGTCCTATCTGGTCGGAGATGCAGTTTTCCTCTGAATCGCATCTTCGTCCTCTCCGTGTGGCCTACCGTTGAAGTGGAGCGGCGTTTCCTGCCGGGACCACAGCTTCGGCGGCGGCACAGCGCTGGGACACCAACACGGAGCGGGCGATGCCTTACCAGGTCTTCGTGCGGCAAGCTCCGGAGTACGGTGACCGCCGACTCCAACATCCGAGGAGCTGTGACTGCGGGCGTACAGCCACGGGCGCGCGGCGCTGGATTTAAAACACCGCGGAGCCTGGGATCCGAGATCACCAGAGTCGGAGCTCCCACCAGCGCGACCCGAGGACTACCGGCGCCACAGTCTCCGGGGAGGGAGCGGCCGCTTCAGACATTCCAAGCCGCTGAGGGGTGTTTCACCCGACGCCGGAGATCCAGCTTCCCGGCAAGAGGGCTTGAAAACATCGGACTAGCTGCAGAGGCCACAAATAGACCCCGACCTCGGGTGGACTATTAGGAGGAGGAGGATTGGACTTTTTGGTGCCTTCCCTCACAGTGGATTCTGCTGTGGGGGGACAATTCATGTTGATTCCTATAGTGTACTGTCTTTTTTATTTTATATGGATGTATGGAAATCTAATTTCTTCTCTGTAAAGCACTTTGGCTTCAATGTGATTTGATTAAAAATGTGCTATATAAATAAAAATTACTTACTTACTTATCCCCCCATAACCCTTGACATCTATCTGAACACCATCCTATCACCAACTAGAGAGTGGTCCTGACCAACCATCTACCCCATTGGTGACCTTGGACTATATATACTATATATACCTTTATTCATACTATATCTAGCACTAAACGCCCTTTATCCTGTATCTGTACACTGTGGATGGCATAATTGTAGCCATGTAAAGTCTTTCCGCTGATGGTATAGCTGATGGCATACCTCGGTACACGAGTCAATAAACTAAAGTAAACAAAATAGTCAAGAATCTGTCAATCTGCCTCCACAGCCATCTGTGGCAATGAATTCCACAGATTCACCTCCGTCAGACTAAAGAAATTCCTCCTCATCTACTTTCTAAAGGTATGCCCTTTTATTCCGCAGCAGTGACCTCTGGTCCTGGACTCTCCCACTAGCAGGAACGTTGCACGGCAATGCTACGAGGATGTGCACGGTAACATTGCCCCACACAAGCTGTCCCAATGGACACGGCTGGCACGCTGACGCAGCTAGTAGAGTTCATGCCTCACAGCGCCAGAGAGCCAGGTTAGATCCTGACAACGGGTGCTGTCTACAGAGATTTTGTACGTTCTCCCCATTATTGCGTGGGTTTTCTCCGGGTGTTCTGATTTTTTTCCCCACACTCCAAAGACGTGCAGGTTTGCAGGTTAATTGGCTTCTGTAAAAATTGTCCCTTGAATTTGTGATCACTGGTCGACGCGGACTTGGTAGGCTGAAGAACCAGTTTCCATGCTGTATCTGTAAACTAAACATCCCAAAGACGTGCAAGTTTGTATGTTAATTGACCCTCTGTGAATTGCCCCTAGTGCATAGGGAGTGGATGGAAAAGTGGGATCATATAGAACTAGTGTAAACGGGTGATCGATGGTCGGAGTGGACTTGGTGGGCCGAAGGGTCCGTTTCCATGCTGTATCTTTCAATCAACTAATTTAGAATGAAATAGGGCAGTTATTAATGCAGGAAATGTTAATCAACAGGAGACACGGAGGAAACAGGTAACAACCTCAGAATGAGTTTCCATTGAAGGTCACCAAACTGTAACTGTATTACTCTCTCTCTCGCTCCCCCCTGACCTGCAGAGTACTTCCAGTAGTTACTGTTCTCGTCCACTATTAAATTACTGAAACTCACTGTTCCTCAAGCAAACTTAACAGATGCAAGTGGGCGGCACAGTGGCGCAGCTGGTAGAGTTGCTGCCTCACAGAGCCAGAGACCTGACCACCATAATGACCACAGGTGCTGTCCGTGTGGAGTTTGTACCTTCTCCCTGGAACCGCATAGGGCTCCTCTGGGCGCTCAAGTTTCTTCCCACATGCCAAAGACGTGCAGGTTTGTAGGTTAATATGTTTCTGCAAATTGCCTCTATTGTGCAGGGAGTGGATGAGAAAGTTGGACAACGTAGAACAAATGTGAACGGGTGATCGATGGTTGGTGTGAACTCGGTGGCTTGAAGGAACTGTATCCATTCTGTATCTCTAAACTAATCTACAGTAGACTCTAGTTAGGTCGAGGTGTATTATAAGGTACAGTGATAATGTTTGTTTTGCTATCCAAACAGGTCAGATACACTATAAATAAAAACAATCAAGTTATACTCAAGTATAATAGGTAGAGCAAAGGGGAAGATTCAGAGTACAGAATATAGTTCTCAACATTGTCATGCATCAGTTCCATAGACAGTCCAATGTCCACAATGGGGTAGAGGTGAATCAAACAGTACTCTATCTTATGGAAGGACCGTTCAGAAGCCCGACACAAGAGACTGCAGCTGTTGGAAACTGGACCAAAAACGAAACTAGAGGAGGAACTCAGCAGGTCAGGCAGCATCTGTGGAGGCAAAGTGATGGTTGGCGTTTGGGTGGAGACACTGTTACAGAACAGTGAATGTGGTCAATTGTTGGCATATTTTTCTATCTCGTTCCTCCCCCTTGTTTTTCTGGACTTTCCATTGTATTAAACCATATGATTCATCAAATAGCTTCATGGCATTGGGCGGGCAGAGAGTTACACATTCGAACCACTGTTTTCCTCATTAGTGACTACTTTGTACATATAATCCTATGTTTTTGGATTCCTCTGCAGCTTTTTCCTCAGTTTAGTATAGAGATTCAGAATGGAAACGGGTCCTTCAGCCCACCGAGTCCATGCCAACCATCGATCACCAGTTGACACCAGTTTTATATTATCCCACTTTTGCATCCACTCTCCACACATTGAAATACTTTTTTTTTAAACAGAGGCCCATGAACCTACAATCCCGCACGTCTTTGGGATGTGGGAGGAAACCGGAGGACCCGAAGGAAATCCATGTGGTCGGTCACATGGAGAACATGCAATCTAGGGGCAATTTACAGACACAGACAGCAGCCAAGGTCAGGATTGAACCTGGGTCTCAGACACTGTGAGACGGCAGCACTATCAGCTGCGCCATGCGCCAACCCTCAACAGTCCCTCATTAGTCCCCAGACTCCCATCAATTTCCATCTTTGAAGCTTGAACACTCACGAGGTTCATAAGACTTAGGAGCAGAATTAGGCCATTCAGCCGATCATGGCTGTTCTATTTTTCCTCTCAGCCCTGCTCTCCTGCCTCCACCTCATAACGTTTGACGCCCTTACGAATTAGGAATCTATTAATTTCCACAATATAAATAACCAATGACCTGGCCCCCACCTCCATCTGTGACAAAGAATTCTAACTGCTCTATAAGCTCAAACTGTGGAATTTATTGCCACAGACGGCTGTGGGGATCAACTCGTGGAGTATTTTTAATGCAGAGATTGATAGGTTCTTGATTAGTAAGGCAGTCAAAAGTTATAGGGAGAAGGTAGAAGAAAAGGGGTTGAGAGGGGGAAAATAGATCAGTCATGATTAAATGACGGAACAGACTCGAAGGGCTGAATGGCCGAATTCTGCTCCTATGTTGTGTCCTCCACAGATTCACCACCCTCTGGCTAAAGAAATTCCTCCTCATCTTCATTCTGAAGGTACATCCTTTTATTCTAAGGCTGTGTCCTCTGGTCTTTGACTCTCCCACTAGTGGAATAATCTTCTCCACATTCACTCAATCTCGGCCTTTCATTATTCGGTAGGTTTCATTGATATTCCCACTCGTCCTTCTAAACTCCAGTGAGTACATGTCCAAGGCCATCAAACGCTTGTCATTCGTTAACCCAATCATCCCCATGATCGTTGTCGTAAACCTCCCCTGGACCCTCTCCAACACCAGCACATCCTTCCTCAGATATGAGGCCCACACTCATGTGACAGTGCCCGAGTGATAATCTACTGAAACCAGGAGATGTTTCAATGCCCTGACACAGGTGTCATCTTACCTTCGCATCAATAGGGTTCTGCCAGAGCGTATCAATGCAGTTGATCAATTTTAAACGATCTCCCAGGGGGCTAGATGGAAAATAAAACAGAATAAATATAAATTTCCCTGTAATTTACCTATTGCCTCTCTTCTGCCCACTAATTGAATGGGAGCACAGAGGCGCGGCTGGTAGAGCTGCTGCCTCACAGTACCAGAGAACCAGGTTCGATCCTGACCTCGGATGGTGTCTGTGTGGAGTTCGCACGTTCTCCCTATGACTTTGTGTGTTTCCTCCGGACCAAAGACTTGTGGGTTTGAGGTTAATTGGCCCTCTGTAAATTGCCCCTGGTGTGTAGGGAGTGGATGGGAAAGAGGGATAACATAGAACATGGAAAATTGCAAATATAACTCTGCTATTCAAGAAGAGAGCGAAGAGTGGAAATTATAGACCGGTTAGCCTGACTTCAGTGGTTGGTAAGATTTTAGAGTCCATTTTAAAGAATGATGTTTCTAAATACATAAAAGCTTATGATAAAAATAGCCTTCGACCATCCACCCAACCTGCTATCCATGCTAGTATCTTCCATCTGATCCCATGGGTTCCAATTAGTAGCCTCACATGCGGCACCTTATGAAAAGCCTTCTGAAAATCTAGCTAAACAACACCCACTGACTCTCTTTCATCCATCCTGCTATTTACTCCTACAAAGAATTCCAACAGTTTCGATCTCCCTTTCACAAAACCTTACATCTAGATTTTATATTCTAGTCCTCTCAAAATAAATGCTAACATCTTTTCTCCAGTCAGCTCATTGCCAAGGCCCTGAGGCGAGGGACACAAAGTATTCTCTGCATGCAGCAACTCAGAGCTTACCTCACGCCCAGTTGGTCCAATTCGAGATCTGTCAGATAGGGCAGGGCTGCTCCGGATAGGTTTTCATCTGGAGAGAGAGAAAATATAGGAAAACAATATTGAAAGCAGCCTTCAATAGAAACTGTGCAGGGTTGCAGTCTGATAGACTTCACAGTCCTCTCCCCAAATAAAACAATCCCAACCTCTCTGGTCGTCACTTGTAACTGTTGTCCCTCAAAATATTCTCTTGCATTGTTTCTGGGCCCTGCCTAATGCCTTGAACATTCTCCGCCACCGAGTTTCCGTACAACTGACGATCCGGTCCCACCTTTAATCTTTTAGAGAGCGTACTTGAAGTTCATTGGGCAGCCACAGATGGCGCTACATGTGGCGCCGCTCCCGGAAGGAGTTATTTGTTTACATCTGCAGTTGGTGGAGATCCCTCAGTTGTGCGCATTTCTTGTCTTATTTTGCCTACATTTAACCCCTAGTTAAGGCTTCTAAGCAAGGACCAAGTGATGGTCATGGTGTCAAGCTTAAGCACATTACCCTCTCCTAACATAGAACTAGCTTGATGGGGTGATCGATGGGGCAGTGTGGACTTAGTGGGCCGGAAGATCTGCTTCCATGCTATATCTCTAAACAAATCCCATTGTTTCCACTCATCCCTCTTATTTATGGATGGTGCAGCGGTAAAGTTGCTGCCTTACAGCGCCAGAGACCGGGTTCAATCCTGACTACGATTGCTGTCTGTATGGAGTTTTTACGTTCTCCCCGTGACCGTGTGGGTATCCTCCCAGTGCTCCGGTTTTCTCCCACACTCTAAAGACAGACAGGTTTAGGCTGAAGCACATGTGTGCGCTATATCGCTAAACTAAAACATTAATTTCAATATTTCAAAGTAAAAAGGACTACCCTGCAATTACGGTACATATTTTGCAATATATTTTAATGTGGCTTACCTTATTTCAGTTCAGACTAGACTAAGTGGGACTAGACCATTGGGTCCCAGCTTCACACGGGAGGGCTGGTCCCCCAACACAATATTCCACCTCTCCCCCAATTCCAAGATGGCTGGCCAGTGTGTGTGTGTGGGGGGGGGGGGGGGGGGGTGGAGGCTTTCTGAGTGCTAGCATGGGTGTTGTGGGTCGATGGGACAGGTTTCCAGAGGGCTAGTATGGACATTGTGGGCCGAATGGTTTATTGGGCTGGCAGCTAAGTCACTCAGGCCTGGCAGGCTGGCAGCTCAGTAACTGCCAGAAATTCTACCGAAAACAGGTGAGAGACTGTGAGAGACATTTAGACATCAATCAACTTTAGACATTTTCATCTTTTTTTTACAGTTGCAAAAGGCACACAGTTGCAAAAGGTACAGTTTAAAAACACATAAAGAGCACTCACAGGTCAGTATTCTCAGTGTTCTGTAGATTTCCAGCTCAGACTGAGAGTTGTGACCCTCTCCCTCCCCATCTTGCAGAGACAGAGCCACGCCCACACTAACGGGATTTATAGCTCCTCCCCATTCCACCAGAAGGGGCGTGGCCTTCATGGCGTGAAGAGATAATCTCAACATTTTTAAAACATTAATAAGTCTTTTATTTTTCATCGATGGGAAAAATCCTCTGGGCCTGACAGCTGGAGGGGGGACTCCGAGTAAGGTGGCCAAAAATCACAGCTGTAAGCGGTCACTAAATCAATATACAGTGCAAACAGGAAGTGGTCAAGTTTAGCCTTTTAATTATATAGATTTATGATACCCCAGAGCAACTCGCAAAAGCACTGCAAAACTCCTTGATCTCTGCCAGTGAAAAAGGGCCACAGGAATGCAAATAAGTCAAAACTTGTCTGCAATATATCTGCCCGTTCACTGTGTAGACAGGAACTGCAGATGTTTGTTTACTCCAAAGATAGACACAAAATGCTGGAGCAACGCAGCGGGTCAGGCAGCATCTCTGGGAAAAAGGAATAGTGATATTCTGAACTGGTCGCATGAAGTGCAGATAGCAGACCGCAAGGGTGGCGCAAGGGTGGCACAGCTGAAAAAGCCTCACGCTGTCTCAGGACACCACATATTCGCTTGCATTCTGAGCTCGGGATGCTGTCTGCATGGAGTTTGCACGTTCTCCCTGCGATTGCGTGGGTTTCCTCTGGCTGCTTCGGTTTCCTCCCACATCCCAAATCCCTGTGCAGGGTTACAGTTTAATTGGCCCTCTGGAAAATTGCCCCTAGTGTGTAGGGATAGTGGGATAACATAGAACTAGTGTGAATGGGTAAGAGAGATGGCCAGCGCGGACTCAGTCGGCTGAAGAACCTCTTTCCATGCTGAATCTCTAATCTAGACTAACATGCTCCAAGAAGCTGCGCATCACACTCTCGAGGGTGTGGGGTCGGCCGGGGCTGAAATCCCCGGGGAGGGAGATGGGCGGGGGGCCGTCTGTAAAGTATTGTGTCGGGTTTAATGAGTCGTTCATCCCTTCATTCCTCTGACTCACGAAAACGATGTGTTGACTGTCACTGTTAACTGCTACATCGATATGCATCCTTAGTAAATATAATTGTGTGAACTGAGCTTGCTTCAAGTATGACGCGTTCCTTTGAATAAAATTAACGGGAGAAGTTCTTAAAACTCTCTGATGCGGGTACAATTATCATTTGAATTTTGGAGGTAGACAAACGCTGGAGGAACTCAGCGGGTGAGGCGGCATTTACGTAGAAAAGGAATGGGTGACATTACGTGTCGAGACCCTTCTTCAGCCCCTTTGTGAACTTCAAAATGTCTGACGGTGCAATGCGGAGATGTTTGAAGAGAAGGCATCCAGACAATACTTCATCTCAGAAGGCGAAAAAAAAGAACACTACATTCATTTTTCGGGCGGACGCCACTTTCCAAAAGACGTGTACAAAGTACAGTAGTGGAACACAAGAGTATGTTGCCCAGTCCAGTGAAGATCTGTGGCGAGTAGAATTTTTGCGAGTCATAGACTCTGCTGTGCAATTTACATGAATACTTCACATCCACAGATATGATGGAACAAAATCAACTCACCTCAATGTTTCTAAAGGGTGTCTTTCACCAGGATTTAGTAGACAGGTATCCTGAACTTAATAAGACACTTCTCCATGAACTTGACTTTTTCAGGGGACAATTCTCACGGTCAACTATTGAGTACAGACAGCTTTTCAAAGGGATGTCTCCAGAAATACGACAGATGTTCCCTCAAGTTGAAACACTGTTAAGACTTGTTCTGACATCTCCAGCCAGTTCAGGCGAGGCAGAACGATCGTTCAGCGCACTGCGCCGCATTAAAACATGGCTTTGCAACACCATGTCTCACAAGAGGCTGAACAATCTCATGATCTGCAAAGTGCACAAGGAGCGGCTATCAAAAGTGGATTCTCGCATCATAGGTGAGGAATTTGTAAACAATAATTCAGATTCCAGACGGCGTGGATTTGAAAGGTGTTAACGGCATAAGTATAACGCCGTTGTCAGTGAATGGAATAATCAAGGTTACATATGGGTGGAATTAAATACCAGTATTGCTAAATAAAGTGTTATACTACCAATAAAGTGTTGCAAAATACCAATTCTTGTGAATCAAACTTTCATTGCAACCCTTTTTTTTTTTACAAATTTCTAACATTGTATGAGGGCAATGAAATGCTAGAATTTGAATTTGTATGAACTACATTTCTAATTTCTTTATTAGAGAAAGCCATACATTTTATATTTTTACTTGGGTCTCATTTATCTTCATGAATGTTGTAATCAGATATAGGCATTACATGAAGGAATTGACAAAAATTGAGTGCGATGTGAATTCAGGTTGTGTCTTGAAGTTATGAATTTCCATCATGAATCATTTCCAAATACAGGGAGGGAATCTCCAGCGGTATATTGAATTGAATTTCCTTTATTGTTATTCAAACAAGTTTGAACAAAATTTTGTGCATGACAGTAACAAGAGCAACGCACAAAACACACAGTTAACACTATTTAACACAAACATCCATCACAGTGAATCTCCTCCAGACACCTCCTACATAGAAACATAGAAATTAGGTGCAGTAGGCCATTCAGCCCTTCGAGCCCTTCCTCACTGTGATGAATGGCAAATGGTCTTATCTCTTCCCTGCTTCTTCTCCCGCGGTCAGGCAGTCAAACTGTTGCGTCGAGGCCATCGAGGCTCTCGATGTTGAAGCCCCCGCTGGGCGATGGTAGATGTTCCCTCTCCCTTCATATTACGGAGACCAAATGCTTTCTTCACATTATAAAGCAATTTTATTAATTAATTGACACCCTGTATTTTTACAGCTAGCAGTTGGGGAAAAGAATGTTTAATACATTCCAAGAGTACAAAGTTTTAGGTTGCCTATAACGCAGATCATTTATATATTGCTTGGTTTCCATACTACAGCTTGAAAGTGCCCTGTCCTATATTATGTTGTCCAGCATGATGTCCAGTGTATTTTAAATCTGTGGTACTGCACTAGTTAACTCATTCTAACGGTCCCATAGTAGAAGCATCCACGTCGTGGGGCTGGAAACGGGAAGAATCCTGAACTAATTACCGTCCACAGGGCCCGTGGCTGAAGCCTCTGCGCATGCGGCCACCAGGAAATTGGGTGTCTCCCCATGACTTGATAGCGATTTCCGTGCCTGGGGTTGGGCATTAAACAACAGTGTTGTCACTGTGGTGCAGGCGGTGGGGGCGTCGCCACTGGCAAAGCAGCCATTGCAGAAGTGGGTTGTTGTGCTGGTGTAGGCGGATTAATGCCGCTGGACACGGACGGAAGTACACTCGTACGGTCTAGATAATACGGAGGTGCAGCCAGCTCGTTCACAGGCAGGATATGTTGTCTGTTATGCCTGTAGGTGCCGCCACTGACCAGATATGAGCGTGGCTCAGAAGCAGTTCCTAAAGTCACAGGCTGTAACAGATGACAAACAGAAGGGCTGAAAGAGACAAGACCCATGTCTTGACATGCGTTGGCACGCAATAGAGACGGCACATTTTCACGAACCACATAGAAACTAAGGTTGTGGACACGTGAGTTAAGACAGCAACACAACTCAACTTGACCAATAGGGTGCACTGGATCTCCTGCAAATGGGATAAGGGAGGAAGCTGTTGAAGTGACAGTCTCTGTTTTTCATAACTTTTTAAACACACCCAGGCACATTACGTTGCACCTGGCGCCAGTATCTACTTACTGATAAAATGTTCTTGCCATTAACGAGCAAAGCGACCTTGGGGTCCAGTTGTTTATGCATTAAATCATACAAGGAATGTACATTGAAGTCAAAACCTTCGTCAGCAGCCTGCAAATCCGTGGGAGGTGGTTGAGAGCATTCTGAAAGCGAGTTTTCACGGCCAAGTGAATTAACAGATTGTCTTGCAACGTGAACGACAGCATTTGAAGAAATGATTTCTTCTGTTGCAAAATCGACATAATTTTCCATACGCGGGGCAACGGTCATGAACAGCAGCGCTTGAACCCCCACAGTTAAAGCAATTGTCTATCAATCTCACGATAGAGGTATTGGGCACTTGAGGAGAATGGCGAGAGATTTGATAAGACATACCAGCAACATTAATTTCACGACCAGCAGTGTCCCAAAACTTTTGTATGAGCATCAGCCATTTTAGCAACGCAACAGCGGTTTTCAGCAGTCTCTACAGTGAGGTCAGCATCCCGCAGTAACTCGTCAGGTAATTTATAATTGCGGACACCATAAACTAGACGGTCACGGAAAAGGCTATCACATTTATCCCCGAAATCGCATCAATTGGCAATGTGCTTCAATGACACTGACATCTCCACAGGTTCTCCCTGTCTCTGGCTTCGGGAAAAGAACAAATGTTGCTCCATGACCAAGTTAGTCTAACTCACATAACTGTCGGAATTTGGGTAGTAGGCAGTCAGGGTCTCAGATAGATTGAGCAGGAGCGATCTGGACACCAGCCAGGTCAAATCTAGCCGGTTCATTGTGAAATCTTCTGGCTCGTCGAGCAGCTTCTGTGCCTGCCAGATTGAGAAGAATTGACACTCGAACACCGGGAGCAGCAGTAGGGTGAGCCGCTTCAATGTAAATTGAGAAATCCTCTTCAAATACACGCCATTGTTCTGCAAGATCCTCATCAAATACCAAGATCTCTGGTTTTCTAAGAGCAGAAGCCATTGCAATATCGCTGGAGAAAACAACAAACTAAAATAAAAGCAATATAATTAAGCAAGGAGTGAGTCCGTACACTCTGACACCATGTTGAGCATCTGCTGTTGGAATAACCAAAGTCTCACATCGTGATTAAGATCCAAAGACTTTATTAACGTAACAGCATAGGTAACTTCATATTAGCACGTTACTCTAAAAGTGAGAGAGAAAGGCAGGGAGGCTTTCTGTTAAACTAGTGGGCGTAGCTACAAAGTATGACTCGTAACACGAGTTACACTGATGTACGGAAAGCAAGGGCTATTTGAAGTTAGAGTAGTCAATGTTCATACCGCTGGGGTGTAAGTTCTCCAAGCGAAATATGAGGTCCTGTTCCTCCAATTTGTGCTGGGCCTTTGACAATGGAGGAGGCCCAGGACGGAAAGGTCAGATTGGAAATGGGAGAGGGAGTTAAAGTGCTGAGCAACCGGGAGATTAGGGAGGTTAAGGCGGACTGAGCGGAGGTGTTCAGCAAAACGATCGCCGAGCCTGACTTGGTCTCGCCGATGTACAGGAGTTGATACATGGAACAACGGATACTGTAGATGAGGTTGGAGGAGGTGCAAGTGAACCTCTGCCTCACCTGAAAATGACAGTCAGTGTCCTTGGATGGAGTCGAGGGGGGAGGTAAAGGGACAGGTGTTGCATCTCCTGCAGTTGCAGGGGAAAATACCTGGGGAGGGGGTGGTTTGGGTGGGAACTACAGATGCTGGTTTAAACCAAAGAGACACAAAATGCTGGAGTAACTCAGCAGGTCACGCAGCATCTCTGGAGAAAAGGAACAGGTGACATTTTGGGTTGAGACCCTTCACCTCACCGAGTCCATACCGGCCATTGATCACGTGTTCACACTAGTTCTATGTTGTCCCACTTACTCATTCACTCCGCACACAACAAGGGAAATTTGCAGAGGGCCAATTAACCTGCAAACGCACACGTCTTTGGGATGTGGGAGGAAACGAGCACCCGGTGGAAAACCATGCGGTTTCCGTACGGACAGCACCCCTGGTCAGGTTCAAACCCAGGTCTCCGCCGCATAACTTGCCTTTGCTGACCACGATCCCCCTACCTGCCTGTTTTGGCCCTTCAACCCTTTCCTATCCTTGTACCTGCCCAAATGTCCTTTAAATGGACAACCTCAGCTTATCTCAAAGCATGAACTAGGTATGTTACAAAACTTACCTTTAGCGGTGCTGGAGTTCTGCCACTGGCCGTGTGCGCAACTTTGGCGCCTTTAAGGGGGGGGCAGGATTGAAATGCCATTTTCCCCTTGCAATCCGGAGCTTTATTTTCTCGGAGTGCGATCTATTTTTGGAGATTCGTTCCGACTGCCGGTAAGTCCGTATTTTTAAAATAAATCGTCCAGCTATTTAATTGCTGCAGTAAAATAAAAATTAGCTCCCAATGCCGTGAACGCCGACAACGGGGACCGATTTTACGTAGGGGACAGGTAAGTGAAAGCTGTTTATTTTTTCATATAGACTTGCTTTTTTAGGGGACTTTAATCAATATTTCATGTTGCGAAACGGTGATTTAGCCTATGAACTGTCAGAATTTTTCCTGCTGATAAGGGGTTTAAATTCCGCAACGTTCCAATGCAGCGCGTTCCTTAAAATCCCACTCGCAAGCTGTTTAAAATGCCCATTAATTTACAGGCATTAAACACTGAATTCCTTCAATTTGGCCTACAAATTAATGACAAGTAGATTTAAAAATCATGTTTTATTGTGAATTATTGTGCGACTGTTAATTGGACACTTAGGCTTTACATTTAAAAAAAAAAATTTCTTAAGAAATTAATAAATGTTTAGATCTAGTAATTGAATTTTGTAATTGGCTACAATTGGGTAACTAACTAATTGTATGCTTTCATTTCAAGTCACCCAAGTAAGATTGTTTCATATTTGTTTCAGAATACTTCAATCTATAATAACTCAAAATTTCTTTCAGTTCTCTTAAATTTTAAGGAAGTTATGGGCTTTTGACTGTCCTCAATCACAACTTTTGTGTTAAGTCAATAGAAAAGCAATAGGAAGCAAGTTGTTAATTTCCGAGTATGAAAATGGCCCTAACTTTTTTAATACTGAAGATATGAAAGTGAATTAGGTGTCAAATTAAACTTATTTTTATGCTTTATCTAATGGGATAAATTGCAGACTTTATTTTTTAAATCTCAAAATTTTGTAACATTGCTACATGAACAATGAGATACAGTGTCGCTCTTATAACACGAGAAATTGCATTACCATTAAATAGTGAATTGGTCATGTCGGTTTAAGGAAAGGACATCACATGCAAAACACAATTACTCTAACCAGATGATTAAGTGGGAATAGAAACAATCAAAGATCATAGAGGAAACAATGATGTAAAATAAGACGGCCGCGCCATATGCGAACAGTCAATCTTATTGACGTCGCATACGTTCGTCTTAGAGCACGATGCATGCGGGCCTTTCATGAGGAAATGAGAATTACTCCGGAATGATTCAGAGCTGTGTTGGGGATAAAGCTTTGCAAATGGTCTGTGTGGGTGCACGTGATGCTCTCAAACAGGAAAAGTGGGTATTCAGCAGCTTTCTTCCTGCTTTTGCTGCCTGATTCTGTCATATGTTTGAATCAAAGGTTTGAATTGATCTGAGTTCGCTCTTGGATCTTTGGTTCTGAAGAGCAGATTTGCAAGTAAAGGGTTGGAATAAACTGTCCAGCTCCTCCCCCCCCCAAAAAAAATAAATAAAAATAAAAAGCCGACACGGGTGGGAAGGGTTTGCACGGTTCTCTGGTTCCATACTTGCCTCTAAATAACTGCTCGAACTTTCCCAAGCCTTGCACCCGCAGGAAGCGGCAAACATCCTCTACGTCCCATTCCTCGTAATTCGATTTACTCGGCTGCAAAGCTCCCCGCTCGGGGCTGCCTCTGTCAGGGCTGAAGGATCTCCGTCTCTTGCGGCTTTCGCCCCCATTCATCTTGCTCTGAATCTCCGCTGCAAAAGCTGCACCGACTCGCTGCAAATGAAAGATACCAGCTCCTCTGGTATCTTTGCTGCAAACTGCGCCTGCTCGCCGCCTCTGATTGACAGTTGTGGAGAGTCCCGGGAATCCGGGCCCCGCTCGCTGTCAATCAAACTCCAGTGCAATGAACAATGCAAACTTTATGCATACCGTAATCCCCCTGCCCCTTAAAGTTAACCCCTCTTCGAGCTTTTACACCACTGCTTTAAACGTACTTGCAATTCGAGTATTATACGATTACCATTTTTCAAAATGCTAATTTATTTGATTGTGCAGGAAGGAATTGCAGGTGCTGGTTTACGCTCAGAAAGATAATGCTGGAATAACTCAGCGGGACAGGCAACATCTCTGGAGAGAAGGAATGGGTGACATTTTGGGTCTGAAAAAGGGTCTCAACCCTAAATGTCCCCCTTCTCTTCAGAGATGCTGCCTGTCCCGCTGAGTCACTCCAGCATTTTATGTCTAAGTTATTGGATTATTGTGTTCAGTTTTGGTGCTAATAGGAAACATTGGCAGAAGGCACACTGTTAGAGCTGGTGGTTACAGCTTCCTATCTATGCCCATTCCTGGAGATTCCGAGCAAATATGCTGGGCTCCCAGGCATTCCAAGAGTTGGCTGTGGTGCACCTGCCCAATAAACATGTGGAAATACACTGGGGCTAAATTGCAGGATTTTACACACTCCCTTCTTAATTTTCTCAGACTTTAGAGATACAACGCGGAAACAGGCCCTTCGGCTCACCAAGTCCGCGCCAACCAGCAATCACCCCAAACGCTGCCAGTATCATACACACTAGCGATAATTTACAATTTTCACCAAAGCCAATTAACCGACAAACCTGTACATCTGTGTGAAGAATGTACAAACTTCATACAGACAGCACCCCTAATCAGGATCGAACCCGGGTATCTGGTGCTGCAAGGCAGAACTCTACCGCTGCGCCACTGTACTGCCCAACTCTTTGCAGTAATAGCAGCAGTAGGCTAGATCCAAATATAGCCCCGGATCTATTTTCCCAACTGTACCCCATAACCCTACATTGAGTAAAACTAGTTTCAGCCTTCAACAGGGTCCCGGAGATGATTGGGTTAATATTCGAGGAGTGTTTGAAAGCTCTGGGCCTGTACTCGCTGGAGTTTAGAAGGATGAGGTGGGATCTCATTGATCCCTACAATACAATGAAAGGTCTAGATAGAGTGAATGTGAAACAGATGTTTCCAATAGTGGGAGATTCTAGTACCAGAGGACACTGCCTCAGAATAAAAGGATGTACCTTCAGAATGAGGAGGAATTTCTTTAGTCATCTGTGGAATTAATTGCCACAGAATTCATTATCCGTGGAGGCCAATTCATTAGGTATTTTTAAAACAGAGATTTATAGGGTTTTGATTAGTAAGGATGTCAAAGGTTACAGGGAAAAGGTAATAGAATGATGTTGAGAGGGAAAGATATAGGCATAAAATTTCTCCGAGGATTTTGAAATTCGTAAATAAAAAATCTAGATCTCTGTAAATGGCTTTCCACGAGTCTGGTGATCGAGTGCGCCGATTGGACGAGAGGGACGTCGGTCAGCAGGCAGTGGGGGGCGGGACATGATGATTGGAGGAGGAGGACGTCGGTCAAAGGCGGGGGCGGGATTGAGGATAGAGAGCGATGATTGGAGGAGGCGGCGTCCGGGGGCGGGACAAGGCGAGGCCTGGTGGAGCGAGGCTTTGGGCGCCAGGGCTGGGAGTGCAGGGAGCGGCGGCCCCACGGGTGGGAACGGCCGGGGCGCGGCCTTGTGGGTGTCAATAAGCGTTTTAAAGCAAGTGTGTGTGAGCAGAGGGAAGTCTGTGATTGTGAGTAAAGGTGAGGGGACGTCCGTGAGTGTGAGCAGTGTGGGGGTCCCTGTGAGTGTGAGGGGGGGGGGTCTCTGTGAGTGTGAGCAGTGTGGGGGTCCCTGTGAGTGTGAGCAGTGTGGGGGTCCCTGTGAGTGTGAGCAGTGAGGGGGGGGGTCTCTGAGTGTGAGCAGTGAGGGGGGGGTCTCTGTGAGTGTGAGCAGTGAGGGGGGGTCTCTGAGTGTGAGCAGTGAGGGGGGGGGTCTCTGTGAGTGTGAGCAGTGAGGGGGGGTCTCTGAGTGTGAGCAGTGAGGGGGGGTCTCTGTGAGTGTGAGCAGTGAGGGGGTCTCTGTGAGTGTGAGCAGTGAGGAGGGGGGGGGGTCTCTGTGAGTGTGAGCAGTGAGGGGGTCTCTGAGTGGGGAAGACCCTGTGAGAAATTAAGGGTAAAAGGCAAGAAAACGGTGTCATTGCAAGATACAATTTTCAAAAGAAATCTGCGTAAAGGGGGCGCTGCCCCTGTTTACACCCGCCAGTGGCGATGCCCCTTGGAATCCTTCCTCTTTTTTTTCAGTTTATTCCCATCGCATGCCTGAAGATAGATTAGCCACGATTGAATGGCAGAGTAGACTCGATGGGCTGAATGACCTAATTCTGCTCCTATGATTTATTAATATTTTGAATGACTCGACCTTCACAGATGTCAAGGTAAAGAACGCCAGACATTAATGATGGTCCAGAGGGGAAAATAAATTCCAGTTATTCTGTCCTTTGTAACGAAGCACTTAGTCTGATTGTGTTAAGGAACATTTAATGTAATCACTGCTATAATGCAAATGTTCTAGATAAATTGCACACAATAAGTTCTCAAAGTGACATGGTAATGAGCAGATCAATGCAATTTTATTGATATCCCACAATCTTTCAAGATATCCGCATACAATTTAACTAACAAAAGATTAACATATTGCATTGTGACAAATAAAATGACCCTGCAAACCTCAGTCAAATAAAGAACTCCAGAGGGAGTAGAACAAAGTGTTGGAGTAACTCAGCAGGTCAGACAGCATCTTTGGAGAACATGGACAGGTGACACTTTGGTCGGGACCACGGTGTAAGTCAGGACCCTTCTTCAGACTGATTGTCAGTCATAGGGAGGAGGAAACTGAAAGAGTTGGGGGCAGGAGAAAGCCTGGCAAGTGATAAGTTTGAGTTTAGTTTATTGTCACGTGTAACATAGGTACAAGTGCTGGGAGAATGCAGAAACAATGAACTGCAGATGCCGGTCTATACACAAAAGTGCTGGAGTAACTCAGCAGGTCAGACAGCATCTCTAGAGGCAGATGGTGGGGGGGGTGGGGAGAAAGCATAAAAAGGGGAGAGAGAAGACAAAGGCTGGCAGGTAATAGGTCTGTGGGGGCGGAGTTCAATGTAGATGGTTGGAACAAAGACCAGCGATAAGAACAGAAGGCATGAGACGGGTTGAGGAGTTGCAGATGGTGAAGCTAGAGGGAGGAAAGTAGCAGAGGAGGGATGGGTGCAAGAAATAAGAAAGTGAGAGGGAAGGGAAGAGTGTGAATTAGATGTTACTTAAACTTTGAGAATTCAATGCTCATACCATTAGGTTGTAAGCTACCCAGGTGAGGTAAGTTTGGTAGCTGGATGGAGTAAGTGACAAAGGCAAGAGATGAAAAGAAGACAAAGGTGTCAGGTAAGGAATGAAGAAGAGTGTAAAGGCAGAGGGTGGATTAGGTAGAGGGGCATGGGGACAGTGAAGACGGTGACTCCAGAAAACAGGACTGATGGATGTCATCCAAGGTCGATCAGGATATATTTCCCACTGTTCCACAAAATTAAGGAAAGAAAATAAAACATTCAGTTGTGCAATGCCAAAACCTTGTACATCGTACAGACAACCCTCATTATAGCGAACTGCAGGGGAGGAGAATGATGTCCATTATTGCTGATTGTTCTCTATAACTAAGTAAGGGATATGCTTCAAGCACCTAGTGGTCACTCTGTAAAACAGCAAGTTGTTTTCAAATATAAAGTTCTTTTTAACAGCTGAAAATGTATTTTTGTTACTGCAAGGTAAGAATACTAAAGGCTGGTTGAAGCAATTGCTTGTCAATGTCAATGACATCCCACATTGTAACTGACAGCCTGTGTTCCTACAAAGACAGTGGTGTCTGATTACTGTGGGGACACTCTGTCCATTATAACTAAAATAAGTTATAAAGATCGACACAAAATGCTGGAATAACTCAGCGGGTCAGGCTATGTAACGGTCTAAGAGGGCCGAAGGCCATCCGGGGATGTCCAAGAGGAAGAGGACCAATGGAGACAGAGAAAACGAGTCATCACTGGGTGGTGAGGACTCTTTTGCATAGAAAAAGGCGCAGAGGAAGAAAAGCTCCATGTTGTGGCAGACCCGTGGAGTTATAAAGAGATCCATAATAACAAGGGTAGACAGTACCCTCCCCGAGATATCCCGACAATACAAATATATGTACACAAGGTTTCAACCAGAGATATTACTTCCCCATCTCCTGCAACAAACGGAGACAGGCAGTAAACACACTGTTGCATCTCTCTCACTGAACGTCCTGGATAAAAGCTGGTTTTCACAAACTAGAAGAATACCTTTGTTTGAGTAAATAGTTATATAGTGCATTTAAAATCCTAAGGCAATTTGGGGAGGGGGTCGGTGGAAGAACCTCAGCAAGCACCAGAGCATGCACTCTATCGGGAATCACGTCCTCCACATAGTTTTATCCAGTGAGCCAGTATAGTGTACAAACCGAACGTGCTCACATTCATTCCACCCACAGAGTTCTTGCGCTAGTCAGTCAAAACGTTCTCCTTTCTCCCACATGGAGCCAGGTAATAACAAAACATTTTGATTGCAAGGCGCAGCATGGAAATAGGCCCTTTGGCCCACCGAGTCCACACTGACCACCGATCACCCATTCACACTCGTTCTATGTTATCCCACTTTTCCATCCACTTCCTACACACTAGGGATAATTAACTTTCCAACACACTGCCATGCTGCATCTCAAAACTAAACTAAAATAAAGACACATTGAATAAAAGCCCTCCATTATTGATCAGGAATCAATAGTTGAACACCCTGCATGCATTGATCTCATTTCAACTATCAGTTTGAAAAATAAATTTAGTTCAATTTTCAATCGATTGAAATTGTATAAAAGCCATGTTTTATAACACTTACAACTTTCAACCCTACACTTACGGTCAAGCAATTTGCATAAAATATGTTTAGTGCACTGACTTATTTATTGCAAAACCAGCTTATTAAAAATGCCCCGAGCATGCCATGCTAAAAGTAGGTCTTTCCACCCATCATCATTAAAAAGTGGCATAGCAAAATGGAGCCCTGAAAGTGATTGTTTGACCAAACCTTGATTCTATCTGCCCTGACTCATGCAGTGTGATTCAAATGGACAAACAGTACTCCAAGTAGGATAGTCACAAGACCTGCCGCAGTAGAGAGGTATCTAATGCTAAGATCTGGACCACCATTACTGGTCCCAGTCTCCCACAGCAACATTCATGTATTAGGCAGCAGCAAGTCAACTATACTGAGGAAACCCCACTGCAATCAGCCTCTCTCTATTTGGGTCTTTATCCTGCACTATAGACAAAGGTGATTTTTTCCAACATTTCTGTTGAGTTGAATATTGTTTTAAGTTTGTATTAATATATAGGCACCTCACGCTTTAAGCACGATTGATTTATGGTTTTTTGAAATAATGTGCTAGTCTCCTTATTATCAAAGCTTGATTTACACACTGGTATTTTTGGAATGATGCACCTCAAATTTACTGCTGACCGTGTAGTCGAGTATATGTTTCATTTATGTGTCTTTGACTTACACGCTGCTTTTCAAGCACATATTCCCCATAAAATGCGAGGTGGACTGAAGTAATAATATTTTAAGCAGCATAACATTCATGGTACCAACCATAATCCCTCGAAGCAATAAAGAGTATAGTTACAAGTGTATATGTTCATCACAATTGCACAGCTTTTTTTCCATGATAAAAAGGCAAAACGGTGACTTGTGTTCCTTCCCTACCTGCAAAGGCATTATTCCTGCAAGCAGGAATTACTGGGCGTAGTGATCCTTTATGGAAACAGTCAAAGCCCATTGCCTCGATGTAACTCATACAGTCCCGTTCCTGTGTTTTAGTTGCCATTTGGCCAGAGGTATCCAGAGTCATTACAATCAGCGTCGGGTAAAATAAAGCATCATCCTTTGGTGTGAACACAATTCGCACTCTTCCAACATTTGTGTGGAAGATCATTCAGATAAATCTAGATACATGGCTTCAAACTTGTCAGGTGCCGATTGGGAAAAAAAGGCAATCATTCAATAACTCGTTTAAAAGAAAAGAATCCGACCAAGTAATTTAGACTTGGATTTCTTTGCATGAAGACAGCTTTTCTCCATTCAAGAAAGAGTTTGGGAAACTGCTTATTGGAAAAGAACCAAGGAAGCTAGGAGATTATGCCATCGCAGGGACCGCAGGGAGAAAAAAGATCCAGGATTCACAGAAAATTCCCACTTCCTACTGAAAAAGCTTTGTCTTGGATTTACAGCCGTTTGCCCGACGAGAAGACTGAAGCTCTTCTCTGGGATTGGAGTCATCGTTGTCACTATTGCCGCTCTTCCATTCAGACTTTAGTGGTGTCAGATCAGGGGCAACAATATCCCCATCCTGTAGGTAGAAAGAAACATACACTGGTTCACCACCATGTAGGAGGGATAGGAAAATCATTATCAGCCTATTTAAAATTCATATATTAAATGGCTAGAGAAATACTTCAAAAATGTATGAAAAAATGAACTACAGATGCTGATTTACAAAAGGACCCAAATTGCCAGAGTAACTCAGCGGGTCAGGCAGCATCTCTGGAGAACATGGACAATTGAAGTTTTGGGTCAGGATTCTTCTTCCATGTGCCTTAAGAGTTAACAGAGCCAATCTGGAATAAATGAGTGTGCCTATAGATATTTCTATGTAGATACAAGGAGCTGAAGAAGTTGGTGTACAAAAATGGCACAATGTGCTGGAGGCGCAGCTGGTCAGGCAGCATCTCTGGAGAACATGAATAGGTGATGTTTTGGTTCAGGACCCATCTTCATACAGATTGGGGGGGAGAAAGAAAGTTGTGAGGAGAAGAAAGGCAGGACAAAGCATTTCAGGTAATAGGTGAACACAGGTGAAGGGGAGGTTTCACAGGAAGATGGTTGAAACATTGAATTCTCCAATTTTAGGTAACCTCTAACAAGCCCCCACTCCTTTCTTTCTCCCCCACACCACACTCCTCCCCCGTTTCTTCCTCTCACCCCCTCCCAAGTGCCCTTCCTGAACTCGCACCTATTTCTCCACTTCCACCCATATTTCTTCCTCTGGCTTCACAATTCGCAACTCTTCAATTCTTCTGTCTCACACCTATTGTATTCTCTGGCCTTTGCTCCAAGCATATGCCTATCAAATAACCCCCTCACCTATGTCCGCCTATTACCTGCCACGCTTTATCCTGTCCCTCCACTCTCCTAGCTTTCTCTCCCTCCCCCCCCACCACCCCAACTAATGTACGAAGAAGGGCCCCAACCCGAAACGTCTCCTACACATTATCTACAGAGATGCTGCCTGACCCGCTGAGTTACTCCAGCACTTTGTCTCCTTTTTTTTTTAAATAGAGGAAAAACTTCCTTTCCTGTCACGCATCGTAAAACCCACACCCATGTCATCCGTAGTCCGATCCAACCTAGACACAAGGAACTGCAAATGTGGTGGAGTGACTCAGCGGGTCAGGCAGCATCTCAGGAAGACATGGGTAGGCGAATTTTGAAGAAGGGCCCTGACCCGAAAAGTCACCTATACATGTTCCACCAACAGAATATTTGTCGTTAATGGAATTACGTTATTAGGACTCAGCACAGACTTGATGGATCTGCGATCTCTAACAATTTTATGATTCTTGTATGAAGACAATTAGGAGCTGGTCCCTATCAACAACGTTACTGATGGAAGCAGATTTGATAGTGATGATTAATTGGCATTGAAACAGGCACATGAACAGAAGTGATGGAGGGTGTGCAGTAATAAAGGAATGCAGATGCTGGTTTACCCCAAAGATAGACGCAAATGTATAAGGAATGGAGGCATGTAGGTCAGGAATGGAGGGATATGGATCACGTGCAGGCAGATGGGATTAGTTTAAATTAGCATCTTGTTCAACACAGACACAGTGGGCCAAAAGGCTTGTTACTGTGCAGTAATGTTCCAGGAGTACAACAGCCAGGAGTGCAAATGGAAGCATCATCCTCTCCTTACCCTTGGTTTGGAAAGTTCCTGTTGATGCACCACTGGCCAAAGAGCTTCTGGGCGGCTTGCACACTCTGGTCGTCGGTCTTCTTGCAGAAGACCTGGATCAGCTGCTCTGTGAACCTCGCCGGAAGCATCTGAGATACCTGGATGTGCAGCAGAGAGAGATCAATGTCACTTTATTGCCACATGTGCATTGCACAATAAAATTATTTTTGCAAAAATAATCTTCTAATGCCGTGCACGCCGACAAAGGGACGGATCTTACGTAGGGGACAAAATAAGGTACACAGTTTATTTTTACATAAACACATGCTTCTTAGGAAGCCTTTCATCAAAATGTCATGTTGTGAAAAGTTGACTTAAAAAATATACGAACCGGCAGTATTTTTCCTGCTGATATGGGGGTTAAATTCACCGCAAACCGCAACATTCCAATCCATCGCGTTCCATAAATACCCACTCGCAAGTTGATTTAAATGGCCATTAATTTACGGGAATGAAACACTAAATTCCTTCCATTTGGCCTATAAATTCATGACAATGAGATTTAAAAATCATGTCATATTGTATATTTGTGTGTGAATGTTATTTGGGCACTTAGGCTTTCTAAAAATGTTAATATTAAGAAATGGATAGATGTTTAGATCTAGTAATTGAATTTTGTATTTTGCTACAATTAGGTAACTAACTAATTATATGCTTTAATTTCAGGTCATCCAAGTAAGATTGTTTCATATTTGTTCCAGAATGCTTCAATCTATTATAACTGAAAATGTAATTCTGTTCTCTTAATTTTTAAGAAAGTTATGGGCTTTTGACTGTCCTTGATCACAGCTTTTGTGTTAAGTCAATGGAAAAGCAATAGGGAACAAGATGCTAATTTCTGAGTATGCAAATGGCCATACCTTTTTCAATACTGAAGATATGAAAGTGAATTAGGTGTCAAATTAAAATTCTTTTTATGCTTTATCTGATGGGATAAATTGCAGACTTGATTTTTAAAATCTCAAAATTTTGTAACATTGCTAATAACAGGCTCTAACCCATTGGAGCAAGTCCAGATCCAAGTCACACCAAGGTGATAGTTGGATCCTAGCATAGACCTTGACAGTAGGCATGGTAACTAAACCCAAAGCAAAGGGCAAGGCAGTGATGGGCGCCCTTGGCAGTCAGTTTAGTGCGGCACAGTGTCACAGAGGTTGAATTGCTGCCTTACAACCCCAGAGACCCGGGTTCGATCCTGGCTACAGGTGCTGTCTGTAAGCACATTCTCACTGTGACCATGTGGGTTTTCTCTGGGTGCTTCTATTTCCTCCCACACTCCAAAGCCACGCAGGTTTGTAGGATAATTGGCGTCCATAATTTACCCACAATGTGTAAGACATCAAAGTGTAGACATTAGTATCTCTAAAACTAAACATTAAAGTTATATCCCCAGTATTGGTCCGTGCACGGCTTGAGGGAGATGTTTACGAACAACTTCAGAAAAATGATATGTGTCCACCTCGGGCCTGGAAAACGTACCTGGTCTTTTTTTTGGGCCACGTTCGGGTTACTCTTGCTGTAGAACCACATCTTGTCAATGGGATTCTTCTCCTTCATGCCGTAGTCCATTTGCACCACCTACAGTGCAGAATATTAAATACATTCATCCAGTCGGGAAAACATGACCCACTACCGGCAATTTACAGCGGACAATTAACCCGTCATTTGGACGAGGGAGGAATTCAGTGCAACCGTCTGGCAATTAAATAATTTGTACTTCCATTACATCTTTCACAGGTCTGCTAGTAAAGCTGCTGAATTATTGTTTAGAAATAAGTAGGTATGTTACAAAACTTACCTTGAGCAGCGCTGCAGTTCTGCCGCTCCCCGTGTGCGCGGCTTTGGCGCCTTTCGGGGGGGGGGGCTTAAAGTGCCGTTTTTCCACAGGCAGGGAAAATCGATGCATGTCGGGCGATTTCATTGCGGAAGAAAAATCGCTCCGACATTTCATGAATTAAGGTATTTTTAAATTACTCTAAATTATTTATTAACTAGAGTAATTTAAAAATCACCTTCAAAAGCCGTGAGCGCCGACAACCGGAAGGATTTTGCGTAGGGGAGAAAAAAAGGTAAATTGTTTATTTTTATATTAAAAGTTGGTTTTTCGGGAGGCTTTAATAATATTTTCATGTTGCGAAATGGGGTCCAAAAAAATATATGAACAAACAGTATTTTTCCTCCCGACTTCACCGCAACGTTCCAATCCACCGCATTCCACTAAAACCCACTCGCTAGTTGATTTAAATGGCCATTAATTTACAGGAATCAAACACTAAATTCCTTCCATTTGGCCCAGAAATTCATGAAAATGAGATTTTAAAATTATGTTATATTGTGGATTATTGTGTGAATGTTATTTGGACACTTAGGCAATTTAAAAAAAGTTTATCTTTTCTTAAGAAATGGATAGATGTTTAGATCTACTCATTGAATTTTGTAATTAGCTACAATTAGATAACTAACTAATTATATGCTTTAATTTCAGGTCATCCAAGTAAGATTGTTTCATATTTGTTTCAGAATGCTTCAATCTATAATAACTGAAAATTTCATTGAGTTCTCTTAATTTTTAAGAAAGTTATGGGCTTTTAACTGTTCCAGATCACAGCTTTTGAGTTAAGTCAATTGAAAGGCAATGGGGAACAAGGTGCTAATTTCCGAGTATGAAAATGGCCATAACTTTCTTAATACTGAAGATATGAAATTGAATTAGGTGTCAAATTAAACTTCTTTTTATGTTTTATCTGATGGGATAAATTGCAGACTTGATTTTTTAAATCCTCAAAATTTTGTTACATTGCTAAAATAAGGGTTACCCCTGATGTACTGCTATCCTCCCACATCACCATGACATGTGGATTTATAGGCAACGGTAAATTGGCCCTAGTGTGTAAGAGAGCGATACAAACTGGAAAGGCTGCGGAGAGTTGATGGAAATGAGGGAAGAATCAAAATAATTTCCATTGAGCTCAACAGTCAAAGAGGGCTTTATTGTCATGTCCTGAAACACATGCACACATATACACATACATATACACACATGCATACACGCGCACGTATACATTCACGGGCACTGCCTACCCTGACTAAAATTATAACATAGTAATAACTAAATATAAATAATAAAGGCATGGGAGAATTATGCCTATCTAAGAGATCGATCTCTTAGGTAGGCATAATTCTCCGTGCCATTCATCCGCAGCGCTTGTAACTCTTGAAGATCTGTGCAGCCCACGTGCCGTCAGCGCTGCTTCAAGCATCAATTTCAAGCGGGGTTGAAGACAGCAGAAATTCTGCCTTTGCGGTCTACTGCGCATGCGCATCAGTCTACTGCGCATGCACAGCGCAAGTTTCTTGGGGTTTTCAAATATGGATTGGCATTATTTTAAGTGTATGTTAGATAACAGAGAGAGAAGAATGGAGTTTTTGTACCAATAATGTGGTAAGTACATTTTGTGTTTATGTTTTTAAATACTGTATTTCCCGGGGTATGGGGGTGGGGGGGGGGGGGGGAGAGCTCCTTTCACAGCGTTTGGCGAGTCTGGCCCGGGGTAAAGTTGCGGGAAGGGCACGAATGTTATGAATGAGGGGATTGGGATAATGTCACTTGTGACGCTCCTTGCACGGAGGTGTGCAATGCCACCGCATTGAGGCCGGGGGGGAAGAGAGAGAAGTAGCTCGGGTGGCTGAGCGGTCGCCGGGCCGGACAGCGGAACCAGCCGGCACCTTAGCTCCTTTTGCCGGTCCCCGCTCACCTCTGGCAGCTCTCATTCTAAAAACCCCTCTCCTGCCGCTCGCTGGCCTCACTCACATCCTTAAATTCCAACGGCGCGATTGAGGTTACTCGGCTGTGGGAATTTAAGGATTTGCAGGAAGCCGCTGACATGAGCGAAGTCGGCGAACAGCAGGTGACAGGTGTTCCGACGGAGAGCATTGCCAGAGGTGAGCGGGCCGGCAGAAGGCGCTGAAGTGGCGGCCAGTTCTGCTGTCGGGTCCCGGTGGCCGCTCGCAGCTACCCGAGCTGCTTCTATCCCCAGCTACAGTGCGTGGCTTCACGCCCGAAGAGCTGCGGTAGTGGTGAGTGAGTGAGTTACTGGCAGTATCCCCGACACCCTCCTTCTTAACACTCGTGCCCTCCCCACAACTTTACCCCTGGCACAGACTCTCCACACGCTGTGAAAGGAACTGTTCCCCCAATTGGTACAGGACTAGGAAGCCTAGGAAGGGCAAATTGAAATGTCACTTTTTTTTATTTATTTATTTAACGGTGAGAACAATCTGCGCATGCACGGTTTAATTTTTTTTTAAAGCGGACTGAGTGCCTACCCTGAGTAATAACTCATGGCACGTGCCTGGCATATACACACACATACGCACACACAGGCACGCATATACAGTGCCCTCCATAATGTTTGGGACAAAGACCCATCATTTATTTATTTGCCGCTGTACATAATTTGAGATTTGTAATAGAAAGAAAATCACATGTAGTTAAAGTGCACATTGTCAAATATTAATAAAGGGTATTTTTATACATTTTAGTTTCAGCATGCAGAAATTACAGCTGTGTTTATACATAGTTTCTCCCCCCCCCCCCCCCCCCCCCCCATTTCAAGGCACCATAATGTTTGGGACATATGGCTTCACAGGTGTTTGTAATTGCTCAGGTGTGTTTAAATGCCTCCTTAATGCAGCTTTAAGAGAGCTCTCAGCATCTAGCCTTTCCTCCAGCCTTACACGAAAGAAGAAGAAGCACCTAGTCTTTCCTCCAGTTTTTCCATCACCTTTGGAAACTTTTATTGCTGTTTATCAACATGAGGACCAAAGTTGTGCCAATGAAAGTCAAATAAGCCACTATGAGACTGAGAAACATGAATAAAATTGTTAGAGACATCAGCCAAACCTTAGGCTTACCAAAATCAACTGTTTGGAACATCATTAAGAACAGAGAGAGCACTGGTGAGCTTACTAATCGCAAAGGGACTGGCAGGCCAAGGAAGACCTCCACAGCTGATGACAGAAGAATTCTCTATAATAAAGAAAAATCCTCAAACACCTGTTCAACAGATCAGAAGCACTCTTGAGAAAGGTGTGGATTTGTCAATGGCCGCTGTCCGCAGAAGACTTCATGAACAGAAATACAGAGGCTACACTGCAAGATGCAAACCACTGGTTAGCAAGGATGGCCAGGTTACAGTTTGCCAAGAAGTACTTAAAAGAGCAACCACAGTTCTGGAAAAAGATCTTGTGGACAGATGAAACGAAGATTAACATATCAGAGTGATGGCAAGAGCAAAGTATGGAGGAGAGAAGGAACTGCCCAAGATCCAAAGCATACCACCTCAACTGTGAAACACGGTGGTGGGGATGTTATGGCCTGGGCATGTATGGCTGCTGAAGGTACTGGCTCACTTATCTTCATTGATGATACAACTGCTGATGGTAGTAGCTGGCTGGCCGTTCATTCTACAGCAAGACAATGATCCCAAACATACCGCTAAAGCAACAAAGGAGTTTTTCAAAGCTAAATAATGGTCAATTCTTGAGTGGCCAAGTCAATCACCCGATCTGAACCCAATTGAGCATGACTTTTATATGCTGAAGAGAAAACTGAAGGGAACTAGCCCCCAAAACAAGCATAAGCAAAAAGATGGCTGCAATACAGGTCTGGCAGAGCATCACCAGAGAAGACACCCAGCAACAGGTGATGTCCATGAATCTCAGACTTTAAGCAGTCATTGCATGCAAAGGATTTGCAGCAAAATACTAAACATGACTACTTTCATTTAAATGACATTGCTGTGTCCCAAACATTATGGTGCTCTGAAATGGGGGGAACTGTATAACCACTGCTGTAATTTCTACATGGTGAAACCAAAATGTATAAAAATGGCATTTATAAAAATCTGACAATGTGCACTTTAACCACGTGTGATTTTTTTCTATTACAAATCTCAAATTATGGAGTACAGAGGCAAATAAATAAATGATGGGTTTTTGTCCCAAACATAATGGAGGCAGTGCTTCCACACTGCAAAAAAAAATATTCCTGAATAGAATTCCAAATTACCTGGGATTTGATGATATTTCCTGGCCTGGTAAGCCTTCCCCAACTGTGCTTGTGCGACTGCCACCCCAACTGCGCACGCTCGTATACCGGGCCCACTGCGCACGCGTGGGGAGTTGGCGTCCCTCCCTCGTCACCGGCGCCACTTTCAAGTGTGACGCAGCTGACGGGCCTCCACCAACTGAGCGGGCGCGGATGGTCATAAATATACAGGTACATACTTTTTTCCTGCAAATCATCCCACGGGCCTGATTGTAGTATGTTTGGGATCATTGTTTGATGCAAGATGATGCAGCCCTGCCGTCCAGTCGCTGTCGTGGCAGCTCCGCGAAAACTGTTGTGTATTTTTAACTTTCATGTTCCTTTTTAACTTATTTCTAAGTTAAACTCCCTAGTACTAATGAAGTATGGCAGGGAAACCCTCTTAAATCTAAACTATAGCGCAAACAGAGACTTTTTAAAAGCTGTACTTACCGATCCAGCGTGGCCAGCAGAGATCAACAGACGCTGCTGCAACAACAATGGGAGCTTGGCTACAAGGAAAACCAGGAGAAAAAATAGAGGTAAGCGGGGGGGGGGGGGGAGATTCGGAATAGGCTGAGAGCCCAAGCCTTTCATCCTCCTCTGCCCAACATTCTTCTGGCGAACGTCTTCTGGCGAAAACAAGCTGGATGACCCCAGGGCGAGGGTCAGATTCCAGTGGGACATAAGGGACTGCAACCTCTGCCTGACCGAAACATGGCTGACCTCGCTGATTCCGGATCAGGTAATCTGCCCAACCGAGTCCTTCATTGTCCACCATGCTGACAGAACAGAAGCATCTGGGAAATCCAAGGGTGGAGGAGTCAGCTTCATGCCCAATAACACCTGGTGCAACCCTGGAACTAGCAAGATGTTTTCCCGTTCCTGTTAGCCGGACCTGGAGCACCTGACGATCTCATGCCGCCCATTCTACCTTCCCCGGGAATTCGGCTCAGTGATCGTCACAGCCGTCTACATTCCACCGCACGCGGACACCGACGTAGCACTATCAACCCTACACGATGTGCTATATCGACATCAAAACAGGTTTCGATAGATCAGACAGAGGTTTTGACAGCTCAGACAAAACTGTGAACGCTCGAACCACACTCTGAACATTAATACCACTTGACTTTTGATTCTTGACTTTGACTATGAAACAAGTACCTGGATGTGGCTATGGTGGTGGCTGGAGATTTTAATAAATCAAATCTCAAGAAGGTCATGCCGAATTTCTTCCAACACATCACGTGTGCCACCAGAGGGGAAAGAACATTGGACCACTGCTATATGCCGTTCCGGAAAGGCTACAAGGCCGTTTCACTCCCTCCCCAAGGAAAATCTGACCAAGCTGCCATTTTCCTGCTGCTGAATATAAACAGAGGATAGGTCAGGAAGCGGCAATGACGAGGGGCGTAAAGCGGTGGTCCGACCAGTCAGAGGCCATGCTGCAAGATGCACTGAGCGATGAGGACTGGAATATGTTCCAAGCAAGTTCCAGTGCCGTCAGTGAGTTCGGGGACGCAGTCACGGACTTCATCGCAACGATAACCGACAACATCGTCCCCACGGTGAGGGTAAGCACCTTTCCGAATCAAAAACCCTGGGTGGACAGGTCCATTCATGTTGCCTTGAATGCTCGCACCGCTGCCTACAACTCTGGCCTGGCATCCGGAAACATGGACGTCTATAAGGTAGAGTCCTACCAACTGCGAAGGGCAGCGAAGGACGTAAAAAAGAGGTACAGGGACAAGATGGAGTCACAGTAGGCAGGCAGCAGCAGGACATCAGATGCCTGTGGCAGGGGCTAGGGACTGTAATCAAGTATCGGAGCAGCCCCCACCCTCATCCACAAGTGCCAGCACCTCCCTAGCTGATGACCCGAACTCCTTTTACGCTAGTTTCGACACAACAACATCACCCCAGGTCTGTCGACTAATGACAATACCGTCAACGTGCTAGCTATCGAAGCTGAAGGGAGGAATGTGCACACATTCTCGTCCGAGCACGACGTGAGGAGGGCTCGGACACGGGTGAACATGAGGAAAGCTGCAGGCCCGACGGCATCTCGGGGCGAGTACTAAAGTCCTATGCTACGCAGCTAGCTCCGGTGCTTACGACAATATTCAACCTCTCCCTGGAGAAGTCTGTGGTCCCTGCCTGCTTCAAAAGATGCATCATTGTACCGGTACCTAAAAATGCCTCCCCAGCCTGTCTGAATGACTACCGTCTGGTGGCCTTCACCTCGGTAGTCATGAAATGCTTTGAGAAGCTGGTGAAGAAACGCATCTGCGCCTTCCTCCCTTGCAACATGGACCCGTTACAATTCGCATACCATCCGGATAGATCCACGGACGATGCGGTCTCCCAGGTTCTGCACAACACTCTCTCTCATCTTGACAGCCAGAAGGGGGGGGCTACGTGAGAATGCTGTTCATAGACTTCAGTTCTGCCTTCAACACGATAGTCTCCACCAGACTAGCGGAGAAGCTACTGGAATTTGGGCTCAACACCCCCCTGTGTGCCTGGGTCCTGGACTTTCTCTCCACCAGGCCCCAGGTAGTCATGATGGGGGGGAAATACATCAAAGTCCCTCACCCTGAGCACAGGATACTCCCAGGGTTGCGTCCTCTGCCCCCTACTGTACTCCCTCTACACACATGACTGTGGCTAGGTCCAGCTCCAACTCGATAATCAAGTTTGCTGATGACACTAGTGGGGGGCCTGATCTCAGACAATGATGAGAAGGCCTACCGGGAGGAGGTCGCTGATCTGGCACTCTGGTGTCAGGACAACAGCCTCCTCTTGAACATCAAAAAAAACTATGGAGCTGATCGTGGACTTCAGGAGAGCACATCATCCGAGGACGTACACATCATTGAGGATAAATGGTGATACTGTGGATAAGGTGAGCTGTTTTAAATACCTGCTGAGTCCACATCTCTGAGGATATGACATGGACAACACGCTGCAGCACTCGTGAATAAGGTAAGACAGTGCCTTTACCACCTCAGGCAATTGAGGAAATTCAGAGTGTCTCTGAGGATCCTCCAGTGCTTCTACTCAGCGGCTGTGGAAAACATCTTGTCCAGAAATATCACTATTTGGTTTGGGAACTGCTCTGCCCAGGACAAGATGGCTCTGCAGAGAGTAGTGGGTTCGGCCGAACACACTATGGGAACTTCACTCACCCCTCCGCAGGAACTATACATCAGAAGGTGTAACTCCAGAGCCAATAATATCATGGGAGACTCCTTCCACCCCTGCAATGGACTGTTCCAGCTGCTACGGTCAGGCAAACGCCTCCGTTGCCATGCTGTGAGAACGGAGAGGTTGAGAAGGAGTTTCTTCCCAGATGCCATTGGGACTGTAAACTCCTATCTCACCAGGGACTAACTTAACTGTAACATTCTACTGTTTTTTTTCAAAACTGCTGTTTTTTTTTCCTTTTTCCTTCCTCCCACAATATGTAATATGTAAAATAATATGTGATTCTGTTCCATTCTGTTTATAGTTTGTTTGTTTGTTTGTTTTTTGCACAAATTCCACGAGCATTGTCACTTTCATGTCACTGCACATCTCATATGTGTATGTGACGAATAAACTGGACTTGACCCTTTGGCATCTCGCCGCGCGTGCACAGTGGACCCGGATTCTACCCATGCGCAGTTGGGGCAGCAGTCACACATGTGTAGTTGGAGAAGGCCAGGCACGTGCCGTGAGTAATCAGCCAGGGTAGGCAGTGGCTTTTAAAAATCTTGAAAACCGCGTATGCGCAGATTATTCTCTCCCCGGTGAGCTGTCAGTTGGCTTTTTTTTAATCTTGTAACTGTGCATGCGCTCATTGTTCCCTCCCCGGTGTACTGTCATTCGGCTATTTTTAAATCGTGGAAACCACGCATGCGCAGATTGTTCTCGCGACTTTTATCATGTAATTTGTTTTTGATAGGTCCTATCTCTAAATAAAGTATTTTGAAACAGAAAGCTCCAAAAAATTTACTTACCATATTATTTGTGCACAAAATCCATTCTTCTCTCTTTGTTTGCAGCAAAAATATCCATAAGGTTGCTTCGTGAAACTCTTCACCCTTGAATATCCCGCTAAGAAACTTGCGCATGCGCAACGCAGCACATGCACGCAGTTCACAGTGTACAGGCAGAGTTTTAGCTGCCTTTACGGATCATTCCCACCGATGGCTTGAAGCAGCGTCGACGGCACGTGAGTAGCACATACTTCTGCGTTTAAAACATACTGCTGATGAAAGGCACGGGAGAATTATGCCTCCCTAAGAGATTGATCTCTTAGGGAGGCATAATTCTCCCGTGCCTTTACTATTTATGACCATTTTATGTATGTTTTATATATATTTTATATATTATATTTATATATAAAATAGTTACTATTTTATAATTTTAGTCAGGGTAGGCACCGCCTACCTTGCCTACCCTGACGGCACGTGCCTGGAGAAGGATTACCAGGCCAAGAAATTTCCCGAAATTATTTCATTTCCCTAAAATTACCCGGACAACCAGTATTTCACGAATTTGAGTAATTTCCTTCAAAGTGGAAACACTGAATGGAGGGCATCATATACACACACACACACAGGCATGCATATATACACACACACAATCACGCATATATACACACACAGGCATGCATATATGCACACACACACAGGCACGCACATATACACACACACACAGGCTCGCATGTAGATCCACTAGGGGGCGCTGTATTGACGGCAGCCTCTGCCTGCAGCCCGTGCGTCTTTTAATCTTTTTTTTAATATTTAGTCAGTTTAACGTTTGTTTTTGGGGGAATCTTTGACTTTTCTATGTGGGGGAGGGGGCAGGGTAAGGGGGAAAGTACCTCCCAGTCACTTCCTGGCGGGGACGCGACTATTCTCCGAGTCGCGTCCTCCGGCCCCCTCCTCGCGGCCTACCACCTGGATCGGAGTGACCTTTCCTGCTGGGGACCGGACCAGAGCTACAACAGCGGTGGCGTGGCGCTGGATTCACCGTGGAGCGGGCGTTGCCTACCTGGATCGCCGTTTGGAGCTCCAGAGCGTTGGGCCTGCTGCTCCAACATCGTGGAGCTGCGGTTTGGGAGAGCTTCCAACGCGGGCGGCGCTGCCGACATCGCGGAATCCTGGGGCCCTTTGCCGAGGGCCGCCAGCGTGAATCTCCACCTAACGCGGCCTGTGGACTTCAGGAGACGCGGACTCTGGTAGGAGGTGGCCGACTCGGATGTCCAGGCTGCTGAGGAGGTCCCCCAGCCCTGACATCGGACTTGCATCACCCCGGCGAGCGGGCCTGAACATCGGGCTGCCCGTAGCGGCGACTGCGGAGGGCTCGGGGAGACCCCGACAACGGGTGAACATTGGGGAACATTAGAGGAAGATGACTGACTTTGGTGCCTTCCCTCACAGTGGGAAACTTTGATTCTGCTGTGTGGGGATGTTTTATGTCGAATTCTATCATGTGTTGTGTTCTTTATTTTTATTATATGGCTGTATGGTGATTACATTTCACTGTGCCAACTGGCACATGTGACAAATAAATGTATCTTGTATGTATACACACACACACGGGTCACACAACACATGCACGTATATATATACACATTCACGTATAACACGCACACAGGCATGCATATATACGCACACACAGGGACACATATACACACACACATCTGAAGGGTCTCGACCTGAAATGTCACCCATTCCTTCGCTCCAGAGATGCTGTCTGTCCCGCTGAGTTACTCTAGCATTTTGTGTCTACCTTACTTACATACATACACATATACACCTACATGTATATATACACACATATACATACTTATGTACATGTATACACACACACACACACGCACATATATTGTATGTATGTGCGAACGTAGATACAGGTGGCGCTCACACACGCACACACAAATACATACAGAACTGTAGATGCTGATTTAAACCGAAGAAAGACAAAAAGCTGGAGAAACTCAGCGGGTCAGACAGCATCTCTGAGAAAGGAATAGGTGACGTTTCTGGGTCGAGATCCTTCTTTGGACTGAATTTCAGTAATTTCCCTTTCCCCTGACTCAGTCCGAAGAAGGGTCTTGACCCAGAAACGTCACCTATTCCTTTTCCCCAGAGATGCTGCCTGACCCACTGAGCTACTCTAGCATTTTGTGTCTATCTTCCATTTATATATGGACGTCCGTTATTGCCGATTGTCCCACATAACCGAGAGAGGGTTGTAAAGTTTAACTGCCGGGAGTGAAGAAACATGGTGTCATGGGGGAATGGGTGGGGGGGCAGATTAAACCAGCAGGAATTTGCAGGCCAAGGAGCCGCCTTCATGTTGCTCGCTCTCTCCCCTCCCACAACCGGTAACTCCCACCACGTGACGCCAGTTTGTTGGGTAATCTGAGATTATATCGATCTTGCCGTATTTAATAACCAATTTCCATGCCTTTTTTTCCCATGCTGCACCTCTTAATGAGACTATCTGCCACTGTAGGGAGAAGGTCCCTCCACATGCTTAACATCCATTACTCACATTTACAATAAAATCTTCTGCACAGAGTTGAATGTCCAGAGGTGTCGATGGGACAGCTGCAGCCACCTCACCAGGCAACATCCCAAACTCCGCCTGAAACAGAAAACATATTGAAGTTGTCAATGAAATGTGGTAAATGGGAAGTTCTCCACTTTGATACAAATATATATATATATATATATATATATATATATATATATATATATATATATATATATATATATATATATACTCCCCCAAGGTCATTGGTTCCATTCCAGCCCAGATGCAGACCGTCCTGTTTGTACCGGTCCCACCTCCCCCAGAACTGGTTCCAATGCCTGAGAAATTTGAATCCCTCCCCCATGCAACAGTTTTCAAGCACGTATTCATCTGCAATATCCTCCTATTTCTACTCTGACTAGCACGTGGCACTGGTAGTAATCCATAGATTATTACCACCAACTCATGGCATTGTCATTAAGGGCTAACAAATTATTTATTGCAAGTACATTGCAGTCTCACAGCTCAGTTGATTCACAGCTTAGAATGACAGTTGTGGCCTCGCGATCTTGCAGCGTGACTTTTCAACATAATTGTATAAGAGGTAAGAGTGTTGTAAAAACAAGCCTGAAGGCTTTGTGTCTCAATGCAAGGGGCATTCGTAATAAGGTGGATGAGTTGAATGTGCAGATAGTTATTAATGAATATGCTATAGTTGGGATCATGGAGACATGGCTCCAGGGTGACCAAGGCTGGGAGCTGAACATCCAGGGATATTCAATATTCAGGAGGGATAGACAGAAAGGAAAAGGAGGTGTAGTAGCGTTGCTGGTTAGAGAGGAGATTAACGCAATAGAAAGGAAGGACATTAGCTTGGAGGATGTGGAACGATATGGGTAGAGCTACGAAACACCAAGGAGCAGAAAACGCTAGTGGGAGTTGTGTGCAGGCCACCTAACCGTAGTAGTGGAGTTGGGGATGGCATCAAACATGAAATTAGAAATGCGTGCAACAAAGGTAAAACAGTTATAATGGGTGACTTCAATCTACATATAGATTTGGTGAATCAAATTGGCAGGGGTGCTGAGGAAGAGGATTTCTTGGAATGTATGCGGGATAGTTTTCTAAACCAACATGTAGAGGAACCAACGAGAGAGCAGGCTCTTCTAGACAGGGTATTGAGTAATGAGGAAGGGTTAGTTAGCAGTCTTGTTGTGCGTGGCCCCTTGGGCAAGAGTGACCATAATATGGTTGAGTTCTTCATTAGGATGGAGAGTGACATTGTTAATTCAGAAACAAGGATTCTGAACTTAAAGAAAGGTAACTTTGAGGGTATGAGACGTGAATTGGTCAAGATAGACTGGCAAGTGATTCTTAAAGGGTTGACGGTGGATATGCAATGGAAGGCATTTAAAGACTGCATGGATGAACTACAACAATTGTTCATCCCAATTTGTCAAAAGAATAAATCAGGGAAAGTAGTGCATCCATGGATAACAAGGGAAATCAGGGATAGTATCAAAACAAATGATGAAGCATACAAATTAGCCAGAAAAAGCAACTTACCAGAGGTCTGGGAGAAATTCAGAGTCCAGCAGAAGAGGACAAAGGGCTTAATTAGGAAAGGGAAAATAGATTATGAAAGAAAACTGTCAGGGAACATAAAAACTGACTGCAAAAGTTTTTATAGATATGTCAAGAGAAAAAGGTTAGTTAAAACAAATGTAGGTCCCTTGCAGTCAGAAACTGGTGAATTGATCATGGGGAACAAGGACATGGCAGACCAATTGAATAACTACTTTGGTTCTGTCTTCACTAAGGAAGACATAAATAATCTGCCGGAAATAGCAGGGGACCGGGGGTCAAATGAGATGGAGGAACTGAGTGAAATCCAGGTTAGCCGGGAAGTGGTGTTAGGTAAATTGAATGGAGTAAAGGCCGATAAATCCCCACGGCCAGATAGGCTGCATCCCAGAGTACTTAAGGAAGTAGCCCCAGAAATAGTGGATGCATTAGTGATAATTTTTCAAAACCCTTTAGATTCTGGAGTAGTTCCTGAGGATTGGAGGGTAGCTAATGTAACCCCACTTTTTAAAAAGGGAGGGAGAGAGAAAACGGGGAATTACAGACCCGTTAGTCCAACATCGGTAGTGAGGAAAATGCTAGAGTCAGTTATTAAAGATGGGATAGCAGCACATTTGGAAAGTGGTGAAATCCTTGGACAAAGTCAGCATGGATTTATGAAAGGTAAATCATGTCTGATGAATCTTATAGAATTTTTCAAGGATGTAACTAGTAGAGTGGATAAGGGAGAACCAGTGGATGTGTTATATCTGGACTTTCAGAAGGCTTTCGACAAGGTCCCACATAAGAGATTAGTATATAAACTTAAAGCACACGGTATTGGTGTTTCAATATTGATGTGGATAGAAAACTGGCTGGGAGGGGGAGAGAGAGAACGGGAGGGGGAGAGAGAGAGAGAGAGCGGGAGGGGGAGAGAGAGAGAGGGCGGGAGGGGGAGAGAGAGAGAGAGCGAGGGGGAGAGAGAGAGAGAGCGGGGAGGGGGAGAGAGAGAGAGAGCGGGAGGGGGAGAGAGAGAGAGAGCGGGAGGGGGAGAGAGGGAGGGGAGCGGGAGGGGGAGGGGGAGAGCGGGAGGGGGAGAGAGAGAGGGGGAGAGAGAGAGAGCGGGAGGGGGAGAGAGAGAGAGAGGGCGGGAGGGGGAGAGAGAGAGAGCGGGAGGGGGAGAGAGAGAGAGAGCGGGAGGGGGAGAGAGAGAGAGCGGGAGGGGGAGAGAGAGAGAGAGCGGGAGGGGGAGAGAGAGAGAGAGCGGGAGGGGGAGAGAGGGAGGGGAGCGGGAGGGGGAGGGGGAGAGCGGGAGGGGGAGAGCGGGAGGGGGAGAGAGAGAGGGGGAGAGAGAGAGAGCGGGAGGGGGAGGGGGAGAGCGGGAGGGGGAGAGAGAGAGGGGGAAAGAGAGAGAGCGGGAGGAGGAGAGAGAGAGAGAGAGAGCGGGAGGGGGAGAGAGAGAGAGAGCGGGAGGGGGAGAGAGAGAGAGAGCGGGAGGGGGAGAGAGAGAGAGAGCGGGAGGGGGAGAGAGAGAGAGAGCGGGAGGGGGAGAGAGAGAGCGGGAGGGGGAGAGGGAGAGCGGGAGGGGGAGAGGGAGAGCGGGAGGGGGAGAGGGAGAGCGGGAGGGGGAGAGGGAGAGCGGGAGGGGGAGAGCGGGAGGGGGAGGGGGAAAGAGAGAGAGCGGGAGGAGGAGAGAGAGAGAGAGAGCGGGAGGGAGAGAGAGAGAGAGAGCGGGAGGGGGAGAGAGAGAGAGAGCGGGAGGGGGAGAGAGAGAGAGAGCGGGAGGGGGAGAGAGAGAGCGGGAGGGGGAGAGAGAGAGCGGGAGGGGGAGAGGGAGAGCGGGAGGGGGAGAGGGAGAGCGGGAGGGGGAGAGCGGGAGAGCGGGAGGGGGAGAGCGGGAGGGGGAGAGCGGGAGAGCGGGAGGGGGAGGGGGAGAGCGGGAGGGGGAGAGCGGGAGGGGGAGAGCGGGAGGGGGAGAGCGGGAGGGGGAGAGCGGGAGGGGGAGAGGGGGAGGGGGAGCGCGGGAGGGGGAGGGGGAGTGCGGGAGGGGGAGAGAGAGAGAGAGCGGGAGGGGGAGAGAGAGAGAGCGGGAGGGGGAGAGAGAGAGAGAGGGAGGGGGAGAGAGAGAGCGGGAGGTGGAGAGGGAAGATCCGCCATGATCTTGGAGAGGAGAGGAGAATCAAAGCTTCGAAAGGCCAAAGACTATTCCTGATTACTATGTTCTTATCTTGTTTAAAGGAAAGGTGCACAGTCTTCTGCCTGGAGCAAGCAGACAGGCGAGAAGTATAAACAGTGGCACAGGCTAGTTGAGTAAATGACCCATTCCTCCACTGTTACTTGCCCTGCGTGATATTTAGTTTAGTTTAAAGATATAGCTTCAGTGCTTCAGCCCACGCTGACCATTGACCACAAGATCTGGAGAAACTTATATAATTAGTCAGAGTTATGCAACGTGGAAACAGATCCTTCAGCCCATATCCCTCTAAACCAATCCTATCTTTGTACCTGTCAAACTGTTTCTTAAACATTGTGATAGTACCTGCCTCAACTACTTCGTCCATCAGCTTGTTTCATACACCCACCACCCTTTGTGTGATAAAGTTAACCTTTAGGCTCCTATTAAATCTATCCCCCCTCACCTTAAACCCTTGTCCTAGGTCTGGTAAAACTAGTTCACGGTTATCCCACTTTCACATCCTCTCCCAAAACACAAGGGGCAATTTTACAGAGGCCGATTAACCTACAAACCTGCACATTTTGGGGTGTGAGGGGAAACCGGAGCACCCGGCAGAAATACACGCAGTGACAAGGAGAACATACAAACTCCACACAGGGAGCACTTTTCAGGATCGAACCCAGGTCTCTGGCGCTGTGAGTCAGATGCTCTGTCGCCATGCCACTGTGCTGTCCTGTTTGATTACCGGTTTAGTTTCCGTCCGTGCTGCAGGCTGTGTCTCCCCGATACATTTGTACAACTTGCGGCAAATGATGTTATTCAAAATCTCTCGTGCTTTTTGTAGCTCAGTCTCGGAAGAATTCAGAATCTGTTCAAAAACGTTGTCTGGAAAAACAATAATCCAAGGTCACAGAAATAAAATAAAACTAACACGCTAAGATATGAGAGGATATTTTCAGTCGTGGGAGAGTCTAGGACCAGAGAATAGCCTCAGAACACAAAGATGCATCTTTAGAAGATAGTGGATGGGTGATGTTTTGTTCCGGGACCCCTCTTCAAACAAGTCTGTGGAATAGTCTCCATCTGAAAAGTCACCAATTCCTTTTCTCCAGAGATGCTGCCTGTCCCGCTGAGTTACTCCAGCAATTTGTGTCCATCTTTGGTGTAAACCAACATCTGCAGTTCCTTCCTCCACACAGGGAGATGCTCCAAGTTTATAAAACCTTGGTCATACCTCAGCCGGAGTAACAGGTGCAGTTCTGGCCATTGTGGGCTGAAAAGCTGTTCCTCTGCTGCAGTGACCTTCGTTCAACATGCACTCCACCAGGGGTGCCGCACGATTGGCAGCCCCGCCAACAATCTGTCTGTTTTTTTGTGTGTTTTTTTTTGTAGTGTGTTTTAAAAGTCTGTGTAATTGTTCTCCAGTTTGTATTATGTGGTGGGAGGGGGTGGAGGTCGGGGGAAACTTTTTTTCAGTTTCTTACCTTGCCGGTGATGTGATTTATTTCCGGATCGCATCTCCAGTCGCTCTGTGGCCTACCATCGATGGAGCTGGAGGCTTCCTCGGGCTGACCTTGAGCCCCACCGCGGGGCGTGGATGTAACATTGGAGTCGATCCCTTGCCTGGGATCGCTCCAACCATGGCCTGCGGATCTTACCATCGAGAGCTCGCAGTCTCGGGAGAGGCTAGTTAGGAGTATAGTGGCCATTTGGCTTGTTTTGCATGTCATTGATGATGGCATGTGTCATTACATTTTAGACTGCTCGTTATATTGTGGGTGGGATTTATAACAAAATTTTTGGGCATGTTTGGGGCTAAGTTTCTTGCACAGAAGTTGTTAGTGTAGTTTTGAACCAGCATGGAGAAGGTTTACCCGTTACCCATGCGAAGTGGAACGGAGACACGAGGAGTTTTCTAACGTTTAAAGCGATAAGCTGGAGTTCGATGAAGATTATAGTAACGAATCAGAAGAAGTTTGGATGTACCTTATTGTTTTCATCAACAATAAATAATTTATTAATCAAAAGACTGTGCTTTTGAAGACTTATCTGTGAGAAGCTCTGAAGGTCTCTGACGGTGCGCTCGCATGCATATAAAAGACATTCCCCTTAACCATGCTGTCCATTTAGCGGCTAGAGGGATTAATCTCTTGAACGATATAAAACTCTGCTGCTACATTGTCAAAGGAGACCTCCAGCGAGGGGTGAATACCAGTCCGAGAGAGTGGGACAGAAGATTTGGCTAAGATCTCGGAGAGGTTTTGGCCAGAATTCTGGTTCCAGCCGAGGGACTGAAGAAAATAGATCTCGGCCAGAGAAGGCCTCAAGGTCTATCGACAGCGACAAATATGATCTGAAGACACATCACAGAAATTGTGAGTAGAAATCGACTATATTTTTTTGAAGTTGAAGCTACAAGTTTTAATTTTAATCGGCTTTTGTAAAAAGCCAGAAAGTGTTTCTCCACTGTTTAGAGATTCCAGCCAGTACGACCTTGGATTGTTTTGAGCTCTTGATAAACACGCATTCCTTTCGAAGTTGCATCATCTTTAAGCCCATGGATGTCGGAGAGATGTTGGCAACAATCTCAGCTTGTTATTCGTTCTGAGGAAATTGTTTTCAAAATAGCCACTCGATGTTTACACAAAGTTGGAGCAGAATTCAGAGAACACTTAGTTTGTTTAATTAGAAGACTTGGCGATCTGCCAAGACCTCTTTAAAATCATGGATCCAGAAGATGAAGAAAGAGTCATGCCTGAGGGACCACGAGGTGGTGATGAAATAACAATTAGACAACATAAACTCACTGAGAAAGGCCAAGTTCTAGCTCTGAAGGACGCTGAGAAGGAGAGAAATGAATTATGGAATCAGAACAGAACGTGATCAAGGTGAAATCTAATATGAGCCAACTATTGATCCTCTGCCAGGAGGTTGGAAAGAAACAAGATGTGCTGCTGTGTTCACAGCCGTCTCGGGAAGAACGAATAAGACACACTCAGTGGGAGGAAGACAGGGTGAAGATATTCAATGGTTTCATGAAGGAGGCAGAGGAGTGGTTATCTGAAATTATACCACAAATTACAAGCTTAGTAGCTGGAAGTGTGATGCAACAAGGTGCCAGAATGGAAGATGAAATTACACGACGAGATAATATCTCCAATGTATCTCCACGAGGATCAAGACATAAATCTAGTTCTCCAGCCAGTTTGGTGTCAAGGGCTTCTGCTCAATTGGGAGTTGAAGCTGACCTAGCTGCTCTCTCAATAGAAGTGGAGGCCATGAAGATGAAACATGAAATTGAGTGGAGGAAAGAAGAGATAAGAAGACAACAAGAAGAGATGAGTCAAGAAGAAGAAGAGCTGAGGCAACGAGAGGAACAACTGAAACTAGACACAAAGATGGAGGTGGCCAAAGCAAAGAAGGAGCGACTGGAAAGTGAGGGCTCAAGATGCAGTTCTAGAACATCGAAGGTGATGAACTCCGATTTGGGAAGACAAAATTGCTCGAAGTGAACTAGCAGTTGGATTAATTCCACAATCGAGGTCCATCAGATCTCATGGCTTTGAAAACCCATTGGAACAGAGGAAGATGGGTGAAACTTCATCTTAGCAAATGTGTGTTAGATCGAAAAAAAATTACTAATGGAGCATCTGTGAATGCTCGAGACAAACCAATAGCGGAATACGCTTTTCTGAGCCTTAGGGGGAGCCAAGCCAAGGTTATCAGGATGGCTTTGGTGAAAAAGCAAACTGAATTTAACCAGATCATAGCTCGACAAAATACCTCTCTCATTCTACCACCAGCAGAAATTCCTATGTATGGTGGAGATCCTTTGCAGTATGAATCTTTCGTAGGGGCATTAAAAGTATTAGAAATGAATGTTACGGATGAAAAGGGCTGCTTACGATTTCTGGTGAAGTACACGTGGAAGTGTTAAGGTACTTGTAGAAAGTTGTCAAAAGGAGCCAGGCAGCCATGGGTATAAAAAGACGAGAAGATTACTTAATGAACCCAAAAAGGCTAGGATTACTTGTCTTAATGACTACAGGCGTGTCGCACTGACCTCTGTAGTCATGAAGACACTCGAAAGGCTTGTGCTGGCCAAGCTGAAAAAATATCACAAACTCCCTGCTGGACCCTCTGCAGTTTGCATATCGGGCCAATAGATCTGTGGATGATGCAGTCAACCTGGGCCTGCACTTCATCCTGCAGCACCTAGACCGCCAGGGGACCTATGCGAGGATCCTGTTTGTTGATTTTAGCTCTGCATTCAACACCACTGTGCCAGAGCTACTACACTCAAACTTTCCGAATTGACTGTGCCTGAACCCCTCTGTCGGTGGATCACCAACTTCCTGACAGACAGGAAGCAGTATGTGAGTCTGGGAAAGCACATCGGACCCACAAACACTCAGCATAGGAGCACTGCAAGGCTGCGTACTCTCTCCTCTCTTCTCTCTATACCAACGACTGCACCTCCATAGACACCTCTGTCAAGCTTCTCAAGTTTGCGGACGACACAAGCCTGATTGGACTGATCCAACATGGGGAGGAATCTGCCTACAGACAGGAAGTGTCACAGCTGCCGTCCTGGTGCCGTAGCAACAACCTAGAGCTCAATGCTCTTAAGACAGTGGAATTGATTGTAGACTTTAGGAGAGCTCCACCTCCCCTCACCATCAACATCACAGTCACATCTGTGGAGTCATTTAAGTTCCTGGGAACCAACATCTCCAAGGACCTTAAGTGGGGGGCTACCATCGACTCCATAGTCGAAATGGTACAACAGAGACTTCCTGCGGCAGCTGAGGAGGCACAATCTGCCACAGGCAATGATGGTCCAATTCTACATGGCCATCGTAGAGTCTGTTCTCGCCTTCTCCATCATGGTCTGGTTTGGTTCAGCCACCAAGCACGACAGCTGGAGGCTGCAGCGAATCGTCCGATCAACAGAGAAGGTTATTGGCTGCAACCTTCCCTCCATTGATGAACTGTACACTGCAAGGGCCAGGAAGCGAGCGGGCAAGATCATCTCTGACCCCTCTCACCCTGGCCACAAACTCTTTGAATCACTTCCCTCTTGAAGGTGACTCCGGACTGTCAAAGCTGCCACAGCCAGAAATAAAAAGAGTTTTTATCCACAAGTAGTTGCTCTACTCAACAGCCAAAAATCTGTAGCCTTCCTTTGATCTGGTATTTTGTTGGTTCACATGCTTGATCAATGGTGTTTTATCATTAATAGTTTATTATTATTAATGTTTAGTGTTTTCTGAGTCATTCATAACTGTCACTGTATGTCATGTTGTTACTTGTGGGCGGAGCACCAAGGCGAATTCCTTGTATGTGAATACTTGGCCAATAAACTTACTTACTTAGAACGTTTTGGGAATGAACAGAGGATTGCTAACGCATACATGAAGAAGGCCCATGCTTGGAAAGAAATAAAGCCAGAGGATGGGGAGGCATTGAGTGATTATGCAATATTTCTGAGAGGTTGTTGCAGCTCAAAGAGAAATCTCGGTCACATGGAGGAAATGAATCTTCCATGTAATACTAGAATCATCATTAGCAAGTTGCCGAGAACACTGAGAGAAAGGTGGAGATACGAAGCAGGCGGAATAACGGATAAGAGGAACCAAGTAGCCAGGCTACCGGGGGGGGGTTACACAAAAAGCTGGAGAAACTCAGCGGGTGCAGCAGCATCTAAGGAGCGAAGGAGATAGGCGACGTTTCGGGTCGAGACCCTCCCTACAAAGCCAGGCTACCAGACCTGGTGGATATCTTGGACAGGGAAGTACGGTACATGTTAGAACCACACTACGGGACTATTAAAGATAACAAACCGATTGCAAGTAATAAAGGTTCTATGAAAACTGAAGAAAGATTAGCACCTAAGAGAAGTAGTTTTGCTATAACAACCATACCTGTGGAAAAGACCAGATGGAATGAAAGGAAATGTATCTACTAGCAAGCAAATAGTATTTTGTTTGTTATGTGATGAAGTTGGCCACACCATAAGATGGTGTCGAAGATTAAAGATGAAAGAATATGAAGATAAGATGGATTTCTTGAAAGAGAAGGGAATCTGTTTTGGATGTTTGAAAAAAGAACATATGGTGAGAGACTGTAAGAGTCCTATGATTTGTTACAAGTGCAAGCAATATCATCCTGAAGCACTTCACATAGAAGAAGAACTATCAGAGCAAATGGAAGAGGAAGAAGTGGAACAAACGGATGATGAGCTACCAGAGGAAATAGAAGAAGATGCACCAGAGCAAACGGAACAGAAGAAGAACAAGGGGGTCACAGTCTAAGGATAAGGGGGAATTCCTTTAGGACCGAAATGAGGAAAACATTCTTTACACAGAGAGTGGTGAGTCTCTGGAATTCTCTGCCACAGAAGGTAGTTGAGGCCAGTTCATTGGCTATATTTAAGAGGGCGTTAGATGTGGCACTTGTGGCTAAAGGGATCAGGGGGTATGGAGAGAAGGCAGGTACGGGATACTGAGTTGGATGATCAGCCATGATCACATTGAATGGCGGTGCAGGCTCGAAGGGCCGAATGGCCTACTCCTGCACCTATTTTCTATGTTTCTATGTTTCTAAGAAGCCAACTACTAGAGATCACCTCGCCTCAAGTAACTGCTCATATTAGGGCCGGGATTGAAGCTTTTCTATCTTACCAGTACAGGTAAGGAACAGCAAGACGAATATAGTGTTGTAAACATATGCTTTTCTGGATCACGGAAGTTCGACAACCTTTTGCACAGAAAACCTGATGAGAAGGCTGAACAGGAGAGACTAAGATTCGATTACGTACCATGAGTATGGAGATATCCAGTTTGGATGAAGATAATTTTATACTAATATCTGAAGTGTTTGCACATGGAACCATGCCCGTTGGTCGTCAAAATATACCAAGACATGAAGAATTGAAACAATGGCCTTACCTGAAGGATGTCAAAATATCTAAACTGAATTCTAGTGTTGATCTACTTATCGGAATGAACGTTTTGAAGGCATTGGAACAGATTGTTAGGAGCCAAGGTGATGGACCGTATGCTACAAAAACCCGACTTAGATTATCTATGACTCCTTGAAAAGGAACCATGAAAACGAGAATCAGAGGAACTATCCTACCATTGCTGTTAATCAAATATCTACTGATAAATTAGAAAAGCTGGTGATGAAGACTTCAATGAAAGTACCAGCAAGGAATCTGAAAAGATGTCGAATGAAGAGTTGAAGTTCACGAATATTATGAACTACTCAGAAAAGATTGACGGACACCATTGTCAGGACTTACCTTTCAAACAAGAAGGTGTTAGTCTGCCGAATAATCGTCATATGGCAGAGCAACATAGCTAGACTTTGAAACGCAAGTTTGAGGAGAATAATGAATTTGATGAACTAAGAATCTCTTTGAAGAATAATAACAACATGGATGATTACTTGAAATCCATGTCTACTTATCAGGAAGCAATTCAACCAGTATACCTTTTCAATAAGGGAGGATTCACATTTTCCAAGTGGAACGGCAACAATTGTGAAAGCATTCCACTAGATGATGGAGCCAAATAAACCAGAGAGTTGTATTTGGACAAAGACAATCTGCCAATGGAAGGAGCAATGGGAGTTACTAATGTTGCACAACTGAAATATGCTAATACAAAAGAAAATCCTGCGAATGAAGTTGCCAGAGACCTGACAGTGAACCGTTTAAGCGAGAAATGATGGATCAATTAACTAAAATCTCTCTGTAAGCCAGACAGAGAATGGCCAAAGCTTGAGCTGGGATTTGAAATCTCTGCCAATGATCCGGAAACTAAATCAAAGCTAACAGTGAACTTTATTGCTAAAGATCCTGTTATTTTTTTGAAGGATTTTCACACTTCAACATTGCTGTTACAACATATCCATGAATTGATCGGACATGGAGGAAGACGTTTCATGCTATCAAAGCTTTGGACTGTTATGTTTTGGACTATATACTGCGTATCATGCCTGATTTTAAGGGTTTGATGTACACGGTACAACTTTAAACTGAAACCAATAATCAAATTATGCTTGCTTCTAGAAGGCGAAAGTGAAGATGGAAGAGTCAATGAAGAATTCTGATTGCTGATATATAGTGCATGCTATTTTTTCTTTGTTAGAATAATGGTTAGTATCCCCACCTGTCACGCGGTAGACCGGAGTTCAATTTCCCGATGAGGAGCCACGCGGTTCTAGTCCCCGATTTTTTGCTTTTGATATATGTTAAGCCTTCATGGCTATTTTTTTGATGTTTATTAATAATTGCCTCGTTATATACTAGGAACAATTAGGGGCCGGTATGTAGTGGCCATTTAGCTTGTTTTGCATGTCATTGATGATGGCATGTGTCTTTAAATTTTAGACTGCCCTTTATATTGTGGGTGGGATTTATGACTTTTTTGGGCGTGTTTGGGGCTAAGTTTCTTACGCAGAAGCTTAGTTGTTAGTGTAGTTTTGGACCAGCATGGAGAAGGTTTACCCTTCAACCATGCAAAGTGTAACGGAGACACGAGGAGTTTTCTAATGTTTAATGTGATAAGCTGGACTTTGATGAAGATTATAGTAACGAGTCGGAAGAAGTTTGGATGTAATCAAAAGACTGTGCTTTTGAAGACTTATCTGTGAAGAAGCTCTGAAGGTCTCTGACAGTGGGCTTGCATGCGTATAAAAGACATTCCCCTTAACCATGCTGTCCATGTAGCGGCTAGAGAGAGTAATCTCTTGAACGATATCAAAATCTGCCGTTACAGGGAGCTCCAACGACACAGAGGCTCGACCAGCCCCGATGTGGGGTTCGATCGCCTGGCACGGGGTAACTGACATCACCCCGATGCAGGAGCTGATCGCCCCTATGCGGAGGGCCAAAACTCCGCCGGCTACGGGAGTCAAGATCATCCCGTCAACGGAGGGCTCGAGGCCCCCGACCGCGGGAGAACAATGAAGGGAAGAGATTTGAACTTTTATTTCGGCTTCCATCACACTGAGGAATGTGGAGGAGTCACTATGGTGGATGTTTATGTTAAAATGTATTTTGTGTGCTCCGTTGCTTTTTATTTGAATGACTGACTTGGCAAATGAAATTCCTCGTATGTTGCAAAACATACTTGGCTAATAAAGTAATATTGTGATTGTGAAGAGCAGACTTGGGTCGGACTGAATGACATGAGTGTTCACCTGTGAGCTTGGTGTAGGCCTCCATGTCATCGATCGACTCGGAGATTTTGCAGATCTGCATATCTTTTCCAACGATCTGGATGTGTGGATCTGCCAGCACCAGGGCTTCAGTGATCCTGACGGAGTAAACATGTTCAGAAACACGTCAGCACTTGTCTGAACCGAGCGGCACGGAGACGCAGCTGGCAGAGCCGCTTGCTCACAGCGCCAGGGACCGTGGGTCATTCCCGACCGCAGGTGCTGTCTGCATAGAGCTTGCACGTTCTCCCTGTGACCGCGAGGGTTTCCTCAAACATCCCAAAGGTGGCAAGTGTGTTGGTTAATTGGCCTCTAAATTGCCCCCCAGTATGCGGGGATGAATGGAGCAGTGGGACAACATGGGGATTCGCTTTTTGTTGCATGCTATCCAGTCACAGATCATGTGAGCGGGTGATCGATGGTTGCCGTGGACTTGGTGAACCCATTTTCATGCTGTATTTTCCACTCAAACATTGTTGCCCGCATTACTTCTTCACAACAACTTGACAGGGAAAACACTGGAAACAGATCTGCATTGGCTTCAACACCCTTGTGACAGGGCAAAGGAGGTTTAAAAAAACATTATTAGGTTCAAGTCTTGAGCAAAGGGTTGATGCAATGTAAACACATCATTGTCAGGTAAGTGAAGGGTGCAACTGAAATGTTAGTTTAGTTTATTGTCACATGTATCAAGGTACAGTGATAAGTTTTTTTGTTGCGTGCTATCCAGTCAGCAGAAAGACTGTGCATGATTACAATCAAGCCGTCCCCAGTGTATAGATGCAGGATGAAGGGAATAATGTTCAGTGCAGGATAAAGTCCAGTAACATCCGATTAATGATTGTCTGAGGGTCTTCAATGAGGTAGATGGTATGTCAGGACTGCTCTTTAGTTGGTGATAGTATGGCTCAGTTGCCTGATAACAGCTGGGGAGAAACAGTCCCTGAATGTGGAGGTGTGCTTTTTCACACCTCTATACCTCTTTCCTGATGGGAGGGGAGAAGCGGGAGAGACCATGGTGAGACTGGCACTTGATTATAAGTGTGAATGGAGTTAAGGCAAGGGAGGTTGGTATGCATGATGGTCTGGGCTACGTCCACAATTTCTGTCATACTTCTCACACATCAGTTGCTTGCAAAAACATTTGTGGAGGTGGAGGTGTTTAAGGTTGGGGATGTGTGGAAGGGTGCAAGGTAATAATATGGAGAAAGGGGCAGCATGGTGGCCCAGCAGTAGAGTTGCTGCCATACAGCGCCAGAGACCCAGGTTTGATCCTGACTATTGGTGATTGACTGTACGGTGTTTGTACGGTCTCCCCTTGATTTGTGTTGGTTTGCTCCAGGATCTCCAGTTTCCTCCTAAATTCCTAAGATGTAAGGTTGGAAGGTTAACTAGGTTGGTATAATTGTAAATTGTCTCTAGTGTGTACAGGATAGTGTAAGTGTGTGGGGACCGCTGGTCAGCATGGACTCGGTGGGCCGAAGTGCCTGTTTCTGTGCAGTAACACTAAACTGAAGTATGGCTCCTTACCTGCCATACTGCAGGAGTACTCACATGCTCTCGATAATGTTAACCACTCGATGTTGATAGGCCCTGCGGTGTAGCGTGATGCGCGTGTGAAACATGTTGTACAGGTCATCAGCCTCCTGCGGATGGAAAATGAGAGGTCACTTCTCCATTCTCACGCTGCACATCATGAACAGCAGTTCCGAAGAATGGAGTGATTCAGTTGCTGGGGCAGAGCGATGTTTAAGAACAAGGGGGCACAGTGGCGCAGCGGTAGAGTAGCAGCACCAGAGATCTTACTATCGGTGCTGCCTGTAAGGAGCTTGTAAATTCTCCCTGTGACCGCGTGGATTTTCCAAAGGAGCTGCTGCTTCCTCCAACACGCCAAAGGTTTGTTGGTTAATTGGCTTTGGTAAAGATTGTAAATTGTTCCTTGTGTGTAGGATACTGCTAGTGTAGAGGATGATCATTACTCGGCATGGAATTGATGGGCCCAAGGGCCTGTTTTTGGTGCTTGACTGCACGGAGTTTGTACGTTCTCCCAGTTTCCTGCGTGGGTTTGCTCAGACTAAACTAAATAAACTAAACTATTAAACCCTCATTATAACACACCATGTTGTGGAAAGGGGGGGGGGGGGGGTGGGAGGTGAAATGGTCTCTGTTATTGCTGATTGTTCAGAGGTTATATTGGCGATAGAGAGGTCAGATGGCTGATCTATCTTTCCCTCTCAACCCCATTCCCCTCCCTTCTCCCCATAACCCTCGACACCCTTACTAATCAAGAGTGTCAATACAGCAATTGTCTGCTGTATCAGAGTAAAGGATTACAAAGTAATAGAGTGACATTGCATTAGTATTAAAAATAGAACGGCAGATGCTGGTTACAAAGTGCTGGAGTAACACAGCAGGTCAGGCAGTATATCTGGAGGGCATGGATAGGTGACGTTTCAGGTCAGGACCCTTCTTCAGGCTCTTACTTGCCGTTACCTGGAGGTACAATTCAACTAGTATTTAAAAGCAACATCCATTCTCAGTCTGGAACTGGGCCCGGGATCCGGGTGAGTTGCAACCGGGAGGGTAGAGGCAAGGATCAGCGGAGTCAATGGTCGCGGGCAGCCAGAGCTTAGGTAAGGGTTGGCAGTGGTGGTGAGAAGTGTGACCTGGATGGGGCTGTGTGTGCCGGCGGTGACGGCAGTAGGTCCGGCCTGGAAGAGGCTACAACCGAAAACCGTGATAAAGATGTCGGTAATAATGAGGATTTACTGTGCTGATGTACGAGATATTCACTGATCAAAGCAACAGCACAGCGGAAGCTGTTCAGCGCATCCGACGCGTCAATACCTCCACCTAACACAAACCCCAACGATGCCAAGAAGTGGGATAACATGAAACTGGTGTGAATGGGTGATCGATAGTCGTCATGGACTCGGTGGACCAAAGGGCCTGTTTCCAATCTATCTCTAAACTAAACTTACCAGTGGCTCGTTCTGAACTGTCCTTGTCTGTATGCCTAGCTTCAGCTTACAGAACTCCAGTGCACCTGTGAATGCTGACAAGAAGATTACTATCTGTTGGGTTTATAGAACTACAAGGGTGCCTGTGGTCTTTGGATTTGGATGCATCAATGGAAAAATGTCTGGGGAACCTCCTCAGACCTTGCTGGTCTTTTAGAAATTTAATTATAAAAGTGATGAAAAAGTTGAACTTAGATGATGCAACTCAATGGCATGAATAGGATGGGCAATTAGTGACCGGGGCAGTCTAGTCCTGGTATCAAGGGCGCAGGATAGCTCAGAAAAGAAATGGAGATAACAATCTTGGAATGGTTGGGGTGATGTGTTAGGTGGAGGTATTGACGCCTCTGATGCACTAAATGGTGCTGAGAGGCAGCAGCTCACTGTGCTGCACTTTTGCTGGTCGTTTCCTCAGAAGACAGAAAGCCGAGGAGAGAACATCTGAAGGCCGCTGCATGAACTAGAAAGCAAGACACAATGCTGGTGTAACTCAGTGGCAACATCTCTGGAGAAAAGGAAAAGGTGACGTTTGGGTCGAGACCGTTCATCAGACTGAGAGTCGGGGAGAGGTATGAAAAGGTTCAGAACAAATCAGAGCCAGCACTGATGACCAAGTGAAGGTGGAGCCCACAATGATCCATTCTAAGTTGTGGAAGGGGAGATAACAAAGGGATACGAACAGTGAAACTAGCTGGACGCCTTAGATGAGGGCGGCAATGCAAGGGTTACTTAAAATTAGAGAAATCAAAATTCATACCGCTGGGCTGTAAGCTGCCCAAGCAAAATAAGAGGTGCTGTTCCTCCCATTTGTGTGTGGACTCACCCTGATAGTAGAAGAAGCCCAGGCCAGAAAGGTCAGTGCGGAAAATAAGTTGAAAAGAAGCAACCTTGAGATTGCTTATGCCAAGGTGGGCTGAGCGTAGGTGTTCAGCGAAACAATCATCTTGTCTGCACTTGGTCTTGCCGATATATAGGTCAAAATCAAGCAGGGGTTTCAAAAACACACTCAAGAATCTCCTCGGCTTCTCACAACATTCATCACCTTTTCTCGAGTGCAAATGTGCTTCATTTTGCCGACCTCACAAACTCGAGCGAACTTGAGGAAGCGTCTAAAGTCAAAGTTGTTCCGGATCCCCAGGTGGTGACTGTCCCTTCAGAAACAAGAGCAGACATCAATGGCAATCTCCGGCAGCCCGCGTTAAAGAATCCTCATATCCGGCTGATCACTCACATGGAACGTGCCCCGCTGCTGAGATCTATGGGCTCACATCTCAATGTTTTAAAGGCCCCGGCGAGGATTAGGCAATCAACTCCTGAACAGTTACGAGTTAACTTCACTAGACTCCGGATTTACCGATACAGAATTTGTCACTTTAGTTGTGGAAAACTGTCAATAGATTGACATTACTTAAAATAAGAGTACAATAGCCAATCTGAAGAATGGTCCTGACCCAAAACGTTTCCTGTCCATTCCCTCCACATACTGCATGGCCTGCTGAGTTCTTCCAGCATGTGTTTTTGCTTGTGATAGGCAGACAACACATTCAAGGTGGCGTGTGGGTGAGGGAGAGACGCACATACACTGAACAGTACAGCACAGGAACAGGCCCTTCAGCCCACAACGTTTGTGCCAAACATGATGCCACGTTAAACTGATCTCATCTGTCTGCACACAACCCATATCCCTCTATTCCCTACACTTCCATGTGCCAACCTAAAAGCCCCTTAAATGCCACTATTGTAACTGCCTCCATCACCACCCCTGGAAGACCAATGGTAGGAGGGGACTGGTGGGCCAAAAGCCCTGTTTCCACACTGTATCTCTAAATTAAACTAAAACTAAACTATCTGCCTCCAACATCACCCATGGCAATGCGTCCAGACCCCCAACATTCTATGTAACATAAAAATCTACACCGCACATCTCCATTAAACTTTTCCCAGTTCACATGATAAATAACCTTCTAGTGTTGGATACTTCCAACCTGGGAAAAAGGTATTGACTGTCTACTCTATCTATGCCTCTCAGAAGTTTATATCTTTCTATCAAGTCTCACTACAAGCTCTGACGTTCCGGAGAAATGTTGATCGGTTCAGTTCTCAAACAGATAGCTTTCCTCAGAAACAGTCAAGTCAAGGTCCCAGCGAGCCACACACATGGCAGAAGGTCCCAGCAATCTGCGGTTACACCCTGACAGCAAACCCGACACACCCGCGGTGTAACCGGGAACCCAACTGTAGTGGGAGCTTTGTCTGACGTTCGTCTCTTGCTCGCCACGGAGAACTGGAGGGAGGGTGGAGGCAGTCGGCAAAGGCAGTGGACGCTGGACCTAGGGACAGTAAGAATCGGAGGTTCTTACCTTCCGCGCCCTCAAGGTCGACTGCAAGACACGAAAGCTCCAGGTGTCCGGGCGAGGAGAGGGGCAATGGTTCACAGATGATGGAATAGAGGCAACGGGCCTTTATGGCCAGCTGCAGCTGGGACCTTGAAAGTGGTGCCAAAACATGGCAACTATTGCATATGGACTCTGTGTATAAGAAAGAACTGCAGATGCTGGTAAAATTGAAGTTAGACAAAAATGCTGGAGAAACTCAGCGGGTGAGGCAGCATCTATGCATTGAAGGAATAGGTGACGTTTTGGGTCGAGACCCTTCTTCAGTGATATGAAGGGGGGGTGGGGGGGAAGAAGAAAGGAAGAGGCGGAGACAGTAGGCTGTGGCAGAGCTGGGGAGGGGAAGGCGGGAGAAAGCAAGGACTACCTGAAATTGGAGGTCAATGTTCATACCACTGGGGTGTAAACAAGCGAAATATGAGGTTCTGCTCCTCCAATTTGCGGTGGGACTCTGGCCATGGAGGAGGCCCAGGACAGAAAGGTCGAATATGGAATGGGAGGGGGAGTTGAAATGCTGAACCACCGGGAGATCAAGTAGGTTAATGCAAACTGTGTGGAGTTGTTGGGCGAAGCGATCGCCAAGCCTGCGCTTGGTCTCACCGATGTAGAGCAGTTGACACCTAGAGCAGCGGATGCAATAGATGAGGTTGGAGGAGGTGCAGGTCCTGCCTTACTTAGAAAAACTGCTTGGGTCCTTGGATGGAGTGGAGGGGGAGGTAAAGCGACAAGTGTTGCATTTCCTGCGGATGCAAGGGAAAGTACCAGTGGTTTGGGTGGGAAGGGACGAATTGACCAAGGAGTTACGGAGGGAGGGGTCTCTGCGAAAAGCCGAAGGGGAGGAGATGGGAATATGTAGCCAGTGGTGGGATCCCATTGGAGGTGGCGAAAATGTCGAGTATTATCTGTTGTATGTGACGGCTGGTGGGGTGGAAGGTGAGAACAAGGGGCACTCTGTCCTTGTTATGAGTGGGGGGGGGGGGGGGGGGGGGGGGGATTGGGAGTGAGAGCAGAGCTATGGGATTTTTTTTTTTTCAAAGTCAAAAGAGTTTATTGTCATGTGTCCCTGACAGGACAATGAAAATCTTTCTTTGCATAGCACAACAGAACATAGAAAGCATTGACTACAATTCTATACATAATACACCCATGACTTAATAAATTAATAAAGTGCAAATAACAGGGATATTAATGTTCAGAGTTCCGAGCCAGGTTTAATAGCCTGATGGCTGTGGGAAAGTAGCTATTCCTAAACCGGGTTGTTGCAGTCTTCAGGCTCCTGTACCTTCTACCCGAAGGTAGCAGGGAGAAGAGTGTTTGGCTAGGGTGGTGTGGGTCCTTGATGATGCCGCCAGCCTTTTTGAGGCAGCGACTGTGATAAATCCCCTCGATGGAAGGAAGGTCAGAGCCGATGATGGACTGGGCAGTGTTTACTACTTTTTGGAGTCTTTTCCTCTCCAGGGCGCTCAAGTTGCCGAACCAAGCCACGATGCAACCAGTCAGTAAGCTCTCTACTGTACACCTGTGGAAGTTAGAGAGAGTCCTCCTTGACAGACCAACTCTCCGTAATCTTCTCAGGAAGTAGAGGCGCTGATGAGCTTTCTTAATAATTGCATCTGTGTTCTCGGACCAGGAAAGATCTTCACAGATGTGCACGCCCAGGAATTTGAAGCTCTTGACCCTTTCAACCATCGACCCGTTGATGTAAACAGGACTGTGGGGTCCCCATCCTACTCTTTCCAAATTCCACAATCAGTTCCTTGGTTTTGCTGGTGTTGAGGGCCAGGTTGTTGTGCTGGCACCATATGGACAGTCGCTCGATCTCTCTTCTATACTCGGACTCATCCCCATCAGTGATACGTCCCACAACAGTGGTGTCGTCAGCGAACTTGATGATGGAGTTCGCGCTATGACCGGCTACGCAGTCATGACTATAGAATGAGTACAGCAGGGGGCTGAGCACGCAGCCCTGAGGTGCTCCCGTGCTGATTGTTATAGAGTCTGACACATTTCCACCAATACGAACAGACTGTGGTCTGTGGATGAGGAAGTCGAGGATCCAATTGCAGAGGGATGCGCAAAGACCCAGTTCTGCCAGTTTGGTAACCAGCTTGGAGGGGTTGATTGTGTTAAATGCCGAGCTGTAGTCAATAAATAGCAGCCTGACATGAGTTTTTGTTGTCCAAGTGGTCCAGAGCTGAGTGGAGGGCCAGCGACATCGCGTCCACCGTTGATCTGTTGTGGCGGTAAGCGAACTGCAGTGGGTCCAGGTTTTTGTCGAGGTAGGAGTTGATTTGCGCCATGATCAACCTCTCGAAGCACTTCATCACCACAGGCGTCAGTGCCACTAGTCGATAGTCATTGAGGCACGTCACCTTGCTCTTCGTGGGCACCGGTATTATTGATGCCCTTTTGAAGCAGGTGGGAATCTCAGACCTCAGAAGTGACAGGTTGAAAATGTCTGTAAAAACTCCAGCCAGTTGGTCCGCACAGGTTTTTAGGACACGACCAGGTATGCCATCAGGTCCAGACGCTTTTCGAGGGTTCACCCCTCTGAAGGATTTCCTGACGTCGGCCTCTGTGACTGAGACTGAAATGCCATCACAGCGAATAGGGGCTCGGGAAGGCACATCGGTGTTCTCCCTATCAAAGCGTGCGTAAAATGCATTGAGCTCATCAGGGAGTGATGTATCGCCGACATCCGAGCTGCCTCCTGGTTTCGCCTTGTAAGAGGTGATTGCATTCAGCCCCGCCACAGCTGCCGAACATCTGTCTCATCCTCCAGCTTGGAGCAGAAATGCCATATAGATGAGACGCTGGTGAGAGCCTCATCTATAGTTGAAGTGGGGAGCCCCCGTTCCCTAAAGAATGAGGACATCTCCGATGCCCTGGTTTGGAACACCTCATCCTGGGTGCAGATGCGGCGCAGACTGAGGAATTGGGAGTATTGGATAGAGTCCTTAAAGGAAGCAGGGTTGGAAGAAGTGTAGTCCAGATAGCCATGGGAGTCAGTGGGTTTGTAGTAGTCACTGGACTCTATGCCATTTTCCATGCATTCTGTACATAAGCATGGATTGCGTGTACCTTGGTACACGGGGTAATAAAGAACCATTGGTTTAAACAAATAGCTGCCATGTCACACACACACTTACCTGGCAAAGTAATCCCACTTATCAACATCAATCCCGGTCCTCTTATTGGCAACAATTTCATACAGGAAGCTTTTCTCCCGAGAACGGCCCTCGTACTGCCACTGGAAAAATGAGATAGCAACGTTTACTTTGGGCTTTAGAGATACAGCAAGGAGACAGGCCCTTCGGCCCACACCGACCAGCAATCTGCTCAAACACTAGCACTATCATACACGCTGGGGACATTTTACAATTTTACTGAAGCCAATTAACCAAAAACCTGTACGTCTTTAGAGTGTGGGAGGAAGCCCATGTGGTCACAGGGAGAACGTACAAAGTCTGTACAGGCAGCACCCGAGGTCAGATCGAACCTGGGTCTCGGGGCTAAGAGGCAGCAGTTCACTGTAGTACCGCTGCGCCACTGTGCCATACGAAAATCCATGGATAAAGGGTACATTCAATGCAAAGATATAGCATTGAAGCTCGAATAAAGTTCAGAGGTCCAAACTCGGTACAGAAAGCACCCTTAGCCAGGATCAAGCCTGGGTCTCTGGGGTCATAAGGCACGACTTTTACCACTGCGCCACTGTGCTGCCCTGTGCTAGTGATAGATACAGAGTGGAGACACAGGGAACAGATGATGCTAGCTTACAAAAACAAAATACAATCTGCCGTATCAGCCATATTTGATTCCAGGTACGTCACCGAGATTGCACTTAGGTGACATTTATAGGTCAGAGCCAAACAGGAACAAACTATAGTGCCAGCATTGGGAATGACAGCAATATCATGTGAATGAATAAAAGCAATGAGGGTTCAAAAATAAATTCCAATTATAAAGCTATCTTTTGGTCCGCAGCAGCCCAGAGCAAACGAGGACACCGATGGCTAAACTTGGCTCGGCTGACCCTGCTACACCGCCAGGATAACCGGCCTGATCTACCTCATTGGAGACACTCAGACTATCTTTAATTGGAGTTTACTGGGCTTTATCTTGCACTAAACTTTATTCCCTTTATCATGTATCTGCACACTGCACACTCGATTGTAATCATATATAGTTTTTCCATTGACTGGATAGCATGCAACAAAAGCAACAATAAACTTGAAAAATAAAGAACCATTGCTTCAGTGTTAAACAGAAAATATTGCACAAAAATGTTCCAGTTTTTATTCCCATCCCTAGGATTATTCCCATCCCCAGTATCAGTTTAGTTTTTGGAACTACAGCAGGGAAACAGGCATTTCGACCCAGCGAATCCACGCCAACCAGCGATCCCCACACACTAACACTATCCTACACTAGGAACAATTTACAATTTTACCAATCCAATTAGCATACAAACCTGCACGTCATTGGAGTGTGGGAGGAAACTGGAGCACTTGGGGAAAACCCACACAGGTCACAGGGAGAACGTACAAACTCCGTACAGACTGCACCCGTGGTCAGCATCGAACCCAGGTCTCGAGCGCTGCAAGGCAGCAACTCTACCACTGCTCCACCGTATCACTTACCACTTCAGAGCCGTCACCAGCTCCATCTCCTTTTGTTGGTCGGCCTCGGATCTGTTCTTTTATAAACTTCACGTCTTCTGGTAACACCAAGCCATAGCTCAATAGCACATCTCCCAGCCCGTTGGAGGCGATCAAGTGGTCAAACATCTCCAACGAAGCATCTTCATGCTGCACCAAGTTAAAGTTTAGTTTAGAAGCTCAATTCAGAGAAGGGATGAAACATCATTCAATGCAGTGCTGGAGGAACAGTGGTTTGGGCAACCTGTGTGGAGGGAATGGACAGACAACATTTTGGGTCAGGACCCTTCTTCATACCGATCAAGACCCTTGATCGAGGGTGCAAAGCAACATACACAGATTTAACTAGTGCAAACTGCTTTAGTCAGTTGTACAGAACAGAAACAGGCCCTTCAGCTCAACTTGCCTACGACCAAGATGCACCATCTACACTGGTCCCACCTGGATGTATTTGGCCCCCATCCCATTAAACCTTCCCTGTCCATAAACCTGTCTGTAGATTGGTTATGCATGTGAACCAATCATAGTAGAATAGCATCACTAACCCCACGTTTCTGTATGATTCATACTAACACCCACTTAGTCAGTCTTGGAAGCGGTCGCGATCAACTAACAACTAACGACCTGCTGTACCGTTATAATATGGGCACTGATTAAAGATGATCTTGAACTTCAGATTGTGGAAATTACTTATTTACTTGGTGTCAGAAGTGGGATGAGGGCTTGGCCCGAACGCATACGGACCAAGCCCCACAGCACATTCAGGAGAAACACGACATATAGACACGGTCTCATGACAAGTCCAGCAGACCACTTCCGCCACTACTACCGGGCCAAGTCGTTCGTTTGCAAACTACTGTGGGACATTCCCGTCTAGGTTGCGTTGTCGGCCCGTCTGAAGAACCCCGATCCTACCTTGTTGACATCGATGGCACCCTGTACCGTCGGAGCCGCCAACACCTGCTGGCTGTGAAGGAGCCACGTCCACCACCAGCTGATCCTTTCGCTCCACCTTTACTGTTCCAGCCGTCTGCTGCTGCGTCGACCACCAGTTCCAGCATGTCCCTTAAGACCGGCGGCTTGTACTAACAACAAAACTACCTCTCCCACATGCTACCCCTGCCGGTCACCACGGGTGTCCCCAGCAACTTTCTCACTTCCAGGTTCACCACCTCCTAATTTTTCTAGCGAAGGGGGAGAGGGCTTGGTCCGTACGCGTTCGGGCTGTATTAGTAGACTGCCTGACAGATATGGCGAGTATGTTTGGATTCTTGCGGCATGTGTGTTTAGCTGTATTCACTCTTTACGGGGAAGGATGTAGATTGGTTATGCATGTGAACCAATCATAGTAGAATAGCATCACTAACCCCACATTACTGTATGATTCATACGAACACCCACTTCCTACATTAGTCAGTCTTGGAAGCGGTAACGATGAACTAACAACTAACGACCTGCTGTAGGGTTATAATATGGGTACTGATTAAAGATGATCTTGAACTTCAGATTGTGGAAATTACTTATTTACACTGTCCAAAAGTCTTTAAAGTGCTGTTATAATACCTGCCTCAACTACATCGTCTGGCAGCTTGTTCCATGTACCCACCACCCTTATAATGAAAAATGTGTCCCTCAGATTCCTATTAAATTTTTACCCTCACACCTGAAACCCACGCCTCTGGCTCCCGATTCCCCCACATACATACAAGGCTCTGTGTATTTGTCTTATTTATCCCCCTCATGACGTTATACATATCCATAAGATCACCCCTCAGCTGTCCTCTCAGCAGCTAGAGAGCAGTCCTGACCTCCCATCTACCTCATTGGAGACCTTTCAACCAGGGCCGGCCTTAGGCCGATTGGACCGATTTTTCCAAATTGGGCCCAGTGTTAATTTTCCGTACTTCATATGGAAATACAAATTCGCTTTGTTAAATATAGATTTTTTAAAAAAATCATTCGCCATACGGATTTTTTTACAAAACGAACATGGATAACAAACGATGTGGTAACAGCCAGTAGTTAACAAGTAGTTATACAACGGGTCATCAATGCATCGATTCACGTTCCTCAGTTAATGCGTTAAATTGTGCCACTCGCTGCCGCCGGAGCGGCCGAGATTCTGGTCTGGAGGGGGCGGGGGTGGTGGTAGTACCAGGCAGTACCGGGCTCCGGGGGGGGTGTAGAAGTCTACAGGGCAGCGGGCCCCAGCACCGCAGCGAACTCAGCCGTGAGTATTCAATGCTAAACGCCGGGAGCGGGCAGTTTGTGAGTGAGGGGGGGGGTGGCGAGAAAGGGCGGTGTACCGGCCCACTCTTGGTCGAGGGGCGGGGGTAGAATTAAAAGACCTGAAGCAGAAACGAAAGACAACAGGCCAGATAAGTGCGAGAGGGAGACAATCTATAGATAAACAGATCTGGGGGTTGTGTTAACTCGTTCGGTGCCAGTAAAACAGTAGACCAGGTTGGAGGTTTGAGTCTGTGTTAACATTGGTGTCGGGGTTAATGTCCGGGTTGGGGTACGGGTGGGATTTAACCCTGTGTGTGTGTGTCTGTGTTACTGTCAATACGAGCAGCTCACGGAGCAGACTCAGAATGACAAACACTGCTCGGCTCTCACACACACACACACTCGTGGAGTGAACTGTAGATATAAATGTGGCTGGGGGAAGAGGAGTGGGGGGGGGGGGTGGGGAGAGAGGGAGGGGGGGGAGAGAGGGAGGGGGGGGGAGAGAGAATTGGAGAGAAGAGAGACGAAGGGGGGAGAGAGAGAGGAAGGGGAGAGAGAATTGGAGAGAGTGGGGGTTTACACAAAAAGCTGGAGAAACTCAGTGGGTGCAGCAGCATCTAAGGAGCGAAGGAGATAGGCGACGTTTCGGGTCGAGACCCTTCTTCAGACTGGTCAGGGAAACGAGAGATATAGACAGTGATGTGGAGAGATAAAGAACAATGAATGAAAGATGCAAAAAAGTATCGATGATAAAGGAAACAGGCCATTGTAAGCTGTTTGTAGTGTGAAAATGAGAAGCTAGTGCGACTTGGGTGGGGGGGGGGGAGATAAAGAGAGAAGGAATGCCAGGGCCCGAGGGCTGAGGGAGGTGGGAAGGGGAGGAGGCAGCCTGGGTTAACAGAATTGAGAAAATTCAATGTTTAAGCCCAGAGGATGCAGACTCCCCAAGCGGAATATGAGGTGCTGTTCCTCCAACTTGCGGTGTTGCTCACTCTGGCCGTGGAGGAGGCCCAGGACCGAGAGGTCCGATACGGAATGGGAGGGGAAGTTGAAGTGCTGAGCCACCGGGAGGTCGGGTTGGTTATTGCGGACCGAGCGGAGGTGTTCGGCGAAGCGATCGCCCAGCCTCCGCTTGGTCTCACCGATGTAGATCAGCTGGCATCTGGAGCAACAGATGCAGTAGATGAGGTTGGAGGAGGTGCAGGTGAACCTCTGTCGAACTTGGAAGGACTGCTTGGGTCCCTGAAAGGAGTGGATGGGGGAGGTGAAGGGACAAGTGTAGCATCTCTTGCGGTTGCAAGGGAAAGTGCCCGGGGAAGGGGTGGAGCGGGAGGGAAGGGAAGAATTGACAAGGGAGTTGCGGAGGGAGCGGTCTTTGCAGAAGGCAGACAGGGGAGGAGATGGGAAGATGTGGCGAGTGGAGGGGTCACGTTGGAGGTGGCGAAACTGGCAGAGGACTATCTGTTGTATGCGCCGGCTGGTGGGGTGAAAGGTGAGGACCAGGGGGACTCTGCCCTTGTTGTGAGTGGGGGAATGGGGAGAGAGGGCAGTGTTGCGGGGTATGGAGGAGACCCTGGTGCGAGCCTCATCTATAGTGGGGGAAGGGAAACCCCGTTCTCTGAAGAACGAGGACATTTGTGATGACCTGGTGTGGAACACCTCATCCTGGGAGCAGATGCGGCGTAGACGGAGGAATTGGGAATAGGGGATGGAGTCCTTACAGGATGCATGGTGGCAGGAAGAGTAGTCCAGGTAGCTGTGGGAGTCGGTTGGTTTGTAATGGATGTCGGTCAGGAGTGTATTAGGAGAGAGTTCTCCCTTCTGTCTCACCACCACTGTTGACTGCCCTTTGTGAGGTGATTGGAAACCAAACCCAGTTACCCTTTAGATCTCCCTCTCCCTACCTCCGTCCCCCTCCCCCTCCCTCCTTCTTTAGAGAGTGGGGGACGATGAGGGAAGGAAGGGGGGGAGAGGGTGGAGGGGAGAGAGGAGCTTGATGGAAAAGAGGGCTGTGGGAACGCTGTACGCAGGTGGTGACTCACTCTCACACTGGGATCCCCCCCCCCCCCCCCCGTCATTGCGCAGTCTATCTGACTCCCTGCACCGCCGCCCCCCCCCCCATGGAGCGAAGGAAATATGCAACGTTTCGGGTCTAAACCATTCTTCAGACCCGGCCCGAAGGATCTCCTTCGCTCCATAGATGCTGCCTCAAGCCCTGTCCCACTGTGCGAGTTCACCCAAGAGCTCTCCCAAGTTTAAAATCTCTGTGTAGCATCTCTGTCCCCATCTTCAAATTCCCACTTTGAAATAAAATACAATTCGACTTAAAAATTTCACAGCAGGATTGCGATTAGTCTATTCCCACGCATTTTCAATCATCGTTTGATTCAGTGTAATTTTCACACCTGGTTGATATAGTTTTTTTTTTAAAGATACAGTATCTTACAATAAATAGTTTCAAGCATACCCGGTACTAAACGCACGAACATTAAGGTGGTTACTGATGTTACAAACGGTTATAAATGAATATAATTGAAATTGAAGTGAAATAGGAGATGTTGAAAAATCTTCACGAGTTACCACGTTTCCCGAGTACCTGCCGTTTGCGCTAAGAAATGGCACGTTGACCTTTATAACGAGAGGAATCGAATATAGGAGCAAAGAGGTCCTTCTGCAGTTGTACAGAGCCCTAGTGAGACCACACCTGGAGTATTGTGTGCAGTTTCAGTCCCCTCATTTGAGGAAGGACATTCTTGCTATTGAGGGAGTGCAGCGTAGGTTAATTCCCGGGATTAAGCTGAGAGAATTCCCAGTCATATGCTGAGAGAATGGAGCAGCTGGGCTTGTACACTCCGGAGTTTAGAAGGATGAGAGGAGATCTCATTGAAACATAAGATTGTTAAGGGTTTGGACACGCTATAGGCAGGAACCATGTTCCCGATGTTGGGGGAGTCCAGAACAGGGGCCACAGTTTAAGAATAAGGGGTAAGCCATTTAGAACGGGGACAAGGAAACACTTTTTCTCACAGAGAGTGGTGAATCTTGGAATTCTCTGCCTCAGAGGGTGGTGGAGGCAGGTTCTCTGGATGCTTTCAAAAGAGAGCTAGATAGGGTTCTTAAAAAAAGCGGAGCCATGGGGATATGGGGAGAAGGCAGGAATGGGGTACTGATTGTGGTTGATCAGCCATGATCACATTGAATGAATGTGATATGAAAGTGAATTAGGTGTCAAATTAAACTTCTTTTTATGCTTTATCTGATGGGATAAATTGCAGACTTGATTTTTTTTTTATCTCAAAATTTTGTAACATTGCTAGAAAATGTACCTGCATCTTGGAGGCCGATGGTTAGGGTGTTTGCCAAGAAAGATAGACTTCATTATCCCCGAGTACAGCAACATCAAGAACTAACAGGCAAGCAGGCGGTGGAGCTTACTCCATATGTCATTGCAAGTAACCTCAATTGATCCCTTGTTCGCGCCGACACAGGAGTAAGTTCCACCGCCCGCTGGGGTGATGTTATCCATCACCCGTTGACCCATTCCGTCCTATGATCTTTGCTCTTGAACTGGTCCCCTCACTGTTCAGACGGAGAGCACTGCCAGAGGTGAGAGGGCTGGCGATGGAGGCAGCTCGTAGACGAGCTGCTTCCCTCCCCGGCCACAATGCGGTAGCTCCGCGCCCGGAGCGCCGAGGCAGCGGTGAGTGAGTGTTACTGGCATGAACCCGACCCCCTCCTTCTCAACGCTCCTGCCCTCCCCGCACCTTTACACCTGGCTAGACTCCCCACACGCTGTGAAAGGAACTCTCCCCCGGATTGTCATATTACACACCACACTCGACTCATTTATAATTATTTCTATTTCTATTAAAATTTTTCCCAATTGGTCACAGCACCTCCTACGGCCGGCCCTGCTTTCAACTATCTTTAATCATAGAAAATAGGTGCAGGAGTAGGCCATTCGGCCCTTCGAGCCTGCACCGCCATTCAATATGATCATGGCTGATCATCCAACTCGGTATCCTGTACTTGCCTTCTCTCCATACCCCCTGATCCCTTTAGCCACAAGGGCCACATCTAACTCCCTCTTAAATATAGCCAATGAACTGGCCTCAACTACCTTCTGTGGCAGAGAATTCCACAGATTCACCATTCTCTGTGTGAAAAATGATTTTCTCATCTCGGTCCTAAAAGACTTCCCCCTTATCCTTAAACTGTGACCCCTTGTTCTGGAGTTCCCCAACATCGGGAACAATCTTCCTGCATCTAGCCTGTCCAACCCCTTAAGAATTTTGTAAGTCTCTATAAGATCCCCCCGCAATCTTCTAAATTCCAGCGAGTACAAGCCGAGTCTATCCAGTCTTTCTTCATATGGAAGTCCCGCCATCCCAGGAATCAGTCTGGTGAACCTTCTCTGTACTCCCTCTATGCAAAGAATGTCTTTCCTCAGATTCGGAGACCAAAACTGTACGCAATACTCCAGGTGTGGCCTCACCAAGACCCTGTACAACTGCAGTAGAACCTCCCTGCTCTTGTACTCAAATCCTTTTGCTATGAATGCCAACATACCATTCGCTTTCTTCACTGCCTGCTGCACCTGCATGCCTACTTTCAATGACTGGTGTACCATGACACCCAGGTCTCGTTGCATCTCCCCTTTTCCTAATCGGTCACCATTCAAATAATAGTCTACCCTCCTGTTTTTGCCACCAAAGTGGATAACCTCACATTTATCCACATTATACTACATCTGCCATGCATTTGCCCACTCACCCAACCTATCCAAGTCACCCTGCAGCCTCCTAGCATCCTCCTCACAGCTAACACTGCCCCCCAGCTTTGTGTCATCCGCAAACTTGGAGATGTTGCATTCATCCAGATCATTAATATATATTGTAAATAGCTGGGGTCCCAGCACTGAGCCTTGCAGTATCCCACTAGTCACTGCCTGCCATTCTGAAAATGACCCGTTTACCTCTACTCTTTGCTTCCTGTCTGCCAGCCAGTTCTCTAATCACATCAATACTGAACCGCCAATACCGTGTGTTTTTTGTATAATCGGACTTTATTACACTAATTATTGCACCTTTTATCTGTGTATGTACTGTGGAAGGTTTGGTGGTAATCATGTATCATCTTTTGATTGGACAGCACGCAAACAAAAGTTTTTCACTGTACATTGTGACATGGTATGATAAAACACTAAACTAAATCCAAGGAAAGTCCTAGCTAGCCAAACCTCTCCCTCTAGTTCATACCCTGGAATCCTGGCAACATTCTCCAATGCTCACTGAACTTCCGCAAAGACACCATCATGTCATAGAAGTCATAAGTGATAGGAGTAGAATGAGGCCATTCGGCCCATTGTCCACTCTGCCATTCAATCATGGCTGATCTTCTGTATCTCTCCCTCCAAACTCCATTCTCTTGCCTTCTCCCTATAACCTCTGACACCTGCACTAATCAAGAATCATTCTATCTCTGCCTTATAAATATCCACTGATTTGGCCTCCACAGCCTTCTGCGGCAAATAATTTCAGATTCACCACCCTCAGGCCAAAGACATTTCTCCTCACCTCCTTTAATTCTGAGGCTTGGACCTCTGATCTTAGACTCTCCCACTAGTGGAAACTACCTATACACATCCACTCTATGCAAACCTTTCACTATTCTGTATGTTTCAATGAGGTCCCCCCACATTCTTCTAAACTCCAGCGAGTACAAGCCCTGTGCCGACAAACGCTCATCATCGGTTAACCTACTCATTACTGGGATCATTCTTGTAAACCTCCTATGGACCCTCTCCAGAGCCAGCACATCCTTCCTCAGATATGGTGCCCACAATTGCTCACAATATTCCAGCAATTCCAATATTGGAGATGGGATCACTGCATGTGCCCATTGCCACGTTTCACGTAACACGCACCCGTAAACGGAGCCTGCATATTGCATTACCTTCCATTTCTTGTCTTTCCTCCTCCGAGGAATAAAATTTGTATCGAACAGGTGTGAGAAAGGCCCATGACCTGGGGAACAAAAGAAAAGACAATGTTGAAGGAAGGAACTGCAGATATTGGTTTAAACCGAAGATAGACACAAAATGCTGGAGTAACTCTATGGGACAGGCAGCATCACTGGATAGAAGGAATGGGTGACGTTTCGCGTCTTGACCCTTCAGACCTCAGAGATGCTGCCTGTTCCGCCAAGTCACTTCAGCATTTTGTGTCTAAAGGTCAATGTTGAGATGGAAAGACACTTGAATCATTAGGAGGAGCAGAGTTTAAAATGTCATCTCCAACAATGCAGCCCGCCTTCAACAATGAGAGTCCAGGCCACTGTGTCAGGTAACTGGGCCTGGTTGTGCACCATTCTGTATGAATAATGTATAAAATGGCGGCGCCTCACGGCAGTGGCCCCTGCAGTCAGTCTGTCATTTTTTAAATTTTTGTCCCATTCAATGTGTAGTTTGTCTGTTAAATCTCTTCCCTGCACAGGAGACCCGACCTTTTCCATGTCGGGTCTACGTTGTCGTTGGGGCCTAGCACCGTGGAGCGGCCTCCAACCGGAACGACCTGGGGGCTCCAGTCGCGGAGCCTGCGGACTTACCATAGTGGGGCTGGCCGGCTTCGGAGCGTGGGGAGCTGTGGTGGCGCACGGCTGCGACCGGCTTCGAAGGCTCCAGCTGCAGGCCTGTGGACGGTGACATCAGTACATTGGGAGCTCGCAGGTCCCTGGTGGGAGACCGCTTTTGCGGAGCTCCCGCGGCAGCAGCTTCTCCCGCCCGAGTTGCGGGGCTGGAAGCGACCCGGAGCGGGGCCCGACATCGCCCAGCATGGCTTTAAAGGCCGCGGAACTTGCCAGCGCCTGCCGGGGCTCCAACCTTAAGACCCGGAGCAGGGCCTTACATCGCCGGCGCGGCCTTAATGGCCGTGGGACTTACCATCGCCCGCCGGGGGCTTTAACATCGGGAGAGGATGGAGAGCAGGGGAGAGACAAGACTTTGCCTTCCATCACAGTGAGGAGGAGGTTCACTGGGATGGATGTCTGCGTGAATTTAGTTGGTTGTGTGTCTTGTAAAATTGTTTCTTCTTGTTGTATGGCTGCAGAAACCAAAGTTCCTAACGGATAAATAAAGTTCATTGAATTGAATTCTGCCTGGTATACCATAAGCTGCATACTAGATTTGAGGTCTTTCCCTTCATCAGTTCAAGGAACAGCATTAGGCCTTTCGGTCCATCAAGTCTACTCCGCCATTCAATCATGGCTGATCTATCTTTCCCTCTCAACCTCACTCTCCTGCCTTCTCCCCATAACCCAGACACCCTTACTAATCACCCTTATTTCTCTTGCGCTAAAGAGCCACTCCCTCACCTAGATCGTGGCAGAGTCCGGCGATCTGAACACACAGGATGTCTCGATGGTTAATCCGAAGTTCTGGTTGCCGACCACGGAGTACTTTGACCAGCTGTCCTGCAAGATGTGCCACACTGCGGGACAAAGACACAACTATAGAATAAAGACACACAAGGTTTTATTCATCAACAACCTTCAAATGTAGATTTTTTTTTAAGTCGGTCCCTCTGTTCAGGTTTATTTTTGACATGTGTACAATCATCCAGCAAAAGGCTTCTGTTTGCATTCGATCAAATCAGATAATACTGTGAATAAATATGTAGGTATGTTACAAACCTTACCTTCAGCGGCGCTGCAGTTCTGCCACTGGCCGTTGTGCGCGACTTTGGCGCCTTTGAGAGGGGGGGGGGGGGGGCGGGATTAAAATGCCGTTTTCTCCTGCCTGTCGGAGTCGATTTTCTCAGGCTGTTCAGCCGCTGCAGAGAAATCGCTCCGACATCCAGTCTATGAAGTTTTTTTAAAAAATCGCTGGATAATATAATTGCTGGAGTAAAATAAAAATCGACTTCTAACGCCGTCAACGTTGACAACGGGACGGATCTCCCGTATGGGAGAAATAGAGGTAAGCAGTTTGTTTCAATATAAACTTGCTTCTTAGAATTACTTTAATCCAAATTTTTCGTTGCGAAAAGGTGATTTAGGCCCCATACGAACCGGCAGTGTTTTCCTGGCGATATGGGGTTTAAATTCTTGTGTGAATGTTATTTGGACACCATTTAAAAATGTTAACCTTTTCTTAAGAAATGGATAGATTTGTTAGATCCAGTAATTGAATTTTGTAATTAGCTACAATTAGGTAACTAACCAATTATATGCTTTAATTTCAGGTCATCCAAGTAAGATTGTTTCATATTTGTTTCAGAATGAGGGGGGGTCAGCGAAGGGGATTGCCTGCGGCTGCCCTCAACTGCCTGTAACTAAATAGCAACCCCACTCCACTGCACTACGAGTTAAAAAGACCCATGCTGACCAAATTTTACTTGCAGGAAATTTTTCAACATGCTGAAAAATCTTCCGCGACTAGCTGAGGTCACGAGCATTCTGGACTTCTTGTGTGAATGTTATTTGGACACCATTTAAACGGACATCTCAAATCCACGCCTCATGTTTCGCTTGGGCAACTTACAACCCAGCAAGGAGAGTTCCAGCAACCTCATAGGACCACGTATTGACCATGCTGCGAGTTGGAAGGCCAAAGACACTCTTCTAAACTGGTAGATTAGGTCGCCCAAGTGGGACAGCCCCTTTACTCCAGCACTTCGTGTCCTTTGGGTATTAACCAGCATCTGCAGTTCTTCATTTCTACAGGAGTATTTCCCAGATGAGATGAGAGATTGAAGCCTTTCGTGCACCATGACCAGTCACTTGACAGCAACAAAAGGGCACTGAGCTCGGACTTGGTTACGAAGCTCCCACAGCTCAGAAAATCCAATGAACAAGCATGTGGGAAGGAGTTACCTCATCAACTCTGGGGAGATGGACCTCTCTTTGGAGGAGTACGCACCTGCTGGAACCTGGTCAACGGACATCTCAAATCCACGCCTCATGTTTCGCTTAGGCAACTTACAACCCAGCGGTACAAACGTTGATTTCTCTAATTTCAAGTAACTCCTGCATTTCCACCTTTACCCCCTCCACCCCCCCCCCCCCCCCCCCCACCCTAGTCACCCTACCAGTTTCACTGTTCGAATCCTTGTATCCCTTGTTATCACACATTCCACATCCAACAATGGTCCACTGAAGTCATCTGTTGCCGGCCCCGATTTGTTCCAACATTTTCCCGCCTCCAGATTATTTCTCTACTCCACTACTACTTACAGTCTGATGAAGGGATCCAATCCAAAAAGCCTCCCATTCTTTACGTCCAGAGATGCTGCCTGACCCAACTTTTGTGTCTATCTTCTGTATAAAGCAGCATCTGCAGTTCCTTCCTACACATTCCAGAATTGCTCGCTTGGTCCTTACCCGATGGAGTGCTCAAAGCGGTTGTGGGAAGCCCCAGGATAGACGAAGTAGGTCCCTCCGAGCTGCTTAATGAAGCGGAGCCTCTGGAACTGTGGGGTGTCAATGATGCGGACGAGCAGTGGGTGCATCTCAATGTGGCCATGAATCGAATCGTTGAACACCTGCAGGGAAGTCAATGCTCTCTGTTCATCTTTTTAAGTGATCTGTAGGAGTCATTGCCACAAAAAGCTAGCCAGCATCATCAGAGGCCCACACCACCCTGGCCACATCCATTTCACTCCTGCCGTCGGAGTACTGGTACAGGAGCCTGAAAATTGAAACGTCCAGGTTCAGGAGCAGCTTCTTCCCTCAAACCATCAGGCTATTGGACACTACAAATAAGATCCAAATTACATAGACTTGGCGGCTTTGGTTTTGTCTTTGCATTATTGTTTTTTTTATTGGTTATTATGGTGTTTACAGAGTTCTACATTTAAATATCTAAGCAGGGGCTCGAAATTAACAGTTGCCCGGGTGCCAATGGCCATCTAAAGTCCCGCCGGGCAACCTAAAAGCCATGCCATTTTGCCCGGCTTGGCAAGTACCCGGGACACCTACCGTTCAACTCTGAGCGGGGCCCACCTCTTTATCTCTCTCAAAACACCAAACTCACAGTTCAGTAGACTTTCAGTGTGTTCAATTGATTCACAGCTCAGACAGAGTCATGACCTCTCCCTCCCCCATCATGCAGAGACTGAGCCACACTTCCGGATTTTATAACCCCTCCTCCTCCCACGGAAAAGGTGTGGCCTTCATGGCGTGATTGACAGGAGAGAGATTCTCAACAATTTTTAAACACTTATAACACTTTTATTTTTAATTGATGGGAAGAATCCTCAGTAGTGCCTTCTACAGTATCCATTTGCAGTAGTGCCTTTTAACTTCAACCCAAAGCACCCAAACCACCATTTGCAATAGTGCCTTTTAACTTCAACCCAAACCACCATTTGCAGTAGTGCCTTTTAACTTCAACCCAAAGCACCCAAACCACCATTTGCAGGCAGTGCCTTTTTACTTCAAATCAACCATATTTTCAGTTTCAAACCACATTAAGGGAACTCACAGTTGAGTAGACATGTGTTCAGTGTTATTCAGAGCTCAGAAACACGTGATCCTCTGGCTTCCTTCATCTTGCAGAGACTGTGTGAGGCACACCACTTCCAGATTTTATAGTCCCTCCCCCCCCACCCACCAACAGGGGCAGCAGGGAGAATGGCACATTTTAAAAAACCATTAATATATCTCTCTGATTTTTCATCGATAGGAAAAATCCTCCAGTCCCAGAAGGCGGAGGGGGAGCTCTGAGCGAGGTGGCCAAAAATGACGGCCGTAGGTGGCAGCGTTCTTTTGGAAATCACAGCACAGCGAGCCAAAAGCGGTCAAGATTGGACTTTTAGTAATATAATAAGTTAGAGACACACTTTTTGCAACCATTTTAGAACCAATAGAGACACTCTTTCTGCAACCATTTTTGACCCCAATAGACACTTTTTGCAAACATTTTAGAATGAATAGACACTTTTTGCAAGCATTTTAGAACCAAAAGAAACACTTTTTTGCAAGCATTTTAGAACCAATAGAGACATTTTCTGCAACCATATAGACCCAATAGACACTTTTTGCAACCATTTAGAACAAATAGACACTTTTTGCAAGCATTTTAGACCCAATAGACACTTTTTGCAAGCATTTTAGACCCAATAGACACTTTTTGCAGCGCTTTTTAGACCCAATAGAGACTTTTTGCAAGCATTTTAGACCCTATAGAGACTTTCTGCGAGCATTTTCGAACCAATACACTTTCTGCAAGCATTTTAGAACCAATAGACACTTTTGCAAGCATTTTAGAACCAATAGACACGTTTGCAAGCATTTTAGAACCAATACACAATTTGTGCAAGCATTTTAGAACCAATAGACACTTTTTGCAAGTATTTTAGAAGCAATAGACATTTTGCAACCATTTTAGAACCAAAAAAGACACCTTTTCAACCATTTTAGAACTAATAGACACTTTTTGCAACCATTTAGAACCAATAGACACTTTTTGCAAGCATTGTAAACCCAATAGACACTTTTTGCAAGCATTTTAGAACCAATAGAGATACTTATTGCAAGCATTTTAGACCCAATAGAGACACTTTCTGCAAGCATTTTACACCCAATAGACATTCTGCAAGCATTTTCGAACCAATAGACACCTTTTGAAAGCATTTTAGAACCAAAAAGACACTTTTTGCAAGCATTTTAGAACCAATAGACTTTTTGCAACCATTTTAGAACCAACAAATACACCTTTTCAACAATTTTAGAACTAATAGACACTTTTTGCAACCATTTAGAACCAATAGACACTTTTTGTAACCATTTAGAACCAATAGACACTTTTTGCAAGCATTGTAAACCCAATAGACACTTTTTGCAAGCATTTTAGAACCAATAGAGATACTTATTGCAAGCATTTTAGACCCAATAGAGACACTTTCTGCAAGCATTTTACACCCAATAGACATTCTGCAAGCATTTTCGAACCAATAGACACCTTTTGAAAGCATTTTAGAACCAAAAGACACTTTTTGCAAGCATTTTAGAACCAATAGACACTTTTTGCAAGCATTTTAGAACCAATAGACACATTTTGCAAGCATTTTAGAACCAATAGACATTTTTTGCAACCATTTTAGAACCAAAAAAATACACATTTGCAACAATTTTAGAACCTATAGACACTTTTTGCAAGCATTTTAGAACCACATTAAGGGCCCTCACAGTTGAGTAGACATGTGTTCAGTGCTATTCAGAGCTCAGAGAGACATGACCCTCTGGCTTCCTTCATCTTGCAGAGACTGTGTGAGGGGACACCATTTCCTGGTTTTATAGTCCCCTCCCCCTCCCTCCAGCAGGGGCAGCAGAGAGAATGGCGAATTTTTAAAAAACATTAATATCTCTCTGATTTTTCATCGATGGAAAATCCTCTGGTCCAGGAAGGCGAAGGGGGGGCT